>MU105755.1:0-322351 GCA_012274485.2 Sinapis alba
CCTAAACCCTAAACCCTAAACCCTAAACCCTAAACCCTAAACCCTAAACCCTAAACCCTAACCCCTAAACCCTAAACCCTAACCCCTAAACCCTAACCCCTAAACCCTAAACCCTAACCCCTAAACCCTAACCCCTAAACCCTAACCCCTAAACCCTAAACCCTAAACCCTAAACCCTAAACCCTAACCCCTAAACCCTAAACCCTAACCCCTAAACCCTAACCCCTAAACCCTAAAAAAATATCTAATCATATTCTGTTATATAATCTTGTTTATTCTCTCATACATTTTAATTTTTCTTAGGGTTTCCTGCGATCGTGATAACTAGACGAGAGTTTTCAAAATCGATGGAAGTGTAGAATTTAAAAACAATGAAATATTTGGTTAGGTTTTAGATCGGCCCAGAAAACAATTAAATGTTGGGGTAAGTTAGGCCCATAAATTTAAAAGCCTAAATATATAAAGATTACTAAGCAAAATAATTTATATTAAAAGCCCAAAAGAAACCTGAACAAAGGCCCAACAATCCTGATACCTGCGTAACTTTGTGTAAGCCGCTGGCCCAAGTTAAGTGACGTCATCCTTCCCTTGCGTCACAATCAATTTCGATTCGTCTGCAACATCTTTTTAGTTTTTGGTGGTTCCTCAGAAACCGAACAATGTTTTTGAAAATTTTAAAGAAACGGCTGCAATTTTGAAACAAAACCTCTAAAATGTTGTTTTAGGAAGAATAAAAATAAACGACAATAGTTTAAAAGCAATATGGTAATCGTACCTGTCGAGAAGAAATTGACTGCGTTTTTATCATAGACGACGATTCGTGAATGGCGATTCGTGAATGACGATTCGTGAAAAACGATTGGTGAAAGACGATTCGTGAATGACGATTCGTGAAAAACGATTGGTGAAAGACGATTCGTGAAAGCTCTTTCATGTCAATGGTTTGTAAACAAAGTCGGTGATCTTTTCCTTCGACTCTCTATCTTTTTACCGTTAGAGAGGAAGACATATGTTCAAAATTTGAAAAGAAAGTCGTTTATATGGATAGACACTATCATGGGCCTTATAAGGAGTAGGCGTAATTAAAATGGGATTATTTGATTCTTTAAATGGGATTGATCGCGATGGGCCTGCCTGAAATGAAACATGATGCGTGTGTTCAAAGAAACCAAAAGAAATTTAGAGAACCCAGAAGAAACACTGAGGTGCAAGCTGTTATCAGAGATTACAAGGAAGCAATAAAAAGCGAAAGAGGGGAAAAATGCTAGTTTTGATTGGTGGGAAGATGTTCACCCAAACTTTGACTTTCTCGACTATCCTTTTATCATTTGACTTTATTTTTTATTTGTATTGTTCAAGGCTTTATATTAGTCATGCAGGTTTAGAGCATGATTATCCTAAAGACCCCAAAAGGGGTCTCTTATTTTTTTTTTTTTTTTTTCTTTTTTACTGTTTTTCTAAAAAAAAAAAAAAAAAAAATTAACCAATCGTGAATCGACACGTGTCAATGGGACCCGTGAACAGTGCAAGAGACGGTTCTTATTTAAGAGTTTTAAGAACCGTCTCTTGCACTGTTCACGGGCCCTACATGTAAGTGAGGCCCGCGAACAGTGCAAGAAACCCCCTTAAGAGACCCGGATAATCATGCCCTTAGTTAGTTCGGGTTGTTCGGTTTTTCGTTAGTACGATTCAACATAAATCTTGCCCAATTGATCTGAAATAAAGTTTGGTTCGGTTAGGTATTTGGTTTCAATATTCCTAGGTTCGGATAACCCTAACCCTAAACCCTTTAAACCCAAAAGCCCAAAAACAGTAAAACCCCCAATTGAAATATAATCTTGATATTAACCTGAATGTTTTATAATTAGTTAATTAGTGAAACTGTTGGTTCTATGTTGGCATCTTAAAAACATATCTGGCCAAATTCATAATTTTATAACAAGCGTCACTAAGTAATGCTAGAAGGATCTGTGGTTTTGAACAAAAAAGAAAAAGGATCAAAGTTTGTAAAGTTAAATACCATCATTAATTCTTAATGACAGAAGGACTCTGCGGTGAAGCTTTCACAAGCTTCAATTTTTCTTATTGTCTTATTATATGTAGATTATAGGCTTAGGACAGTGTGTGCGGCTCCTTGGTGGTATCCATGTGAGTCACGGATAATCCATCCTGCTTGGGAAGATGATATGAATCGGTTAAGGAACTATCTAACAGTGGTTCAAAGAAAAAAGGTACTATCAACAATACACTTACACCACATTGCTACTCCAATCCAAGCGGGATGAAATATTTATTTATATTTTTTTTTTTTTGCTAAATTGTAAATATCATAGATGATAAAAAGGTTTTACAAAAGTTAGAACCTTATGTTTAGTCCACTCCGGCCAAAAAGGTAAAAACGGAGCTAAGCAGTTTGGTTGAAAAGCAATTGCAAATTATTGATTGTTGTCTAAGTTAACATGCTTCTCTGAACTGCAGTCGTATTTTTGTATTGTTAAGGTGGTGGAAAATAATTTATATCCACGCACGAAACATGCTCACTACAGTCTCTTCCATTTGCAATCTCTTCTCCCCCCCCCCCCCCCCCCCCCCCCCCCCCCCCCCCCCGGTGACCGTGACCTCTGACGCTTCCATGCAGATGACTATGTTCAACATTACCCAGAAAATCCAGCAAGATGAGATTATCCTTAGTAATGTCTAGTTAAATGTTCACCCAAACTTTGACTTTCTCGACTATCCTTTTATCATTTCACTTTATTTTTTATTTGTATTGTTCACGGCTTTATATTAGCCATGCAGGTTTAGTTAGTTCGGATTGTTCGGTTTTTCGTTAGTACGATTCAACATAAATCTTGCCCAATTGATCTGAAATAAAGTTTGGTTCGGTTAGGTATTCGGTTAGTTTAATTTTTGAAAATCCTTCCAAAATTGTTGATTTATGTTAGATTTTAATTTTTTTTTGTTAAAATCTTGGATAAGTTCATTTATATTCGGTTAATTTGATTATTTTGGTTAGTTTGATTCAAAATGCAATAGAGTGAGATCCAAGCACTTATTCTGGCTTTGCAACATTGTTTGAGTAGGGGATATAAGAAGCTGATTCTGGAAGGGGATTGCCAAAAGATTATAAATATACTGAACAACAAGCAGTTTCATTTTGATACTTATAATTGGGTTCGAAAAGTTAGATGGTGGGTACAAAAGTTTGAAGATTTTCAGTTTACTTGGATTGGAAGAAAGGGTAATAGAGTGGCGTATAAACTAGCAAAATATCAAATTCCAGATCAAGCTAATATCTGTTTTCATAACTATATTCCCTCGTGTATTACTCCTGAACTTCATAATGACTTTGTTGTTTCATCTCAAGATTAATAAAAGTTGAAGTTAAAAAAAAAAAAAAAATTGAAGAAAACCAAAATAACCAAACCAAACCAAAAACATTTTTTTTAGAAACCTGCTAAATCCAACTGAACTTCTAAAAGTCGATTCAGTTCGGCGGGTTTTGTTCAAAATCGCATGCCACTTTATATGGAATTAAAATTATCAACGGTTTTTTTTCTGTAATGAAAAATCTCATCAAAAGAGAGAGTTTGAGACATAGGCACATAGCACTAAACTTTCAATAAGAAGAATTCTAATTTAGAACAGGGGAACTTTCTACAAAAAGAATGGTGAAAAGCAGCGATATTCTCGTCTCAATTTTACCTACACACATTTCATGTCAGCTTTATTCACCTATCTCCCCCATCCCTTAGTGTTCGATCTTCCTCGATTTCCACCAAGTCTTCTTCCTCACCTTTTTTACCGGCTAGCTCTTTCCAATATGCTACTAACTTTTTCAATCGCACCATCTCTTTGGATGAAATATGTTTGCTGGGATCATTCACGATCGTTCTCACTCTCGATGCATATCTGACATACAATTTCATAAACCCATGTTAACACTCGAATCAACAATTGTATCTACATAATATATGCAAGCTGCAAAATGTATGTATATATATAGTCATGACTTACAGAAGCGAATTGTATGTCTCGTCCAAATTTGATTCGGCTGGAGATACATTAACAAACATTAACGTCTTCGCATTGCCGCCCAATGAATCGCTCATCAACATTGTTAACTTGTGATTCCTGTAAGGAATATGCTGATTGCCAGAAGATAAAGCACCAATAACATCACCTAATGCAGAAAGTGATTTGTTGATACTTTGAGCTTCTTTGAGTTGGCAACCAGCAGAGCCTGACTTTTTTACCCTCTCAGAACCAGCAAGATCCACAAAACTCAACTGCAAATTAACAAATAGAGGATCAGAATATTTTAGATGTCACCATGGAAAATAATCATTTACCATATAATCCAGGAAAATGATAAGGTAAGCGACAATGAGAGTATACTCATTCTTTCATAATATGGATCTAAGGTTTAACACCGTGTACCAGACCGATGATTTGTGCAAATACATCTGATGATGACGAACTATTTTTCTTTAGCAGAAGTTAAATATAACTAAAATTTCTCTTAGAAACACTGGACCAAGCATGAAAAGTTAAAGAAACTCCTATTTACGTGACAGCCATGAATGTTATCAAAATATTGTGAAAGCGATTGCAAGTCAATAAAGAAAACAAAATGGTGAACTATGTCACCTTGCCCCTCGCAACTGACTGGGTTTGAAGATCAATACTTTCGATAACAACCGAAAGTATTAGGTGAGATCTTGAGCTTTCTTCATTCATGTTTGTTCCAGAAACATGTCGTCGTTCAGATCCCCTCTCAATAATCATTCGCAGTTCCTCGAGAGTTGATATAGGAATAGTTGTCACATTCTCGACAAAGACCATACCCTGAGGAAATTTTTTATGAATGAGATCAAACTAATGCGCGTACAAACCAGTTAAATATATATCATATTACCTTAGAATCCTTTTTAATCTCTAGTTTCAAGCGCCTTGCACTTTTTGGTAGCAGAAGGTCTACAAGTGTGTCTTGATAAAGTTCAACCATGTATGCCTGCATAATTTTTTATCATTTGATGTGAGAGTCAATTATCACAAAACATATGTATTAAGATAATATATAACCTTTAGAGAAAATGAAAATCTGTTGCTATCATGCTTTAGTATTTTGAAGAGTTCCTTTGTAGCTCGAGGTGTGAGTCCAGGATTGTTCTCATGTCCATATATGGTGAAAGTTTTTCCAGAACCAGTTTGACCATATGCGAAGATGCAAACGTTATATCCATCTACAGCTGACTGTACCAAATACTGTTACAGGAAAATGATATTAGTTCACACAACAAAATAGTAAAGAATGAAAGGCAAATGAACTGAGTTACAATATCACAACAATACCTTTGTATCTTCAAACACGTCATCTTGGCTAGCACGCATGTCAAACACGCGATCATAAATGTGTTGCTTTCTTTTGTCGTCTTTCCATGGATGTTCGACCGTAAACTCATCCACACTTGTTAGCATTTGCTTTTCTCTCTCTGAACTCTCTTTTTCATTTAGAGGTCTTATTCGACAATATACTCTAATCTTCCCCTTCATATCTACAATAAAAAAACAAATATAAACAAAATCCAAAAATCTAACAATTGATCTTCTTCTAACTACATGAGCACCAAGTTACCTTCTATGGTGTTATAGTATCTTTTCCTTAGAACTTGTTCTTCCTTATAAAGTATTTCTAGCTCAGCAAGTTGGGCTCCTTGCATCTTCAAAATGGCAGCTGTTTGCTCATTCTTTCTGTCAATGTCCTAACAACATGAAATTGAAATAAACATATCATCTCTAGTTTCACTTTTAGCTAAAACAGGAAAATACATTATCATTATTCGGATTAAAGCAAAATTAAAACGATGAAGAGGTCTCAAGAGTACCAATACCTCTTTCATTTCTCTTAGCTCCTCAAGTTCTTTCAAATTATTTTGCAACAGCAGCATATCAGAAGTCTTACTTTCAACCGTAGACTCAGCATTTTCTAACTCTTGAGTAAGGACTTCAAGCTTATTTTCAAGTTCAGAAACTCGAAGCTTTAACACCCTTCTTTCTTGTTCATTTCTCTTTTGGTGAATTTCAGCCTGAAATGTTGAAGAGTCAACAATTATCTCCTACTTTTCATTTGAAATCGGCCGTAAATCAATATACATGAAATTCACCTCCTCTGTTTTCTTATTTTCAATATTGAAAACACTTTGTTCCAATATCTTGTTCTCACTCAGCAACCTCTTTGAGTTCTCAACTGCAGTGTGTAATTCCTTATTTCGAACATCTAACTCGGTTTGGATCTTGTATAATATCTGCGACAGAAAATTCATTATTAAAAAAAAAACAGAATCGAACAAACATAAAATACTCAGTAATTAAAGCACACCGTACTATGAATCAAATTTTAAACACATGATATATATTTACCTGATTATCCATTTCAGTTAGTTCTGATTTAGACTCCTTACTTAATTTTGTGTTGCCCGACTTTGCCAACCTTGCTTCCATCCCCCGAAGTTCAGACATCAAGGTCTNCAAAACAGAGTAATAAATTAATAATAGTTTGCCAAGATTCAGAGGCAACGAGGGAGCGGAGCAAACACTTACAGAGGAGGAAGAGTAGACGATTCGGCATCGAAGTCGGTCCCAGAGGGATTGGGAACATAAAAGCAAGAAGAAGGAACGTTGGCTGCGACTTCGTTGCCATTGGAATTACTTCCCTCCTCCATTACACCTCCTCTGTTTTCTTATTTTCAATATTGAAAACACTTTGTTCCAATATCTTGTTCTCACTCAGCAACCTCTTTGAGTTCTCAACTGCAGTGTGTAATTCCTTATTTCGAACATCTAACTCGGTTTGGATCTTGTATAATATCTGCGACAGAAAATTCATTATTAAAAAAAAAAACAGAATCGAACAAACATAAAATACTCAGTAATTAAAGCACACCGTACTATGAATCAAATTTTAAACACATGATATATATTTACCTGATTATCCATTTCAGTTAGTTCTGATTTAGACTCCTTACTTAATTTTGTGTTGCCCGACTTTGCCAACCTTGCTTCCATCCCCCGAAGTTCAGACATCAAGGTCTAGAGGATATATATATAGGGTGAATAAATAAACTACTCAAATTCAGCAAAAGAAGGAAGAGAAAAGTTATGTTATAACTAACTTTGATAGTTGCCCCCTTCTCGTCACACAACAACTTAAGTTTATCACGGTCTAAGGTAACCTCCAACATTTTTTTCCTTCCAAGCTCTAAGCTATTGCGTGTAGCTTCTAACTCTTCACGCAGAGAAACTTCTTGTTGAGTTTTCTCTTGCAGTTCATCTATCAACTACACGACAACATAAAATCGTGGTAATTCATCAGCATCAACTCGAAAGATAAAGGAGGTCAAGGAATAACATTATGCATACAATAACATCAAAATAGCAAGGAAGGGTTGAATTGTACTGGAATATGTCACAACTGCCTGAATAGAAGATCAATGACAAATTTACTGTACTATGTGATTCTATGTTTTTCCAATAGAGTTAAACTTTCTCTCTATAGATTCAATTTCACATAAAAAGAAATAAGAAATCTCATAGAATGTATACCTTATCGTTCTTTCTCTGGGACTCTTCAAAAGCCTTAGACAAATCTTGCACACGTTTTTCATGCACTTCAAGATTTTGCGGCTTAGAACTGCAGGATATATCTCCACTAACCAAGCTATTGGCAGCAGATCGAGCTTTGGAGTAACGACGCAACATAACATCATTTATATGTGTTTGTAAAGCAACACAGATTTCTTCTCCCTGCAAATAATAAAACGGTGGTTCATCTCTACAAGTTGCCAAATCAATTATCTCGTAAGGAAGTGCAGTTATAAAAATCCTGAAAAAAATATGAATGTACCTGTTTCGTCTCAAACTGAAATATGTGAAGAACACCAGCAACTCTCATTTTGAAAAAGACAGCAGTGTTGCTGCTGCCAAATTGCATTATGTCACGTAATTCAGCTGAGTGCAGATACTCTTTGGGAACCGGTCGAAAAAAGTGAACCTACAAGAAAGGAAACAACAATTTAAATCCAACAAATCACATTAGAATTCCAAACAACAATAACACCCTTTTTGGTAAAAGGTCATAATGTATAGCATCTACTTATAAACTGACCCCACGTTTGTTGATACCCAAAATGATTCGTCCAGGTAAAAGGCCAATCGGATCGTCTATTTTGCGTACGCTAAAAAATACAGAATTCCCATATGGCAGTGCCTTCAATATCCGTAGAAATTGTTGTCTTGCATCATCTTTTGTCACGTTCTCCTATATTCCCAGAGACACAAATACGAAGGAACATTTTAGCATGCCATCACTTCAATTGGATTGTATTTGGCAAAGGTATCTGATAAGGGAAAGATCCAACTAAATAAAATGCATGGTCATTCCTACCATTGCACGGTAGCGAGCAAGTATATCCAATTCCCATTCACGCTTGGCTCGGGTTATTGCTATTTGTCTCGGCAAAAACCGCTCAAGAAGCGATGTCCAGTCACTGGTCCGTGACCCAATGAGAAAGAAACCAAAATTATATCGTAACATTGGGAAGAAAAAAGTATCGTAAGGTGCTACACAAGGAATAAAAAACTAGCGGCATTGCTAAGCAAAAATGAAGATACAGTAATGATTTTTAAGAAATTTAGAATACTAACATGCATGACTCCGGACTATTGACAAACCCAATCCCAACAAGAATTTGTAAGGCACAAAGCTGAGCAGCATCATCCCTTCCAACAGGATAGTTTCCTAGCAAATAGTCATGTTGCAGCTGCATGCATGTGTGTCAGTAAGGAAATGCAAGTTTTCATGTCAAAACAAATGTGTCATTAGTGAAGAAACTGCTCACTTGTACATAGGAAAGCTGCACAAACATCGGATCTGTTACAGCTTCATCAGACTCTCGGAATAATTTTTTTTTAAATACTAGTTTACAGTGTAGTATCTCCCCTTTATTTCTATCTTTTATAGCTTTGAATTCTGCGAGGAGATCTCCAATATACTTGTTATCATCCAATCCTATATATTCCTCTGCAAATGACAGATAGAGAAACAACGGATGATGTAGTAACAGTAGGACTCAGGCATTAAGAAAATGATCAAGAAATAATATGAAAGCATACCATTCCCGGGATCAGATGATTTGGAACTTGAAACCACTTTACGACATTCAAACAAACTGAAGCTAGAAAAGGCTGATAGTTTAATTGTCCCAGCTAGCTCCTGATACGGATATGTCAATGCAGTGAGAGAAGTTTAAGCGAAAGCAAAGGGATACAAGAAGACGAAATGCTTGAACGAGCTACTTAGAACAAATGCAAATTACTAATTTTTACTCCTTTGAACAAGAATATCATGACCAGGTCGCAGTGCAATGCAAGGAAACAAAATTATGATAGGAAAAAAGGAATTATTAGAGGATACCTCAACAGCATCAGACACTGTTGTAGCCATGTCATAGGATATTTCTTCAAAAGTTTCATCGAGAAAGAAGACAATGGTTGTAAGCTTTCTACAGGTCAAAAGAGCTTCAATTTCTTCACGGCCAGGGGTGGTATGCCTAGGACCAGCTTTGATAGAGCGCTTTAAGGCCTTCAAAGTATTAAGAGAAAGAACCTGGGCCTCTGGTTCAGTTGTTGCATCATGTGCGACATTGTGAATATACTCAGAGAGATATCCACCGATATCTTTGGTAGGAGGCATTGAGGATGCACATAAGTACATGAGTTCCCACGCTCTTATCAAGTACTGCCTGAGATTATGCCAAAAGGTAAGGGAGACTTTTTTTTAAAATAAAAGAAAGAAGAAGAAGGAGAAAGCACCTGTCAGGATTATGTCTAGTCTGTTTGGAGATTTGGGCAAAAAGTTCGTCCCTGAGTTCAACACGCTTCAAGGTTTTTTTGAAAAGCTTCCCAACAAGGTCAATGCGTTCATCTAGAGAGGGTGGCGTTGAACGATCAGATGAATCAACGCCCATATACTTTAAGATGAGATTAAACAACTTGGTAGCACGGCTGACGAGATCACTGTTAATCTTGAGCAGGGATGTGGGGATGGGATCCTGAAAGGCATTTTTTGAGCACAAAGTCAATATGTTGTTAGTGGAAGAAAGGGAAAGAGGGAAAAAAAGACCTTCTGGAAGCAAAGCATGTCCTCGAAAGTGAAGCGCTCTTTTTGGAGATGAGACCCCGAAGACTTTTTGGAATAGAAGAAGCCACGCTTGCCAGCAGACTGGATTTGCTTCTGCATAAGCCGCAGAAAAGCTTCAACCTGGAAGCGATCGATGAGGGGAATGGCGGCAGCAAGGTCAGCAGGAATTGACAACGCCACTTGAGGAGCTGGGGAGCTGAGAATTGTCAAAACAGAGTAATAAATTAATAATAGTTTGCCAAGATTCAGAGGCAACGAGGGAGCGGAGCAAACACTTACAGAGGAGGAAGAGTAGACGATTCGGCATCGAAGTCGGTCCCAGAGGGATTGGGAACATAAAAGCAAGAAGAAGGAACGTTGGCTGCGACTTCGTTGCCATTGGAATTACTTCCCTCCTCCATTACACCNCAAAACAGAGTAATAAATTAATAATAGTTTGCCAAGATTCAGAGGCAACGAGGGAGCGGAGCAAACACTTACAGAGGAGGAAGAGTAGACGATTCGGCATCGAAGTCGGTCCCAGAGGGATTGGGAACATAAAAGCAAGAAGAAGGAACGTTGGCTGCGACTTCGTTGCCATTGGAATTACTTCCCTCCTCCATTACACAGAGAGATTGTAGATCTGGAGCGAGCACAATTTTCCCAGAAAAGTGGGCAGAGAGAAAGACGACGAGAGTCACGGGAGACTTTTAATTGCCCTTATTTCTTCCCATTCATTCAATACTACTACTACTTCACGATTCTTTGCTAATTCCTTGTTTAGTTTAACAAGATCAAGTGTTTATCGAATCACTCGGCGTCCTTGCGTTTCTTTCCGTTGTGCGTTGAAAAGCAAATAAATGAATTGATGAACAAGAGACGTGCCTCCACGTCCATTTGTCTCATCATGGTTGTGCCTCCAACACCATAGACAAATCTACTTCTTAACATCTCTCTGCTTTGGTGTCATCATCTCTCTTTGCAATAATGATCTCTTTTCTTTTGACTGTTTTGCATTATTATTTACATGTATGTATGCAAGGCCAATTCAAGGCAAGCATCGTTGTTGTTACATTTAATTTCCCTTTTCACAACTTAACCATACTGCTCCAGCATTTTCTCCACTTCACAGCTTTGCCATCGCTGAAGCAGTCAAGTTTTCCCTTGGTGGAAGCTTTTTAGATCTTCCTCTTCCTCCACTCTCTTGAAATACTGCTCTATCATGCTATCCTTCATCTCCTCCACTCGCCATGGCTTCCACTGTAATTTCAGGTTCAAATTAATAAAATGGGGAGAGATTTTTGTGTTAAACCTTTGGGTTCTTATCTTTGTCTATCAATATGGCTCTGCACCCCTGCACAAGAAAGAAACTTTGCTGTAATTATGTCTCTACAACAAGAGCAGTTTCAAGAGGAAGAAGAAGATACAAAGGGGAAAGCAAACAAAACCTCCACAAAATCTTTCCTTATTTCTCCCTAAGGCACTGCCCCCACCCCCTGCAATCGTCCTTCTCTTATCTGAAAATATATACACAAACTCAGATCTTTTCCATCATTGTACGTGAATAGTGTGATGCATTCAGACCTAACCGATCTAAGGCTTGCTGGTGAAGCCTTTTTCAATGCTTGGCGAAGTTAATAGTGGTTGAAACTAGTAGTAGCTATACAAATTTTAAGTTTAAAAAGTCACTAAGAAGTTAAACAATAAAAAGATTTACAGCCCGCAGGTTCGGCAAAGGACATCCTTTAAGTTATAACAGCCGACACACACTGGAGAAAATAAGCATACTGAACAAGACTGTTCCAAAGACATGACTATAATGCAGGACACGACATGAACATCAGACAGTCCGTGGCAAGAACATGACAACACAGAGACACAACTTCTTACAGAGTATTCCTATGTCCATTGTGTCAGTTAACGAAAACGAAAACTAGCATTCTCGTATTTAGCATGTCAAATGGCTATCACGCTGGCGTTGGGAAATACGAAAATATGTAGGCAAAGAAAATGAATTCATACCGTTGAAGGCACATAATGAGTTGCAAGACCAGAAGCCAGCAACTCAGCGCCATCCAACCTAGCTCCTGTGAGGCCAAGATACTCTCCTGAACAAGAAGATAGGAAGGGTGAAAGAGAGAATTTTTGTGGGTTTTGAAGGAGAAGCAAAAAACAAAAGACATTTGATACCAAAAAAAGAAAAAAAAATCCAGGGAGCATACTATCTATGTCATACATGGACATGGAATACCGTGTTGTCAGTTGCAATACGAAATCGACCATGGACGGAGACACCAGCTCCGCCTCCGTCCCATGACAATAATACCATTCAAAATTGAAACCTAATGGAAAAGGAAGACATGATGAGCTTTGAGTAATTCATTGAAAGGAGGGACAGTAGGGTGAGACCTGAGGTTTGCTATAGTAAGGTGGCCAATCCAAAACATAGTTGAGCATGTAAGAAGAACTTGGCACCGAGTCTCCGATTGCCTAGTCCTCTAGAAACGAGGAGCCGTATGAGGTGAAAATCTCATGTACGGTTCTGTAGAGTGGCATCAATTCCCCCCTAGATTAACAATGATCGAAACTCCTGACATGTGGTCAAGATGATAGAATGATAATATTAGTCGATCTAATACATTATTTTAAAAAGAGAAGCATCCAGGGTCAGAGTATCTAAATCCAACAAGTGTAATTTACAGGAGCTTAGTAGCAACTTTTTTTTGTCACACTGAGATTTGTACTTTGCAACAAAACTACTATGATGCAAGCAAGAGAGTAGTTGTAATAGCATCATTAACCTAAATTGTTTAAAATGGGGTTGCTTAAATTTTTTTTTTTTTTTTGATAAAAAAAAAAAAATCAATTGTGAACCACCATATGTCAATGACACCCGCGAACAGTGAAAGTAATTTATTTCATTTTATTTTAAGGAATTAATTTCCAGTAACAAGAAAAGGAATTAATTCTTAATTAAGCAACTCTTATGATAAGTATGGGCCTGATAAGTGTATTGGGCCGTTATAATGGGTCCAGAATTTGCGAAATATATCTAGGGCTATTACCCCCGGCGACGACTTGAGTGGATTCTTTGTATTGGCAATCGAGATTGAGGGAAGGACTTGGCATAGAGCAGCTTGTTCTAGAGGGTATGTATCCTTACGTTCGACATCTTAGGTCCAGTCGGTTCAGTTCCCTGTTGAAAAACTGATGCCTGATTGGCATGAATCGAATTTTTATTTTCTTTTTGTATCGGGAATCTTGTGGTCGCTTGAGAATGTATAGGGTTGCTTGCTGTATAGGTGTCTTTTTAATCGATTATGAGTTTATGTGGAAATGATTCTTGGCAAAAGTGTTATCTTATGGATGTGCATGTTTTTTTTTTGAAGTGGAGAATAGATAGATAGATAGTGGTGGTATAGCGGAAGAATGGAACGTATTTGTTACAAACCCAACAAATACCATTTGGAAGGACAGAGCATTCAGCTGCTTTGTTCTGTTCAGTCTCAAGATTTTCGGAATTTCTTTTTACAGCTTAATATGTTTTCATTTCATTGGGCCTTTGTGTTATATGCTGGGCCTGATTGGGTTTGCCTCAAGCTTGAATCAGAAACTGCGTCGGTTTCGATCAGATGGCTGAGAAGACGACATTGATGGAAAGCAGACCGGGAGTTTTCGTGGTCGGTTCCTCAGGTGTCGGCAAGCGCACCCTCCTCTCTCGTACGTGCTTGCTTAGATACGATTTCTGTTTGTTTTGATCTAGTCTAGGGTTTCCGTTTCTCTGTATCATTTTTGGGGGATTTTATTCACAGGATTGCTCTCTGTCGATTTTGAGGATTCATCATCTCAAAAAGAAGAAGTTCATGGGTAAGGAAGGACAGTGTTTGATGTATAATAATAATTCCCAAATCCATTTTTCTTACTCAACTTAATTTATGTGTGTGACCTGACCTGACCTGACCTGTGGGCAGCTGGACGATTAACACCAAGTATTACTCTGCGGATGTATCTGTTTGGATATCACATATTTGCGATGACTACTCTCTCCCTCAGTCACATCCACTTGTGGCCTTAGTTATGGTCTTCGACTTGAGTCAGGTTTGAGATTCATAACACGCCTCCTCCTCTTACTCCTCCTTATATAACCCCTTTTGTTATTTTTGCAGCTGTCAACTCTTGTTGCTCTTCAAGACTGGGTTTCTCATGCAGCAGACATCAACAGTTTTGATATATTGTTGTGCATTGGGAACAAAGTAGATCTTGTTCCTCATCACCCAGCTCATGCTGAATATAGAAGACGTCTTTTGAAAGCAACAGACTCCTCTACAAATCTGTATTCAGACATTGATGACTTTGGGATCTACCAAAGTGAAGGAAGTAGCTTGTTGGGGAGCGACGATACATCACTGGATATCAGGGGAACATGTCTTGACTGGTGCCGCCACAACAACATCGAGTTCATTGAGGCTTGTGCATCTAATCCTGATTTTGACCAGTGTAAGTTCACACAATCATTCCTTCTTCGTATTGGTCAACTAGTAACCAGCGTTTTCGTATTGAACTTGTGAAGAATTTCACATTGTATGGGTATAAAATGAATGGGAAATGTATGATAACGGGTTGCTCCTTGTAGGTTTATCTGTCGATGGGGATTCTCAAGGGGTTGAACGTCTGTTTGGTGCTCTTTCGGCACATATGTGGCCTGGAATGATTCTGAAATCGGGTGATAAGATAAATGAACCGGTGTTACCTCATGGTGAAGGTTATTTGCTCTTTCCCCTTTCTTCTCTCATATATTATGAGGGTTCCCCTTGGACTTATTTTGATTCCATCTTGCATTCCGTCCTTGTCAGAGTTGTCAGAAGAAGAATCTGAATATGAATTGGAGTATGAAGTGCTATCATCAGGCTCAGCCGATCCATGGGAAAATATCGATGAGAGATGGGTTTCCGCAAGTGAAGGGCATTCATACGCAGATGCTGGCGGATCCACCTCACGGGAGGTGGCAAATAATATGGTGAATCCAAAGAAAGTTGTGGATGTAGAGCTGCGGTCTCCAGGGACACAGAGTGAGACTGACAGAGCAGTAGTAACAACAGATGAGAAACCTTTGGGCACAGAACACGACAAATTTTATGAGTTGGAAGACGTGGAACAGTTGATGTCAGAAATAGGCAACATCCGTGACAACTTGAGATTGATGCCTGATTTCCAGAGGAGGGAAATAGCTGCAAATCTAGCGTTGAAAATGGCTTCCATGTTTGGAGACGACGACAGTGATAACGATGAAGAATCTGAGTGAGTGAGCCCGTTTATATCAAGTATTTCTGAAGATCAGCATGAATCACAGTTTAATCATTTCTTTATAAAACTTTTCTTAAACCAGAATTCGTTTCATGCTCTGTGACAGACTCTGACGCAGTTGCACGCTCTAATGTGAACCCAGTTAGCTATTTGGGTCGACATGTTATGGATGTCATTACTTTTTCTCTTGATGTGTAATGTAGTCTTGGAGCTCTAGATAATATAGCCTTCCTAGTTGGTAACACTGGGAAGGCAATCTTATTAGTGCACAAGTCTGGTAGAAAACAAAGATCTGGATGAGATTTGATCATTTTGAATATTAATTCATATCATCAGGAGAATTGCTTTCCATGGATATGATCTCTAGCATGTTCCATCTCTCTGGGCTGATCTCCAGCTGACTTCGCTGGTTATCAACTGAAAACTCGTAATCACGAGAAAATGTCACTTTTTCCAGCCATGAATCTGCAGTTGCAGTGAATTATGAATATAGCTAGGAAAGGAGGTTTTTGGGGAAAGTTTTTCAGGATTGTCGTCCCTTGAGTCTGCCAAGCATCAACTGTAGAGGATGTGAATTGACAGCCATGAAGAACAATAGGATGTGCAGCAGATGCAAACCGGTGACAGATATGAGTGGTAAACAAAAGAGTGTGTTAACGAAAGAGATCACATATCGCAACGTTCATTAAAAGGGAAGCTAATTACAGATGACCCCGTCGAGGTAGTGGCAGAAGCTAGATGTCTGCGATGGGTCTTGTGAGATGAACAAGGTAACATACATGTTAAAAAAAATGAGCACTGAGTAACAAGGAAATGAATCCTAGAAGTATCAGCTCTGCATTTCATACATGTTAAAAAAAATTATAACCAAAAGACAAGAGTAGGAAGACACATCGTTCATTCTTCATTTATCACATCAAACGTTGATCATCATTAGTGGCTGGACCCTACCATGGACTTAGTCATCGCAGATTGGAAGGATGATGTTTCATCATATATATATATATATATTTTTTTTTTTTTTTTGTAACACCATTCATATATATTTTATGTTGGATATTATTATAAACAAATGTTAATATGATTATTAGGTCAAACTTGACACACCCTTATGGGTCTCCAAAGGTGAGCACTGAGTAAGAAGGAAATGAATCCTAGAAGTATCAGCTCTGCGTCCATTTCATACATGAACCCCACCCTTATGGGTCTTTAAAGTTTGAATGAAAGTTTGTGTTCCAAAAAAAAAGAAAAAGATTAATAGGTCAAACTTGACCATCTCGGGAAAATGTTTAGTTTATACTCCACTCCACAAAGTTAAATGGTGGAAAGAAGACAATGAAATTTGCTTATACGGGGAGCAGCAACTAGACCATGACGCATCTTGCATTGATTCTGTCAACATTAACCTGATAGGATCCCAAAAGCCTCTCGTCCCTTTATATCCTCAAACTTTGATACTCCATGTATTTTCACATGTGATGTGCACCATTTGAAGGCAGCATTACCTAGAAGCCAACTTGTTCTTGTAATCCGTTTTTTTTTTGTACGCCTTCTCCTCGTACTGAAAAGTTGGACTCATCTTCTTCATGTACCCCCAATCCCCTGTTTAATATATACCTAGCTCTCTCTCCCTATCCACCATTCTGCAAAGACAAACAGAAATATATCAACTCTATCTTACATTGCCTGTTTTGTATCTTCTGCAAGGAATCAACAAAAAAAAAAGTTGGGATGGGTTTCTTAGAGTTATTAGAGGTGGCTTCAATGCCAATCGTTCAAGTTCTCCTAATCAGCGTCCTTGGTGCTCTCTTGGCAACTGATTACTGTTCTCTTCTCTCCGCTGACACCCGAAGATCCGTAAACAAGGTACAACCTCCAGGCTCCATATCTCTGCTCTTTTTGTGACCATTCATGTAGTAATAATTAATTAACATATTTATATATATCCTTTGCAGCTCGTCTTCGTGGTCTTCACCCCCTGCATCATGTTTGCCAATCTTGCCCAGACTGTCACATTGCAGGATATTATTTCATGGTACGTACGGTACCACCCTTATATTCTTCTTGAGAGACCTATATATAATTATGGTTTGATTTGATTTCAAACAAAATAAACTTTTCAGGTGGTTCATGCCCATAAATGTTGGAATCACCTTTCTAGTAGGAGGCATCCTTGGATGGTTGGTTGTGAAACTGCTGAATCCCAAACCTCAACTTCATGGTCTTATAATCGCTACATGTGCCTCAGGTAACATAAATTCCTCAAAATTTATATCAGCGAGATTCGTGAAATCTTATACAAATGAATGACATTTTGACGTAGGCAATATGGGAAACCTTATGCTGATTCTGGTCCCTGCCATTTGTGATGAGGAAGGCAGTCCTTTTGGGAATCGAAGTGTCTGCAGATCCATTGGACTATCCTACGCATCTTTCTCTATGGCCGTAAAGTCAAACCAAACATATACCATCTTTTCTGCTCAGAGTTTTGTAATGACAATCGTGATTTTCTCTTTCTTTTTTTGGGTCTCATGCAGCTCGGAGGTTTCTACATTTGGACATATAGTTACCAACTCGTGAGAAGCTCTGCTACACAGTTCAAAGCTCTTGCAACCGTCGGCTTGGTCAAGTCTCCCAACAAGGACATGGACTCTGATCCCCGCAGTCTTCTCCTGAAGCTGCAACAAAATCAAGACCTTGAAATCCAAGTGAAAGAAAAGGTGTCTACGCGGACATACATCAAGGACTTGCTACATCAGATTCTTGAGGAACTCTTTGCGCCACCCACTATTGGTGCTGTAAGTAAAAAAAAAAAAAGAAGAAGTATATGCATGATTTCATTTCTCCAATCAATACTAAAAAAAAGAAAGATGCATGATTTCATATGTTTTCTGTTGCATTCAGATTCTTGGTTTTGTCTTCGGAGCAACCAATTGGCTGAGGAATCTTATAATAGGGGAGAATGCGCCGTTGCGAGTCATCCAAGATTCAGTGAAACTTCTAGGGTATGAACTTGCTTGCGAGCACGTTTTTTAGATATGGAAACATTCATCGCGACTTGCGACTAATATATATATATTTTTTGATTTTGGCAGGAACGGCACAATACCTTGCATCACACTCATACTGGGGGGAAATCTGATTCAGGGTCTGCGTTCCTCAGCCGTGAAAACCTCAGTGATTGTAGGAGTGATCTCTGTGAGGTATATCATCCTTCCAGTGGTGGGAGTAGGGGTGGTTCAGTTAGCATGGAGTTTAGGCTATCTTCCTCCGAACCCTCTCTTCCGATACGTTCTCATGCTTCAGTTCACACTACCGCCTGCTATGAATATCAGTAAGTGTTTTCGAAAATTCATTGTTGTCTAGCTAATATAAAAATAGAGGGGGCGGGGGGGGGGAATTAATATGAACCAACCATCTGTGTTGTGAATTGCAGGTACAATGGCACAGCTGTTTGATGTGGCTCAAGATGAGTGCTCGGTCATCTTTCTGTGGACCTACCTGGTTGCATCCTTAGCCCTCACCATGTGGTCAACTATATTCCTCTCCATCCTCTCCTGAAAAGCAAATGGAGTTGGTTGATTTGTTTATACTTTTGAGTGCATGCTAGTGTTTGCCAAATAAAAAACAGAGAAAGACACAAGTATCCCAAATAGAAATGAGGAGGGCCCATAGAGAGAGCCCAAAGTAGAAGGAGAGGTGTGTTGCGCCGGCTGCATCTTCCATGTTGCTTTCGCACCTTTCAATCATTTCAGAAAAACTTAATACATTTCTACACACTTGTCCTTCCCTCATTTCCTATCGTTTTCTTTATTGTATTGTTCTGTATTTATTTTATACATTTTTTAAAAAAATTAGTATTCCATCAAATAGCTCATAACTAATGAGTCCATTAAAAGAATTTGGTTAAGCCAAGGTAACATGTGGCGGTTGTTTCTATAGGAACTACCGAACTAGAATCACATGGTTAGTATATTCATTGTCGTTCCCCCTCCACTCTAGGAACGAGGAGCCGTATGAGGTGAAAATCTCATGTACGTAGAGTGGCATCAATTTCCCCCCCTAGATTAACAATGATCGAGACTCCTGACATGTGGTCAAGATGATAGAATGATAATATTAGTCGATCTAATACATTATTTTAAAAGGAGAAGCATCCAGGGTCAGAGTATCTAAATCCAACAAGTGTAATTTACAGGAGCTTAGTAGCAACTTTTTTTTGTCACACTGAGATTTGTACTTTGCAACAAAACTACTATGATGTAAGCAAGAGAGTAGTTGTAATAGCACCATTAACCTAAATTGTTTAAAATGGGGTTGCTTAAATTTTTTTTTTTTTTTTGATAAAAAAAAAAAAAATCAATTGTGAACCACCATATGTCAATGAGACCCGCGAACAGTTCAAGCAATTTATTTCATTTTATTTTAAGGAATTAATTTCCAGTAACAAGAAAAGGAATTAATTCTTAATTAAGCAACTCTTACGATAAGTATGGGCCTGATAAGTGTATTGGGCCGTTATAATGGGTCCAGAATTTGCGAAATATATCTAGGGCTATTACCCCCGGCGACGACTTGAGTGGATTCTTTGTATTGGCAATCGAGATTGAGGGAAGGACTTGGCATAGAGCAGCTTGTTCTAGAGGGTATGTATCCTTACGTTCGACATCTTAGGTCCAGTCGGTTCAGTTCCCTGTTGAAAAACTGATGCCTGATTGGCATGAATCGAATTTTTATTTTCTTTTTGTATCGGGAATCTTGTGGTCGCTTGAGAATGTATAGGGTTGCTTGCTGTATAGGTGTCTTTTTAATCGATTATGAGTTTATGTGGAAATGATTCTTGGCAAAAGTGTTATCTTATGGATGTGCATGTTTTTTTTTTGAAGTGGAGAATAGATAGATAGATAGTGGTGGTAAAACGGAAGAATGGAACGTATTTGTTAGGGGGGCTGTGATTGAGTGTGTGTGTGTGGGGGGTTTGATAAATTGAAGGGCCATGTTTGGGAGCAGCGGGGTGGGCTCAAAGAGACAAAGAATGATGCAATCAAATCCCTACTTGGCAGTTGGCACCGGCGCAACTAGCTTTCCTCCTTATGGCTTTGTCGGCGCGTTCCCTGCGGTTCGCCTCCGTGGTCTTCCCTTCAACTGCGCTGACATCGACATCTTCAAGTTCTTTGCCGGCCTCGACATTGTCGATGTCTTGCTCGTCAGCAAAAACGGTAAATTCTCCGGGGAGGCCTTTGTTGTCTTTGCCGGTCCAATGCAAGTGGAGATTGCACTGCAGAGGGACAGGCAGAATATGGGTAGGAGATATGTGGAAGTTTTCCGCTGCTATAAGCAGGATTACTACAATGCGGTTGCCGCTGAGGAGGGAGCATATGAAAACAACGAGGTCCATGTTAGCCCACCTCCATCTAGAGCAAAGAGGTTGTTTAGTGAGAAAGAGAAGCTCGAGTACACTGAGATTTTGAAGATGCGAGGCCTCCCGTACTCTGCCAACAAGCCTCAAATCATTGAGTTTTTCAGCGGATACAAGGTTATTGAAGGAAGGGTACATGTTGTGTGTCGACCTGATGGTAAAGCCACAGGTGAAGCCTATGTGGAGTTTGAGACAGCTGATGAGGCGAGGAGAGCAATGGCTAAGGACAAAATGTCCATTGGCCCAAGGTACGTGGAGCTATTTCCTACTACTCGTGAAGAGGCTCGAAGGGCTGAGTCGAGGTTTAGGCAATGAGGACTCTGTACTTCACTATGATGTATCATTTATATATCCTGTAGACTAATTGTTCAGCACTGGAATAATAATAGGACTTGAGATCCACGTTACTGTAAGGGTTGATTTTAGAAGAGAACTTGTGGCGTCTTTTCTTTTTATATATGTCATCTTAGTATAATTACTATTTTACTTCTCACCAGCCTGAAATCATTGGAGGGAGCGAATAAGGGTAATCCCGTTGTTGTTGTTTTTGGAGTGAGACGAGGATAAACGTTAACTTGTACAATGTTCTTTTTTTTCTTCTTATTATAATCATGTTATCAGTCACCCTATCAACTTGGCTTAATATCAGAAATCTCTTAATATAATAAGCATATTATTTGGTTGAGGCCCAGTACAAATTTATTATATCCAACAGGATCTCACTCAAACTTTGGTCGGCGGCAAAAGCCATTCAAAAACTGAAATCAATCAAAATGTCTATGGGAGGAAACAAAGGAACGCTCTCAAGGTCTGGGCTTGTGCAGACGAGGCCTGTTGCAGAAGATCCGGCCATTGGCCCTCATGAATGCTGCGACAGCCACACTAATGCCCGCCCACACCAATGAGAAAAACAAGTGCTTGTAATCGCTCCCAGCTGCACCCAAAGACCCCATTTTTTTCTCAGCCTTTAGTGGCCATTATTATTCCTACCCCAAATCCAGAGAACAGACGTACCTCGTTTCACAGATATTGTTGCAAACCATAAACTGATCAGAACCACAGCCAATGCCACTGGAAAGTTCTGAGGAATCAGAGGTATTTTGGTATTAGACCAGAATGAATATTAATTAAATATCCTTAGGTATTTTTAAAATATTAAGCTAATGATTGCTTACGGCTACAGCCTCAAGACCTCCTTTTCGAGGCACAGGAGCCATGTCTCGGTTCACAGCAACTATATAGTGTCCTTGCACAAGATCAATCGCATCCTTTGTTCCCAACCAAGATTATCAACAGTCAGTACATGTTTCAGTTAGCAAGTGTACAAGGCATGTTTAGAGCCACCAACCTGCTTAGTTCCATCAGCAAAGTTGTTCAGATAGTAGCGTGCGAGGGCATTCCAGCCATCATTAAGGACCCCTTGAACAGTCCTTCGACCATACCTTAGAATTAATTAAACCAGTTTGCGCGTGTTTAGTGAACTTACGAAATATAAGATGGCATGTGGAAATTGTTAGAAGAAAGAAGAAAAAAAAAGATGGCATGAGGAATCAATATGCAAACACTCTTCTCTGGGGTATATTATATAAATAATTGCGTCCTACCTGACAAAATCTCCTTTAAGTGCAGGAGTGCCGGAGTACTGAATGCTAATGTCATCACCGTGATTAGCCCATACTGAAGGCAACACACAAGCACCAACATGTGAGTTTGGAATTCCATCTCTTTAAGAAAAATCATTCACTAGAGCAAAAAACAGATCTCTTGTATGAGAATTAGCTACTAACATATTTTATAGCGCTCGTCAAAATTTAGATGCGAGCTTATAGCTTCTTCGGCGCCAAAAACACCAATCCTTCTTAGTTGAAGTTCCAGCATCTTGCGGCCTATCATGCTCTGCATAGTATACCTTAGGATAAGCAGAGAGAGAGAGAGAGAGAGAGAGAGAGAGAGAGATGTAAAAAAGAGAAAAGAGACATCATATTGTTTTAAAACTAGCCTGCGTGACATTTGTACGGTCTAAGCAATCTATGCAGTTAGTGCGCACAATACCGGACTGCTCCTTCATTTTCTCACCCTTTTCGTTCAACAAAAAGTACCTGTGATCAACATTAGTTTATGTTAATTCCATAAACTCCCAAGAATAAATGCGAGGAGTGGGAATAATACCCATTTTTGTCAAGGAAATCCTCCATCTGCTCATACAGAATTGCTAAGCGCTCAAAATGAATATGCCCACAGATGCGATGAAAATCGAAGTGCAGGTATCTACAAGATCCAAGTGCATATATATATATATATATCCCGAGTGATTTTGATAAGAATTATGTTATACGGTGAAACATCTATGTAGTAGCAAAAGGATGTTTTTATCAGAGGAATGGATATCTACCTAACATCATCACCGTTGATGTGCTGCATAGCACCTGCAAACCTCTCGCTTAAGTGCCCCTCACCTCCATGCTGATTACAGAATAAGCAATTAAGGAAATAAGAATTTCATGTACAAACAGCAAACAGAAGAAGCAGTATTGCATTCAAAAGGACATATATATGCACCTTATTGACAAGATCAACAGCCAAAACTGATCCATATTTTTTCCTGAGGTCCAGAAAGTGACGCTCAGCTATCCTCGCCTGCAAGAGGAATATATCCCAATGGATGTTGTTACTTAAAAGTGGTAAACATACTGATTTAAGGAGGGGAGGGGGTGAACTAGGAGATTACACTCACAGCTTCTTCAGGTTGGACAATCTCAAACTTGGGCTTGTAGGTCAGATCTACAATTTGCTCCCACATAAAAGGCATGGATCCTCTAATCTGCGGAAATGTAAAAACAATAGGAGGAGAACTAAATGACCAAAGATTTTGTAGGGTAAGGGAATCATAATTTCACCTGAGCAAATGATGATGTGTATCCGTTCATGTGTACAATTTGCTCAGTCTCCACAAAATTAGCAACATAACCATCAGGGTCAGCTCCTCTTCGCCACATGCGTGTACCTTGCAAGTCAAGTCACTGTCACAACCTATGTATAGCACCAGGTAGAAAAAAAACAAGCTAGAGAGAAATGCATTACCATTTCTTCTGGTGCACCTCCTAGCAATCAGAGTAATGTCAACGATATCTCTTCCAATGGCTGTTTGAAAACTATGGAAACGTGATAAGAGGTTAAGGAAATTGTCTAAAGTCATGATCCTGCAGAAGAGTGAGAGGGAAGAAAAAAGGATATTTCCTTGAATTACTGGAAGCAAGAACTGATCAAGCTACAGAATGAAAACAACAACAACAACGAAAGGTGATATTATTTTGCAAGTGAGGCAAACAGAGCAGTGAGGAAGCCAAGAATAATAGTTCACGAACCTTATTATCGATAAGCACTTCTAACATATAATTGTTCCAAAGAAATCTAGGCTCAGCCTGCCATGAAGAATCAAAAGTTAGTTAAATTTTATGTCGATCTACATATACAAGCAACCAGGAAAGAATATGAATGAACTAGTGTTCTGTAAGTGAAAATATGTATGAACTAGTGGGGACACCTGTCTCCACAGAGGAAGCGACTTAGACTCATCCCCCAAATCATGCAAGCGCTGTGCACTGAAACAACGATAACAAAATATCAAACGTTAAAAGAAAAAAAAAGAAGAAGCACACACATGGTTAGCAAGTGGCAAGTGTTTTTCTTTTTCTTTTCTCTCAGAGTAGCACGAAGAGAAATGAATAAACCTGAGAGTCATGTTAATTTCATATGAGAAGTAGAGACCATTTGTCCTCTCTGCGACACTTAGCAGCCTAGAGAAGTCAGTCTCCACCTTTTTCTGCGGAATGCAGTACAAATGACTCTCATTGTCGCTTGCAGCTCGTATAAATATACAAAATACAAAATGGATGGAAGTCGACGGAGTAGATCACCTGTTCGTCAGGCGAGTTTTTAAGTGAATGATCACAAGGAAGAACCTTGAGGGAATTAATTCTGAAAATAGGATGCCCCAGAAACGAGCCAACAGATTCGCTCTCAGTTACCACCACCAAGTATGATCCTGAAGAAAATAACCAAAAATTCATTTGTGTGGGTCGAATGAAGATGAAGACATTACAAAGACAAATCTATAATAACCTGCCAGGAGCTTCAGCATCCCAACGACACCGAAAATGGAACGGATCTTAGGGACACGCAAAGAGTTGCATTCTGCGACTTGATCTGAAAACAGGAGAAGTAGCAGAACTGAGAGAGAGAGAGGATACATAATTGGAAAGATAAAAGGCACAAAAATAAAACAAAGGCAAGCCAAACCAATGAGCTTCATGGAGCCATCAAGACGACTAATGTCCAGGCATGGAGCGGCCGAACCATCAGTCGGCTCGATAACGTACTGATCAGGGAATTCCCATAAACGCAAGCCAGAGTGTAATCTGTGCCTAGGAGCCTCCTCCATCGCCAACACAGGAAGACAGACAGAGTGGAATCGATCAATCAATCTGACAGGAAGAGTGGAATCAATCAATCAATATGGAAAAGGAATACACCCGAAGGTTGAGGCAGTGACCCGTTCAAATTGATTCCGCCCAACGCGCCTTTTTTAACTGAACTAGTTTACCCCCACCCCCCAAAAAAAACTATGTCCAAAGCTAATTTGCATTATTGAATTTGTCATTGATCTGATTATTTGTCAGCATGGATTTTAATGGACCAACTCAATTCACTTTCTTTATCACAAAAAAAAAAAAAACATCTGGACAAATGTGTTTTCTTGGCTTTTAACGTTCATTACACAAAACGAAGGACTTAAAGAAAAAAGGATATTTGACAAAAAAAGAAAAGAAAAAAGGACAAGTAATATATGTGTATCTTCTAATCTTTGCCCAAAAAGAATGTGATGTAGCTCTCGTCTCCAGTGTCCAATTGTCCATTGCCCACCAACCAAACTAGGAAAACGAGAATCTTGAGAAGAGGGACAGACCTGAACCTTCACTTGCCGCACCACCTAGACTCGCTTCCGTTGCTGTTGTCGTTGTTGTTGTTGAGCTATGGTACGCTTGCTGACACTTGAGTATCTGCCATTTCCGTCACACAGTAAGTTTTCTTTCCTTTTTAAGTATAACAACAACATTAAAGATTCAGTAAGTTCCAAGCCTAAGATTTAACCTCCTCCGGACTGAACTGAAGCAGCATTCCCACAACCGGTAGTAAAGCTTCCACTTCACCTGCAACCATCACATGTTATTTTTCCCTACATCAACAACTTTTATGTCTCCACAGCTTTGTTTTCTTTTACCTGTTTCTAACAGCTTTAAAATTACATTCTTTAGGTATGTCATATCTACACCTTCTCTTTTCTGTTTTCTTTCCATCTCCCTCAACTCCGTTTTTAGCATGGCTTCCTGTCATCCTCAAAGTTTGAAACAAAGACGGCAAAGAGAAGAAAGAGAAACTATTGACTCTCCAAACTCTCGTGTAATCACATACCTGTTGACTGTGAAGCCGGTTTTCGCGCTCAAGCTCCTCGATTTCATCCTGATTCAGAGTAAACAGTTAGCTAAATAAGTGAAACATGGGCAGCAACAGATTTGAATAGATGCAACCAATTCTAACATACCTGAAGAGCTAAAATATGCCGCTGTGTCTGTGCTAATTCTTCTTCTCTCTGAGCTTGTTGCCTTGCCAATATCTTAAATTTTGATTATCATGTGTTAGTGATTAGCTCTGAATGAGAATTATGTTCAAGGAGTAAAGGTCAGTCCTTGCTTAGACAAGCAGAAGGTTAACATTACAAACTCCTACCAGAATCTGGTGTTCTGTGGCAGACGTGCTCAAGTTAGATACATCCTCCTGTTTTGACTCTGAAACACCGTTTCAAGAAAATAACAGGTTAGCTAATGACAGGCAACCCTCTGATTCACTCTATATGGGGAGCTCCTCTCCAAAATAAAAAAAATGGAAACAGAAAGAATATCATACCTGTGTTGTTGTTCCCATAGTGGTGAACCTGAAATGGAGAATTTTTCCACTTAGTGCCACACGAAGAGTGCAATATTCAGGTGAAAAAACGAAGGAAGCAAATCTACGTACTACTGGTTTTGATTCCATAGATTTTCGAAGGTTTTTATTTTCATCCACGAGTCTGGATATCTCTCGATCCTTCTCCTCAATGAGTCCATCTGCAAGCTCACGTACTGATTCATGCTCCTCCTGCAGGTGTGTCAGTCAAACAGCGAGCCTCACCAATAATTCTTATAAAGCCAGAGCACAATTACCAGGATAACTAAAATTGAACTACCTTCAGTCGTTTATTCCTCAGCTTAGCATCTTCTAGTTCTTTTTCTAGATCTTCTGCAGAAGCTGCTTCATTTTGAGCGGTTAAAGCTTCACATCTTCCTGTAGATTATTATAACCTTTCAGAAATAGAATTTCAGTCTCCAAGAACTAAAGAAGAAAATTCAATATTCATTTCACTCAATTACGTCGCCATGTTTCTTCTAAAACTCGAAGGTCTTCTTCCCAGGCTTGTTTCTCCGCCTGATTGCGAGCAACAGTGGAATCAAGCTTTAATTCAAGAATTCTGATCTGCTCGCTGGCATCTTTAAGTGCTCCAGCTCTGAAATAGATATGAAAAAAGATCAGAGTTACGAATCGGACGACTTGTGCACGCTTGAAAAACTCCACAAAGCAATGCCCTGACGACATTATTTTCAGTTGTTTTCTCGGTAGAAAAATTGAGGGGAATGAGCAACCAAAACCTCCGGAATCAAACTAGAAAACAAAATCATTGTGAATATATACCTTTCCTCAAGTTCTTTTTCAAGGCTAGCTAAAGCACCCTGAAGATCTTGCCGTGCCCTATCCCTCTCTGAAGATACCAAATATACTTCTTTTTCAGCTTCCTAACACCACCCAAAATATAATTAGCTGGTATTAACGTCGATTACCATCTAATTAGCTCCATCTTACAATTCTAGATAACTTACCTTTAGAGCTTCCTCAAGAGATTTGATCTGCTCAGAGTCTGTAGCAGCAGCCAGCTCCATGTCCTTCTTTTGAAGAATCGCGTGAGCACGGATCTTGTAAGAAGAAAATTCACTTTGGAGACGGATGATCTGCGAATAGTTACAAAAAATCAATATAGTTAAGGTGAGACACGCTTCAGCAGAAGATTCCTTAAAGCTAAAAATGACTCTTTGATTCCGTGATACTTCATGTATGTGATTGAAAATGGATGACTAATACATCCGTTCTTACACAAGCAAGGAACACTATCTCTCAAAAGAACAAAAATAATAAGTATGTACCTCTTCTCTTGCCCCTTTGAGTTCAGAATCTTTAGTGCTTAGCATCTGGGTCTGCATGGACATGTCAGACCCCAGCTGACCTGACCATTTAGATGAATGAAATGTATATATTTTCATTGAAAAAGTAACACATAGGTTTCATAGTTTCATGAACTCTGTAAATTACTTCTCATTTTAGCCACTTCGGTTTCAGCACGCAAGTAGTTGCTTTCAGCGATTTCCAGTTTAGATTTAAGTGCATCACATGAAGCTTCCCAAGAATCCTTTTCCTTTTCCTGGAGAAACAAAAAAATTCATAGCTTCCAAGAATTACAACAGAAGAAAGAATAAAAGTTTATAGGGTAAAAGAAACCGAAATTCCAACAATGATGTCCGATGGCTAGTGACTGGCGCCAAATATCATGTTTACAGATGTTTAAACGAACTTACATGTTCATTCCCTGGTTTAATCACTACTAGTAAATCTGCTAGATTAAAGATTGAAGTCGACTGAATACTAGTACGTGAAACAAGTTCTTAGAATATAGGAATGAACAACAATGACAAACAAACAGGAGAAAGATATGGCATCAGAGAGTCCTGGGAATCCATCTTTTAAACATTCCACTTACATTCTCCGCTTTAAGGTGTGCAAGCTCTCCTTTAAGAGTTTCTGCAGCAGCCCTTAACCTTGCTGCTTCGCCAGTTGCAGCTGCCTCCATCTCTGCAACTTTAGATTCCTTCTCTGCAAGTAACACCTAAAAGACGTGTAAAACGGAAATACTTGGTAAGAAGAATTCATCAGCGATTTCAAACTTAGGAATTTAGTTCAGGACTAACCTGCAGGGTCGAAATAGTTTCCGCTGCTTTGTCCCTCTCAGATAGAGCATCTATGACCTGTGCTTCCAAACTCTCTAAGTTCTGTCAAAAAGGCAGAGGGGAGAGAAGACCTTGGTTATCATGATCTGACAATGAAAAAGGCAATGGTGTCGCATAGCACATAAGAAGCAACACAGTTAGGCTGATGCTGACTACCTTTTGATGTTTGGCTGACAACTCAGTAACTGCAGTTTGCTTCCTCTCTTCCAGGGCTTGTAATTGATTTTTCAGGTCCTCCAGCACCTAAAATAAAAGCAAGGAAGCATTATGAAGCAGAGTATACACAGTCCTCTATCTACCTCTTTCTATGAGTCTCTACATTTCTAGTTATTGAAGGAAATGAAAGAGATCAGACCTGGTCCTTATCAAGAAGTGACTGTAGCAACGTCTCAATTTTATTTTCTTTAGGCTGCAATGAACCACGTAGTTCCTCGATAGTATCCCTAAGCCTGCGTATGGGAAGATAAGAGAAAAATCAAGTACTCAAAATCTGAGAGATAGCAGGAGAAGATAACACAGGCTTGATACAGTTGAGACTTGAGAATCAAAAGAAAGACTATCTTAATGTTGTAATATACTTGTTATTGGCACTCCTTAGTTGTTGCCGAGAGGCATCCATAGCTTTGAGTGCTTCATTGGCCTGTTGCCTAGTGCGTTCCAGGTCTTGCTGCATGGATGAGTGCTGCGAAGATGCTCGTTCAGCTGTTTCACTTACTTCCCGGAAACGAGTGTCGAGATCGTCTTTTTCCTGAAGATAGCAAGATATTAGAGCGAAACAGTGTAGCAATAAATATAAGCCAGTAAAAGTGTTTTTTTTTTTTTTTGAAACTCAACAGAAAGCATAAAGTTATGTTTACAGAAGCCACCTTTTGGATTTCTTGAATGCGCTGTTTAGCCCTTTTGTGAAGCCTGGTGAATTTGGCATCTAAGTCGGCGTATTTCTCTTCGCGCTCTTTGATTTCCTGCTCCAGTTTCTGCTGAACTACACAGCAAAAAGAAACAAGAGAGAGAGAGAGAGAGAGAGAGAGAGAAATAAAGAAAATGCGAGAGCATGACAGATCGTGGTTCAAGTATGGCAGACCTTGGGAAAACTTGGTGGAGTATTCTTGGGCTTTTGCATCAGCCTCAAAGTATGATTCCCTGAGATGCTCAAGAGCTTGCTCAGCTGCAACTCGAGTTTGTTTTTCTACATCAATTTCTCTAGTCAGTGATTCGAGCCTTTCCTCAAGTTGAGCCGCCTGCTCCTTAAATTGGGATCTGAGATACTCATTTTCTCTAGTCAGTGATTCGAGCCTTTCCTCAAGTTGAGCCGCCTGCTCCTTAAATTGGGATCTGAGATACTCATTTTCTAATCTCAGCTGAGCAATCATTCCCACTAGCTCATCGCCACTCGAGGAGGAGTGAGGAGTGCCACCATTTTCTGCCTCCTTTTCTTGCACAACCGCACCATTGTCTTGCGACATACTCGGGAGATGCCTCTGATTTCAGAGATCAAAAGAGTAGAAATCGCCATATCAATTGAATCAACAATCAAACTAGAAAGTCGGAATGGAGAAGAAGGCTTACCACTGAGGGAGAGATCGGATGCTGCGAGCGTGAGATCGATCGCCAGGGGAATCTCAGTGAGGCGACGCAATTTGGATCTCAACCAAGCTGAAAAGTGGACAAACGACGCCGTCGACCAGCTTGTGAAACATGAAGCCCATTGAGCATGATTTGTCAAACATAAAGCCCATTCAGCATGATTTGTCAAACATAAAGCCCATTCAAGCGTATGATGACCACGAGCGTTGACTTCTCCTTTCCCAAAATGATAGATATGAGTTGATTGACATCCAGATCTGTACAGTGTTTTGAGTCCAGTTATAATAATATGGCGGAGGGGAGAAACAAAGTCCCATCATCGGTGCCCGTCACTGTCGCCCACGAACTTCTTCAAGCCGGCCACCGCTATTTGGACGTCAGGTACGTAGTACGCTAGCCTTTCACTTTTCATTTCCACCGACGACATAGAGAGATAACTACTAGTTCAGTTCAGATATTTGAAATATCAAGAGAATATAGATTGCAGCAGTCTTTCTCTACAATACACCTAACTCTTGTTACTTGTATGAATAATAGGACTCCAGAAGAGTTCAGCCAGGGACATCCCTCTGGGGCGATCAACGTTCCTTACATGAACCGAGGAAATTTTATCTCTTTGTGTAATTTCTTCTTCTTTTTTTGTTGTTGTTGTTGTTAAAGAGTATGTTTTTTTTCACTTTCCCTACTGCAAAATGCAGGGATGTCAAAGAATCCCAACTTCGTTGAACAAGTCTCCTCCCATTTCGGACAAGCCGATGAGGTCGTTGTTGGTTGCCAGAGCGGGGGAAGATCTTTGAAAGCCACGGCTGAGCTTCTTGATGCTGTATCCCAACTAAACTCTTTCAATTTTGAAGCTTATCTTGTTATTTTAGTTTTAATAATACTATTTGGGAATAATTGCAGGGTTTCACGGGAGTCAAAGATATCTCCGGTGGCTATTCTGCCTGGATCCAGAATGGTCTTCCTATACAAAGTTGATGATGATGACCCACCAGTCACCACCATCCTTCTTTCACACCATTATGTCTTTGTCTTTTTCTTTTTCTTTTTCTTTGATAATAAATACGTCTGGAGAGTGTTTTCCAGATGTAAAATGAACTACTTTCTCTCTTCCATTGTGTGCTTGCTCATATGACAGCTGATGTGCCCACAACTTATATACATGAGTTGGGTGTTGTGTTGATTGCAACTTATATACATGAGTTGGGTGTTGTGCCCACAACTTATATACATTACTTAATACAATTTTTTATCTAGAAACCTAAAAATATGATATCTAATCAGAAAAAATCCATTTAAAAAAAAAAAAATTCAACCCAAATTAATTAAAAAATTAAAACATCGAAACTGAACAGAAACCAAATAAGACCTTAAATTATTTCAGATATAATATGGTTTCTAATTTTATTACGCGAACGAAAACTAAATATCCGAGCGGACGGACTGGTCCAAGTTTAGTTATATATATGGTTGAAAACAACAAAGAATTGAAAAAGTAGCATGCGATCACTTTCTTTAGTTGGGTGCAACAGAAAGAAAATGGAGAGGAGGCCGTCGTAGAGATGCACGTACCAAATCCCAAAGGCTTACACTGCATGCTGATGACAATGACCATAGGTAGTTTCAGGAATCATGCTTCTTATCACTTTTAATACTGTTTTGTCTTTTCCATAAGCAAAATAGCTGCAATAGAGAGACATTTATATCCCCACACCAACATAACTTTCTTTCCCACTTCAACCATCCCTCTCTTTAGTTTTGTCTGCTTCTCTTGAAACATCTTATTTACCAATTCATTCAAAGTAGAAACTACACCGAAAAGAAAAAGAAAAAAATGTATTAATCGTCTTCTTCCATTTACATTTTTTACACTTTCCCTCGGATATTCATTTTATCTTTGGTCTACTTTGAGCTTCTTCATAATACCATCAACCAACGCCCTTCCTCTAAACTTACTACATCCGATAGGGATACCATCAATCTAAGCGCATCTTATATTTCTCTTGAGTTCTCTCCATACCTTTCTCATCACACTTGCATTCTTTTGACCCAAGCCTTTATCTACATCCATTTCCTTTTCTTCCTCCTATTCTTTCTCTAGTCGTAGCTCTCAGGAGTTGCTATACCCTTGTATACAACAGAGCTGCAATCAAACCGACTCCATTATCAATGTCAGCTTTCATTATTGCCTCTCAATTGGGATTTCATATTTCACCAACCATTATCTACTCACCTCGAGTTCTGAAGCTTCTTCAATCTGTCTCTCCACATAGCTACATCCCGAAACAAAAAAAAAAATATTGAGGAGTTTGCAAAGCACACTGAACATACAGACATACAGAAGAGTAAGTATACCTGCATCGATGTACCTTTCCTCTTTAGAGGCCAAATCCATATTCCTCACTAGTTTAAGCTCCTCCGATATGGGATCTGGTCCCTCTGGAGCGCTGTACAAAAAGAGCCACCATGTGGTTAGCAACTGGTGACAGAGTCACACAAAGTAGTAACCGAGAGGAATCATAGACAAACTAAAAAACCTGTCAAGGATAACATTGAAAATGGGCTTTGTGCTCTGCGGTCTGCCTCCATAACCAATCTTGATAGCATCTTCCAGGACTATTGTTTTATTCACATATATTGGAGCCTGTGACATGACAAACCAAAAACAGATTACTGTTTCAGTACTCAAGCGTGTCTGTTGGAGGGAAAAGGGTATCAAAAAGGTCAGAGAGGTTAACCAGCTTCAAGAGAAGAGAGCAAAAACTGATGAAAACTTGGGGGTAGAGCATACCTGGCATGCTCTTGCAACGTTGATGGCATCTGATGGCCGTGAATCAATGCATAAAAGATCATTGTCTCCTGGCTGCAGGACAGATGGTTAACCCAAGACATTTGAAAAATCGTTTCTTAGGTTAAAAGGATGTTTGTAAGTTACCTTGCCGAGATATAGGCTTGCATAGTAAGTGTTGAATACTCTACTTGTAAGCTTCACCATTTTAACCTGCGGATGGTACAGTATAGTTCAAATGTCTTGGAAACGAGCTACAAGCTCAAGGTTATATATATATATGTGATAGTTTAAAAGGGGTAACATGGAACGATGATGTACTTCATGCCCAAGTTTGTCGACAAGAGAAGAGACAAAGTGGAACTGATCAGGACATTCCTAGAAACAGAAAACAGTATTAACCGAGGGGAACAGGAACTGCAAAGATCAAAAGCTTGAAAGATGAGTGGGATACCTCAAAGTGGCCTTGGAGTGGAGGTACGTCTAGTAGTTTCTCGATAGCAGCATCACCTGCAAGAGCAAGGATAAGCGAGGAGGCAGGAGAGAAAAGAGGAGGGAGGTAGAAAGAAAGAGTCAAAGTTGCATACCAACAATAAGGGGAAGCAGGTAGTCGCCATCACAAGAGATCTTGAGAAAAATAGTGGGGTGCTTGAATTGGCGAAGGAAGCCAAGTCCAATAGGGAAAACACCAACCCTGGATTCACTGGCTCGCAGAGCAAAAGGAGGGAGCTGCCTAGAAGGTTGCCAAATGGAATCTTCCCGGAATCCATGTCTCCGCATTTTGTAATGCATACTTGTCTCTGTCAAGACGATGACAAAACAATTAATTCAGCTAACATGTGAAGTTTCGATCCCTTTTTTAATAGCCCACAACAATTTGGTTGAAAGGTCTCTCTTCCAGAAAAAAAACAGAAAAGAGGAAACTGAAATGAAATCACGATTGAGACCTTAGACCTAACAACAACCATAATCCGTGCTAAGAGAGCCGCATTGAGATGATGGTGATGATGATGATGGTAAAAGCGTACCTGCAACGAGGACAGATGCTTGGAGAAACTCAAGATCGGGATCCCCCAGGCCGGATCGGGAGGTAGAACTAGAATTGCAACAAATTGGAGATAGCTTTGGGGAGCGTACCGATCTGAGATTCAATTTAAATGGGATGCAACAGCGCAAGGAAGAGGATGGAGATGATGCTGAGATACGACGGGAGTAGGCCGTGAAGTCGGAGAAGAAGATTCCCAGATCGGAGGAAGGAACAGATGAAAAAGCAACTCCGGGCATTGTGGTGGTTGTTGTGATGAGAGAGAGAGAGGAAGGAAGAAAAAGTGAAGCAGAGCACAAAAGTAGAATGAGAATTTGGAAAAGAAAGAAACAATGATGGAGAGAAGAAGACGAACGACTCTTTGATATTTGCTATTTTATCTTAATGTGAACCCAAGGAGATAAGGTTTATGACTATGCTTTATTTAATTAACTAATCAAACTCTTTCAAATATATATTACACCACGTGGGTCTCTCCCTACTTTTATCGTTTAGTTAGGTTAGAACGATGGATGATGTAGAAATTTAAATTATAGAGCTGGAATTGCGATGTGCCATCTAGAGACTCTAGTAACAGTAATGGTAAAAGTGATGGTGTCTCCTCTCTCTGTGCTTTCAAATAATTTTACATGTCCGTATATTATACTAATATTTTTGGGTAACATGACTTCGGCTTTGTTAATTTCCGGTGCAAGGAAAAAGAAAAAAACAGCAGCTGCTGCTGCTGTTAAGACGACTCATGTAAGCTTTAATCTGTTGCCAATCTCTTTCTTGAATCTACTACGGGGAAACTCTTTCAACATTTTCAACATTTCATACGTCCTTGTCTCTCTTCCAAGGTAGAGGCAAAGGCCGAGCGGAGTTAACCCATCCTGATGGAATTAGTCAAAAAAACACCATCATCAGAATCAGAATCATAATAATAATAATAATAATAATAATAATAATAATAATAATAATAATAATAATAAAAATAAAAATAAAGCGGACTAGGGGAAGAAGGTGAGGGAACTAGCCTTGTTCTTCACTTGTATGTCTGCCCCTTTTATCAAAAGAAGTTTCACGACGTCGCTTCTTCTGGCCTGTACTGCAACGTGCAGAGGCGTCCACCCGTCCTGAAAAAAAAAAACAATGTGTCAACCAGCTGACACAATCGCTAATATTAAGAATGTTTTAACATCATTACCCTGTCTTGCGCGTTTATGTCAGCGTTATACAGCAGGAGAAGTTTTATAGTGGGAGCTGATGCTGTCTGCACAGCATAGTGCATCAAGGTCGCACCTTCCTAACACATAAACGAACTTAATCAGATCGCAGCAGCATCTGAAGCAAGGGAGATTATTGTAAGGTGTGTCTCCTTACATCATCAAGAACAAACGGGTTTGCCGATTCCCTCAGCAAGTAGTTTGTAATAGCCTGTTTTTTACCAATTATTGCTCGGTGAAGTGCTGTCAAGCCGCCCTAGATTCCACATACAAATTATATTATTTTTTAAAAAAAAAAAAAAAAAAAAAGAGCAAGAGATTCAGATAACTCCACATACCACGTCAGTTGCATTGATATCAAGGTTGTGCTTTAGCAAGGAGTCAAGCAGATAAAAGTCTCCGGATGCAGCCAGTGTGTGAAGAGGAAGCCACTTTTTCTGATAAACACAAGGGAAATGCTATTGAAACTCCAACAGCATGAATGATGATATGAAGTGAAGTGATGATAAGGAGGGGAGACTTACGGAGGTGGCAACTGCTAGGTGAGGAATTCGGCTATTGAGCATAAACTTCTCTTCTTTTGAAAGCAACTTCCGAGGGCCTGCGGTAAGTGTATGTCATATTAATTAAGCGAAAGATGAAGCTCATCATCATCAAAGCAAAAGCAACCTACCCTCGAGCTTCTTGCCACTGGGATCATACTTATCGCTATTGAAGAACTTGGTGACGTGGTCGAATCCCTTGCCATAAACTGCCCATCTAGGGTTCTTTGGTGCTACTCGCTCACTCGAATATGTTTCACCCCTCTCTCCTCCGTCGAACGTTCTCGGTTTATCGAGAACCACAGGTTTCAACTGATCCAACTTGGCTTCCTTGTAAGTGAGATACTCCTTCAAGTCCACCCTACTCAGTGGAATTAGCCCTTGTCTCTTCTTCTCCACCTTCACTCCAAACTCCAGTTCCTGCGCTATTTTCCTCTTGTCCTTCTTCGTCAGATTCACCTCCGCCTGAACGTCCCTCCATTCATCCGGCACGAGGTTTTCCGGCTCTATCTCCGCCGCCGCTTCAACTATTCTCTTCCCCCTGCCCCGCCGCTTCGTCTTCCGCTCCTGGATCGCTTCACGAGCAACTAGACTGACCTCCTCCTCAAGGTAAGGGTCTTCGAAGACGCCGTCCTCGTACACGAGACAGTCTCCCACGGTGAAGTCATCGGCGGCATCCGGGAGAATCGACGTTTGTGAAGTATATGAAATAGAGCATAATCTCCTGGGAATAATCAGGGACTGAAGAGAGTGAGAGAGTCGAGATGGAGAGGGTAGGAGAAGAGAAATGGTGGCGAGCTGCATTCTCTCTCTCGCCTTATCGAATTTTTTTCTCTCTACTCTGGGGATGACGATTTTTTCCTTCATGTCCGTCCGGGGTCTCGTAAAGCACCTTCCTAACTAAATGGGCCTGATTCAATTTGTCAGATCCAATAGGCCTGATTCAAAAATGGCTCGAGCCTCTTCCGTTATCGGGGTTTGTTTAGACTCTCCAGTCCCTCATATTAGCTTGCTGCTCCCTCCTCCTCTCTGCTTCTTTCGGATCTGGGCAATCGATCCTTGAAATCCTTTGCAAATATGATGGCGCGACAGAGGAATAATCGCCGGAAAACGTCTTATTCAACCCTCGTTTTCGCGGTGTTGATTATGTTCACTTTTGTGATTTTGTTCCTTCTCGCGCTTGGAATTCTCTCGCTGCCCAGCAACAATGGCGGTTCCTCCAAGGCCAATGATCTCACTTCCATTGTCCGTAAAAACCTTCAGAGGTACCAAACAATCCCGATTCAATATGAGATCTGGCGTGTTATACTTATCATTTGGGTCTCTTAATCTTCCTTGGTATTCTTAGAAGTGGCAAAGATGATTCGGAGGAGAATGAGCGTTGGGTTGAAATTATCTCTTGGGAACCCAGAGCTTCTGTTTACCACAATTTCTTGGTGAGCTTAGCTAATATGCTTAGTTGTTTTCCAAATAAAACTGTTTTCAGTAGATATCAACAACAATTGATTCCGTGGAGTAGTGATATGATCAATGCTAGGTAGGAAGACATTTTTGATACGGAGACACAAAACTGGCTGTGATTTGTGAAAGTAGGGAAGTGATTTCATTAGTTGTTGTTGGTGTGTGCTTATATTCCACGTTAAAAAAAAAAAAAAAAAAAAAACAGACGACGGGACGTGTGTTATTATTAATATCATTCCCCGGTTTCTGGATAGACCAAGGAGGAATGCAAGTATCTAATAGAGCTAGCTAAACCGCATATGGAGAAGTCAACTGTTGTCGATCAGAAGACTGGAAAGAGCACAGATAGCAGGTCTAGTACTTGTGCTGTATCAACTGAATTCTCAGTGAGTCAGTAGCTTCTCTTTTACTGACCAACCCCCCCATCCTTCTTCTCAATAGGGTGCGAACGAGCTCAGGGACATTTCTTCCTAGAGGACGCGACAAAACCATCCGTGAAATCGAGAAAAGGATATCAGATTTTACATTCATACCAGTTGGTATGATTTCAAACCAACTTATCTGACCTTTTCTTAGTCCGATTTCTCCCTAGATTCCTTAGGGGGCAGCTCTTTCTGAAGCATATCAACATACTGCTTCTTTTGATACCTACTTCATTATGCAGAGCATGGGGAAGGTCTTCAAGTTCTGCACTATGAAATAGGGCAAAAGTACGAGCCTCATTATGACTACTTCATGGATGAGTATAACACTAGGAATGGGGGCCAGCGGATAGCCACTGTTCTCATGTACCTGTATGTAACTGAAAAACTTTGGCCTTCAACAACATGTTGCTGTCTTCTTCTTTTTAACGCTCTTTAGCGACTGTGCAGGTCAGATGTAGAGGAGGGGGGTGAAACAGTGTTTCCCTCAGCCAAGGGAAACTATAGCGCAGTGCCATGGTGGAATGAGCTGTCAGAGTGCGGAAAAGGAGGGCTGTCCGTGAAACCAAAGATGGGAGATGCATTGCTTTTCTGGAGCATGACACCTGACGCGACTCTAGACCCATCTAGTCTTCACGGTGAGTAGATAGATAAGTTTTGTTAATTGATGATTGAGATGGACTGGGACCTGTTTTGAGATATTAGTTATTTGTTCCACTTTGGGCAGGTGGGTGTGCTGTAATCAAAGGGAACAAGTGGTCATCCACAAAGTGGTTGCGTGTACACGAGTACAAGGTTTGATCTAATTATTGAGGTAAGTTTATTTAGTTCTAGCTTAATAAAGTATATGTAGTCGACACATGGAATAAATAAAATTTGTTTGTTTTTATAAATAGATGGAAAAGTAGAATGTCATGTAAGAAGAATAGTATTCAAGTTGTGGTGGTGTAATCCTACAGGGCAGGAGGTGGGTTCGCCTAACATCCTTGAAAGCTGAATATAAGTGAGAGAGTGTGTGTCACACAAGTTTTGAGTGCAGGAAATCAGCAAGAAGAGAGAAGATGGGATTACACTAGTAGTAGGAGAAGCTTGTGATGGTAGATGGCATTGTAGGGCCTGGGAGTTCGATTTTAGATAATAATGTTTTGTGGGTTGGGAAAGATAATAGGAATTGATGGAATGAAGTTGGGTTGGGTGGTGTGTCTGTTTCACATATCTTACGAGAAATAAAATAAAGTGTGGGTGTTGAAGTAATTCAAAAGACAAGTAAATGGGACGGGACGATGATTAATGGGTTTTCTTCTTTTGTTTTTGTTTAAATTAGGAGGAAGAAGCAAAGAGAGGGAGGAGGCGTAGAAAACGGTCAGAAGAATTGGAGCCCTCTGCTTGCCTCCTTGAGATACTTTTGTTATCTTTAAGAGTAGATATTTTGTATCTCAAAATAGACAACCACCATTTGAGTTGATTTTATTTGATTAATACCACTACCATTTGATGAGATTTATTGAAAAATAATTATAAAGAAGAAATTGTGGTCAGCGGAGAGAAGGTTCCTTTCTTCTCTTATTTACCTCCTCTTCTAAATGAATTTTTTTTTTTTAAGTTATTTTTGGTTTTTATTTTTTTCTTTTTTAGGCAAAATCCCAACCAAAATTCATCCCCTCCTTTTCTTTCCATTTGCTTTGTTTTGCTTGTCTTTTTAATTTTCCAGAAGAAGTCCGAAAGAGATATGGACTCGTATCCTCTCTCGCTCCTCCACCGGATCAAAGATTGCTTTCATTCGGCCATTTCTTCGCTACTCGCCAACCTCTTCTCCGCTCTCTTCACCTTCATCTTCGCTCTAGGTTCGTCTCCCTTTCCTTCCATTGCATTCCTTGCTAGTATTAGGGTCAATCTCTCCTCTCTTCCTTTGAACCAAAAAAAAAACATATGAATTGAGGAACTGTATTATTCTTTCTCTGTCAACAAAAAAACAATGATGTATAGAGAGGATGTGATGTTAGATGAGGAATACAATCATGATTGCTTTACTTTCAGTGGGGACTTTGCTAGGAGCCTTGACAGGGGCTTTGATCGGCCAAGAAACAGAGAGCGGTTTCATCAGAGGAGCCGCCGTTGGTGCTATTTCAGGTGCTGTCTTCTCCATTGATGTCCTTGAATCTTCTCTCCTCCTCTGGCAATCCGATCAGTCTGGAATTGCTTGCCTTCTCTACTTGGTAACCTATTTTTCCTTAAACCTTCCTCCTTTTTCAATTAATCCCAATATTCTGGACTGCTTTTTTCTTTTTTTTGGTTCATTAGATTGATGTCATTGCTAGCCTATTGAGCGGGAGGCTAGTTCGTGAGCGTATTGGTCCTGCAATGCTAAGTGCGGTCCAGAACCAGGTCATTATTACCAACCATTACCAATGCCATGCATTGTTTTATGGATCATCCCTCATTCACTCATAAGATTATATTTCTCATCATCCAATTTTTAATAATGCCAGATGGGAGCTGTGGAGTCACAGTTCCCCGACCAAACTGACATCTTTGACACTGCCACTTCAAATGGTCTCACAGGGGATTCTCTTGACAGGATCCCAAAGGTCCGAATCACAGACACCTCAGGGGAGATGGTCTCTTGCTCTGTCTGCCTTCAGGTTTGTCCTCACTTGCCTTTATGCCCACTTGTGTAGGCAATTACGAACAGAGTTTGGGGTACAGGAAACTGGATGGATACATATGCTTGGCGTTCTAGATGTTTCGATTAAGGTGAAACAGATAGAGAGAGAGTGATAGGTAACAAATGGTTGGAAAGATATAATTAAATATTGACTTTTTGTGACGATACAGGACTTTCAGGTGGGAGAGACTGTTAGAATTTTGCCGCAGTGCCATCATATGTTCCACCTACCCTGCATCGACAAGTGGCTTTGCAGGCATGCTTCTTGTCCCTTGTGCAGAAGACATCTTTGAATTCAAAACCTCTCTTTCTCTTCTTTGTAAATGAGGTATATAGAGGCTCATACACACACACACACACACACACTACTAATGTTCCTTGATTACTTAGATTACACGTTACAGCTTATGATGCATCAATCATTGTCACTTGACTGATATCTTTGATTAATTTTATGTCACCTATTCTTGTCTTTTGGGTTGATATTCCATTCATAGAAAGATTTGGGATTTAGTTTCCATAGGCTATTCCAAAAAGAAAAAAACATGATATAGATAGACATCCTTGATTGACTTGTAGACGCAAGTCGCAAGCAATGCTCTACCATTTATAGCTTTAGAAGGGAGACAATACATTTTACATTGACAAAGTCCGAGGGAAAAAATAATAGTAAGATGAGATCCAATAATTTAGTTTGACATGATTACATGTGTAACAATTCTTATACCAGAAGAGTGAAGATATATACTATAAAAGATTATGGGTGCCAGTTTGCTTGCTGAGTTCATCCCCTGCACCATCCTGTAATTAGCCCATATGATTTTTTAACACCATCCAACCAAATGCACATCGCTCCCGCCAAATTCATAACGATCTTCTTCTTTTGCCGCCAACCAAAGATTTTCGTGTGTTGTTCCTTATAGTATTTTTCTCACACTAGATAGTATTTCTTATTTTCAAATAGTTTTCTTGTTGATGTAGATTATAATATTCTCCCGTGGAACATAGCAGAGAGAATAGGTCGAAATGTGTCGAATTGTCAGATGCATGTGTCAAACTTTTTCTGTTTGATGATGGTTTTTTTTTCCGTAAGCGTCACAGGACAAGACACGAATTGTCGTAAAAATGGAAGATTTTTGTCGTCCCAAAGAGATTATAAACCATTTTTACATACTGTGTTGACACCCGTTTGGTGAAAAATGACACGAATTGGTTTGCGAGAGGGTATTATCGTAAAAAGGAGGGGATGTTTTGTAACATTGTAAGGGTAAATACCCAAACACAACAACAACAACTTTTCTTCCCCCGGAGACACCGCCGGCGTCACCTTCTTTTCTCTCGTTCCTGCTTCGATCCTCTCTTTGCTTCTCCATTATTACACGATGGCTACGACGGAGTCCAGTGCCGCTAATACGGCATCGCAAATCCCTCCTGGCTACTCTATTGATCCCTCCTCCTCCGTCTCGCGATCACGTCCTTGGATGGCTGGTGGTTCTGGTTCTGGTTCTGGTTCTGGTTCTGGCGCTATCCTTGATGATCCCTTCTTCTCTCCTTCTGACAACGACAAGAAGCCTGTCTGGAACAAACCTTGTACCAGCTCCTCCCCTCCTCTTATGGGCGCCGATTCCTGGCCTGCCTTGTCTCTATCTTCCCACAAGTCTCCATCTTTGGATTCTTCCAAAGGTTTATCTGACGGATCATCGCCAATGCCAATGCCAATGCCGCAGGTAATTCTCTTCGTTTTCAACCGATTGATTGATTATATATTGATCGATCATATCATATTTTGGGATTGACTAGCATCCGCTCTGGTCTCTCATCTTTATTTTCAACCTCATTGATTTGCATGTTACTTTGCATCTTCCTTTGTGAATATTATTGATTACCTATATATATATATATATATATATATATACTTATTTATTTTACAGCTTTTCAACATGCACTGTATAATGCAGGCTGCTGGAGCTCATCTCAGTTCCATTATAAGCTTGAGTGCTGCTGCTGCTACTTCATCTGATAACCATAATGTTAATAATGGCCAAAGGAAACCTTTTAGACGAAATAACTCCGCCTCATCTTCCACTAGTATTGCTGCACCCAGAGATCAGAATCACACCCAAAGGAGTGGCTCAGCAACCACTCAGTCCCGTCATTCTCATAGGCATCGCAACGGCAGCTCTTACCCTCCTGGGGAGGATGGGCTTCACCATGGAAACAGGCGCAACTTCGAGCATGGTCACCATAGCGGATTTGGATTTTCTCACCGTGGGAGAGGAGACATGCACTTGCAACCGCAGCAGAGGGGTTTTGGGATGATGAGACCGCAGATGCTGATGGGGTCACCATCTTTTCCTGCCAGCAGCACGCAATATATGGCAGCGCCTCAAATAGGTTCATATGGTGGCCCCATGCTCTACCCTGGTATGTTCTTTTTGTTGATGCTATCTCTCTTATCTATGTTCCATTTCTAATGTTGTAGTGTGTCTACTTTCAGATTATGCGCTGCACGTCTTTATGCCGCATCCACCTCCAGAAGCGATGACTTTGGTTGGAAACTTCCCACCTCCACCCATGTATTTTCCCATCTTTGATCCCATGTTGTACGAAAAAATATTGACACAAGTAGAATATTATTTCAGGTAATCGTTTCTGTCATAGCTTGTCTTCTTTCTGGTCCACCCCAATAGATGCCTTCGTTAGAAATGTGAATAACAAACTTTTATCCTTTTGTAAATTTTAAACGCAGTGCTGATAACTTAAGCAAAGATAAACACTTGAGGAGTCAGATGAATAATGAAGGTTGGGTTCCAGTTAGAATAATAGCAGGGTTCAGAAGAGTGAGTGGCTCCCAGTCCTCACTGAAACGCCTTTCTTTTACACTAAGTCATCACCTCTTCTGAAGCAAACATGCTCTACTGAGATTACAATGTTGTACTGCGTTTATATAAAGTTGTTTGTTTGGTTGGGTGAATCTGACTGTTTAAATAAAAAAACGAGAGTTATTCTTTGAAACGTTGTGTTAACTTTTTTGCAGCTTGCGGAACTGACAGACAACATCCAGACTATATTGGAGGCGCTGAGAAGTTCAGAAGTTGTGGAAATTAAGGTATTCTGATTAATATGGATGCCATATAAGATGACAAGTAAAAGTGATAAAGTAGAATGTGGATGGGATTTGTAGGGTGGAGCATTGAGGAGGCGAGGAGATTGGGACAAGTATTTACTACCTCATGAACCGTCAAGCTCTGGTCCTGAAGCGGCGGGGGCCTCACTGGGGGCTCAGCTTGAGAGCATGACTCTATCAGAGAGAGTAAAGAGATGCGAGTAAGAAAGTGTGTTTTGTTCCATTTGCAACTTTCTATCTACCCTGTTAGACATAATCCAACTCTCCTACCTACGCGTTTTCTCTTTCTCTCGTTTTCTTGTCTTTTTGGATTGAGAATCTGATGGGAACTGATTTTGATGATTCTCTACTTGAAACAACATTAAAAAAAATGTTATTTTCCGCTGGGTTCTTTAATATGGTTTGGTTTAATAGTTCGTAAGAGTCACTTTGTATTATTAAGCGGATAAAATGCTTGCACTCCTGGCTCATTTACATGACTATCATGTGTATGTTTCATTTTAAGTAGCACAAATTAGTCCGGATGAAATATATAATGTGTCAATCATCTAAATTCCAAACTGAGATTAAAGTGGAGAAACAGAAGAAGAAAGAAGTGAAGAGATGTAAGAGTAACAGGAGAAAGAAGAGAGAAAGGTGAGACGCTATGAATAGACTGATGAGACAACCCATCACCCAGACAGGATATAGCAGAAGCAGTGCGTAACAGAGGACCAGGAGACAAGAGCAGACAAGACTCAGCCCTCTCTCCATAGCTTCTCCCATCACAATGTTTGATCTCATCTGTCTTTTACTTTGGATGTTTCCATTTATAAACCTAAAAACACATACGAGACTCTTTGAGAGAGAGATAGAAGAACATGCAAAAGAAGTTGTTTGTTTTCCTCCCTAAACGGGGCGATGCAACCCACGTTTTTTCCTCTGTTTCTGCTACTCTCCTCATTAAGACCTGAGAAACAGACGTAAGAAGAGGACGACCTGTTTCGTGGGTGGGTGTTTTTACATACATGGACAGATAAATGTCTTCAGGCGTAACTTCTAAAGCACAATTCCAAAGGTAGGAATCCAAATTGATTAAGAGTTGAAACACATACATACACATGTCGTCCAAAAGCGGGCTAGTTATATATTTTAGAAGCTCATAATTGTCACAAAGCTAGTTACAAGTTGGGTATACAATGATACACATTCATATCTGACCAAAACAACACCAAACAAAAATCAGAGGGAAGAAGAACAAAGTTCTCAGGATTTGGAGAATGCACGGAGCGTAGCATCCAACGCCTCCCGATCATAATCTCCCGTGAAAACGCAGTTTCCCAGCGGACCTTTCAGGAGAATCAGCCTCAGCAGTCCATCCGCCACTTTCTTGTCAACCTGCATGACCAAAACATTTTATTTCAATCGAACTTTCTCTCAAAGATACAAACATATTTTCATTTTGCAGGTGGATCTTTCCACAAACTCACCGCCATTATGGACTTGAACATGCTGACGGTCATGCTCTCTGGCGGTGTTGTAGGCAATTTCGCTCGTTTTAAGATGTTGTTCACTCTCTCCACGATTGAGTCATCTATCCAGCCAAGACGATATGACATGTCCACTGCCATTACCTGAGAAATAACAAACAATGTGAACCATGTCGAGTTGGGAGGAGAGTTTAACAGAGGAAAGATAGAAGGAGATACCGTGCCAGCTGCAACAGCTTCTCCATGGAGCCACTCTCCATACCCGAAGCCAGTTTCGATGGCCTGCATAAAGAAATGATATGTCAAGGGTATTGACCTAAGTAGAAGGAAGGAATACCCAAAGAAAAGAAGCCGTTACAATAGCTACTAACATGGCCAAATGTATGACCCAAATTCAGGGTTGCTCGCAAGCCGCTTTCTTTCTCATCTTGTGACACAACATCCGCCTTGTTTTCACATGATCGCTTTATAGCATAAGCTAATGCAGCAGGATCCCTAGGATCAAAAATGATCACAGCATTTAGACACATAAATGAATCTCATCAACAGTTTTGTTTCTGGGCACAGCCATGTTGAAAATCACGTACCTAGCAAGCAGGGCCTCAATGTTCTTCTCCTGCCATTCAAAGAAGTCAGCATCCCTGATAAGCCCGTACTTGATCACTTCAGCTAGACCAGAAGCCATCTCCCTGTCTGGCAGTGTGTTCAACGTTTCAGTGTCAACTAGCACACACTGTGGCTGATAAAATGCACCGATCAAATTCTTTCCAAGACGATGATTTATGCCTGTTTTGCCACCAACAGAAGAATCAACCTGCAAGGTAATAGAATAAATAAACGTGTTAGTTTTCTGAGATGTTAACGATTCACAAAAGAGATGTCAGTGAAAAGATGAACCTGTGCCATAACAGTGGTAGGGATTTGGATGAAGTTAACACCACGGAGGTAAGAAGCAGCAGCATAGCCACACATATCGCCAATAACACCGCCACCAAGGGCAACAAATGTAGATCGTCTATCAAGGCGAGACTCAATGGCCTTGTCGAAGACTTTCATGAGAGTATCCTAAGAAAGAATGAGGAGTAGTCTCCCTCAGTAAACTATAGATGGCAAAAGAAAGAGAAAAGAAGTAAGGAAGAAGAAGAAGAGAAATAAACCATGTCCTTGTATTTCTCTCCATCAGGGAGAATAACAGAGTCCACAGTGACGTTGGGGTTTCCAATAGTCAAAGCATGAACAGTCTTGTCGAGGTAGAGAGGAGCAACTCGTTCATTAGTGACCACAAGCACTTTCTTACCGTGAACATGCCTATTCAACAACAAACAAATTTCATATGATAATATTGGCCAGCAGCTCGCTCACTCTATCTATAACGATATTCAACAAGTTACTAAATCGACAAGACAAGAAGAAGATTCATGAGAAAAAGAAAGAGGGGACCTTTGAAGAAGTTGTGGTTGATCGAGCAAGCCGGCGCCGATATAGATGGGATAACTCCGGTTACCCAAATCAACCTCGACTATTGTGGCAGTCATGGAGCGTTTATCGTCGTTCATCAGCTGGCTGGGACTGGCTGCTCGCACACGAGACTTGGAGATGGAGACAGTGGTGGAAGATAAAGGCATCGACTTTGGGAAGGAAATGGTTGGTGGGCCGCGAGGTTGAAGGGAGTGGAGAGTCTTCGGGGAGGCGACGGTGGAGGAGATTGAAAGCGATATGGTGTTGGCAGCCATGGAAGTCGATCCGGATCGAATAAGAAGAAATTGGGTTGGTGAAGAGACAAGCAAGAGTGGAGAAGAAAGGAAGGAAGGAGGAATACAATTTACATCACTACATCGTGGTTTGGTTTGGTGAAGAAAGGCCTGCGTGGGGGTAGGTAGGTGAGTCTCCCACCACTCAGCCTACGCTACACCTCAAATTACAACCGTCCGATCTGCAAATCATAAGTTGAATTGGCCAAGCTGGAACATATGCTAGATGGGCGGTCCTGATGACGACACGTCACGTAAAGACTTGACAACCAGTGTTCGTTCTCCTTTGAAAAGGAAAAGGAAAGGAACGGCGCCGTTTAGTCGACCCGCGAAAACACACAGCCAGCCCATGAAAGAAGGGTAGTGTACTGCGAAACTCAATTAGAAAAATAAAAATCGAGAAAGGGGGAATGATAAAACTTGGAGCGTGTTGTCATCCGAAAAAAGTTTTGGAGACTCTAACCAAGTTCCGTTTGTAAACCCTAGGCGATTGGGATTGGGAGGAATGGGGAAAGGAAATCAGATGGTTGAATTATCGTCGGAAGAAGAAGAATCGTATAAAAAGTTAAGGTCTCGTGCCAAGTCGAAATCATCGGGTGGTAGCAGAACGAATCCCAGAGCGTCCAAGAAACCTCGACTTTCAGGAGCTCTGTCCACTCACGTTGACAAGGCACCATTTCCCTCTCTCTCTCTCTAGTTTTTTTTTTTAATTATTATTCTGAGTTCCGTTCCGTTCCGTTCCGTTTGTGCAGATCAGATTGTCGTTCGAAGATTTCGACGAAGCTTTGAGCGGCGGCTTCAAGGCATCTCCTGCTGGTATGATAGTTTTAGATGGTCTAGTCGTGCTTTTGAGATATATTCACCATCATTTCTCTTGTTTAGGCTTCAACAAGAAGACGTGTTTGTGGGTTGACAAATACACGCCTCGCTCCTTGGAAGAGCTTTCTGTTCACAACAAGAAGGCTTGTTTTTTCTTCTTTCTTTTTCATTCCTTTTACCTATGCTATGCTTTCTCTTATAATTCCTGATATTATCTTCAGGTTGAACAAGTTAGACTTTGGTTCGAGGAATGTTTTGATTCCTCCAAGGTAATCTTTGGTTTTACCTTTTTCCACTGCTTCTTTCTTAATAATTGCAGTATTCACTTTTCTGGTTTCTTTATATCTGCAGGAGGATGGTCTTAGGAATAATGTTCTACTACTCACCGGTCAAGCTGGAATCGGAAAATCTGCTACTATCCATTTGCTTTCCTCCATCCTTGGCATCACTGTGTATGAGTGGAACGCTCCTATTCCCACTCTCTGGCAAGAACATGTTCATAACTCAACTTCTGGTTCTCCACCAATTCCTCTCTTCATCTACTCCGTGCAGTTACTGATCAGCGAATATGTACTCTTTACTAGTCCAATGATTTTCTGCCGTTTTTTTTCTTTAATTCTCCTAGGACTTAAGTACTCTTCGAAGCTGGATGAATTTGAAAACTTCGTTGACACTACTAGAAAATACGGAGTGATTGCTTCATCCACTACTGTGGGAACAAAACCGCGCCTTGTTCTTTTGATTGATGACCTTCCTCTAGCCTATGGGACGCATGCATTTGAAAGGCTTCAAAACTGCTTAATGCTCTTAGTGAAATCAACGCAGATACCAACTGTGGTATTAATCACGGACTATGTTATAGGAGACTCTTCTGACCAAACTGCGCGAACTATGGAGGACCTTCAGTCATCTCTTGAACGATCTGGAGCTTTAAAGGTTTATTATTTATCATACCTATTTGCACTCTTGATCATGCTATAGATATGATTTCTTCAACTATAGTCGATCGATCGTCCGGGTATGTACTCACAGGTGGCTTTTAATCCCATTACGAAGAACTCAATTAAGAAGACACTTCAGAGGATAAGCAGAGAAGAGCATTGTAAGGTAACGACTGCGGAGATTGATCAGATGGCGAGTGCCAGTGGAGGAGACATCAGACATGCTATTACGTCTTTGCAACTCTTCTCTGTTAAGCCTGAACAGAATCATACAAAGATGAAATCAACATGGTCTGGCATGGGTAGCAGTTATCAGCGAAATGAGCAGACAATGCACAGTGGTTTGGATACTGGAATATCTTCCTGTTTCGGTAGAGATGAGACCCTTTCGTTGTTTCACGCCCTGGGAAAATTTCTCCACAACAAAAGAGAGACTACTGATAATGTTATCATATCAGGTAAGGAAGTTACGAGAATGCAATTTAGAGCTCAGGATAATTATCGTCTAAGCTAATGTTTGTGTCAGATTGCAGTGACTATCTTGTGCATAACCAGTTTGCAAGGTTACCACCGAAGATGGATGCGCCAGAGAAGGTTCTTAGCCAAGCTCATGGACAGGCAAACCGGGTTGTGGATTTTCTTCATGAAAATGGTATTATTTACTGGCTTGTCTTGACTCTCCATTATTTACTTAAACATATGCACCATTTTCCTCCTTCTTATAGAGAGACGAAAGAGAGATGTGTACTTACTATGAACTCATAACGTTTATGAAGTGTTAGATTTCGTGAGTGACGGAGCCATAGAAGATGCCTGGTGCGTGTCTTCGTATTTAGCGGATGCTGATCTCCTTCTCGCAGCTTTAAGAGGAAAAATGAGTGTACATAACAAAACAGAGGACGTTCTACAATCAGTCGGTGCCTCGGTGGCTGTTCGTGGTGTGTTGTATGGAAACAAGCAGCCATGGTCATCCAGGTTTCTTATACAAATGGATGCCAGTTGATTGTTTCACTTTTTTATATGTTAGATATTAATAATATCGGTTGGTCTGTATCGTGAGTATGCAGATGGCACGTGATTCGCAAGCCAAAACTCTGGCAAGTGGAACAATCCTCAATACAAACCAAGGTCAAATGTTTTCTTCCTTTTTTCAGTGAAAAATCTAAGTATACATGTTCAAACTTTCTCTATAAGCTTACAAATTTTGTCTGAATGTAGAAGAATCTGAGAGAGCAGAGGAGGAACATAGGATATGAGGGGTCAAGAATGGCAGATATGTCAGTAATGGCTACAGAGTACAGTCCCGTGCTGAAATGGCTAAGCTACAGGGCGTCTGCAGATGTGTTTTCAGAAATGGAGGAAGAGACGGATGAGGAGGAGAATGAAACTTCTGAAGATGATGAAATACAAGACTGGTGACATTTACCATCTTCAGTCTCCTTTTATGTTTGGTCAAATGAAATTGGTAGGATAGTTCATGTCAAGGTAAAAGGGCTAATTGTTCTGCTTACTTCTAAATAGGAAATTAACAGTCATTTCGCTATCTAACAATGCGCACAGTAAAGTTTATCCTTGGTTTGATCAAGTCCCTTTTTCAGTTGTTTTTAGAGTATTTTCATATGTAACAAAAGAGGGGGTCTAGTCCATTCACAAACCTAAAAGTAGGATTGAAGCAGAAAAGATTGAGAAAAAAAGCTGCGAACAAGGTATGTCTCAAAACTGCAAGTTTTTTTTCCCTACTGGTTTAGAAACATTAATTATCACTAACACAACGTTTCTCTGCAGTATTGGTCTTGGTTTAAAATGGCGAGGCGAGGCAATGAGTGTCTCGCCTCTTGCCTTGCGCCATGACGACCCAAAGCTAAGAAGGCAAAAATTGATAGTGTAACAACATAAGCATTTAAAGAATTGAAGTTATAACCAAACACACAAAACAGAGTACTAACACCAAAGCTGTGAATTCACGTGAATAGAAAGAAGGCCTACATACACACCTGAAACGAAGCTTTTCCAGATAGAAACAGTGAAAAAGAAGTAATCATAGTTAAATGTCTAGCAAACATGCAAGATTATAAGTGGTAATGTGGCCCACCGGAGTCAACTAGGCTTAATGTGGGCTTAAAGAGAATGGGGTCATAGGCCCATATGTCAATGTGAAACTTTGCTTTCGTTTTCACTGAGTAAAATCAAACTTAAGCGAGAAACCGAAGAAACAAATAAATAAATAAAAAAGCTTTAGATCTGAGAGAGAGCCCACTGGGCAGTAGCACTCATCCCTTGTAATGGGCCAAAATAATAGGCCCATTTAAGAGTAGATTGATGAACTTTCCTTCCTTCCCGCGCGTTTCAAGACTCTCTGTTTTATCAACCAAACCGTTGTTGATGAATTGATGAAATGACTCGATTATGATTTTTATGACGAGAAATAATTATTCTGACATAAAGAGAATAAATATTACAACAATGGGCGAAATCAAAATCCCAGAATAAATTTTCTTCTCCTTTGTTGTTGTTGTTTTGCAGGCTTCTGCGAGAAGTGGAGCAAGAAAGTACGAATCTCCATGGGAGCAAGCTCAACAACTAATGCGGAGCTGTCAAGTGGTCCTCCGCCTTTTTGAGTATGAGATGAAGATTGAGATTGCTCGGCTTCTTCACCTTCCACTTTCCACTTCATCTTCTCCTTCATCTTAGCCTTCTCTTGAGTCGCTGCCAAACTCATTTCTTTCACTCCTTTGATCTATTCACAAATATTACATTCTTTCATCATCTACACGCGTGTAGCTAGACTAGATGAGAAAGTGTTTTCTTACGATTTTCCCGGGAAACAACTTCTTCAGCTCAACTTTAGCGACTTTCGAGTACTCACTCTCTTCTCCTGCCTGCAAGTGAAGTAAAATAAACACCAGTTTGATCACTCAAGGAGTCACAAAAAAAAAAAAAAAGAAGTCTGAACTGGTACCTCGTAGAGATGAGCCAGGCGGAGAAGAACGTTGCCGAGATCCAGCTCCTGGAGAGTGATGAGAGCAACGTTTGGAGGGAAGGCGTAGAGAGGATCCATTGCATTACCTTTCACAGAATTTGAGCCTTTCCATTTCTCCTTGTTTTCGTGTGTGAATGCCATTAGAAGCGGACTGTATATTTCCTGGCCTGTCCCTCGTCTCCACCGCGCTCCTTCTCCTCCTACCTGATTTATGCTTACATAGTAATTCCCACGAACCGTTAATCCTGAGCAGGTACCATTGATACACACATTTTCCTCGAGGCCCTCCTCCACTCCTCTCGAATCATCCATGCACGTACGCCTGTTTCCATGTTTTCAGCCACAACAAAACAACAACAATGTTTCTTTCTTTCTTGTTTTCATTTAAATTGCAATTGCAGGCTATATATAATATTGAAGTTTGGAACCTGTGGAGCATCAATTCTATTTCACCGTCCTTCATACTACCACCCCCAGTAGCCCTATCAACCAACACCGACAACTCTACTTTCTTGTCTTTTGTGTACATTCCCAGATTCAGCTGAATATTACTCACACAACACAACAATCCTTTTTCTTTACACTTAATTCAACATTTGTTTCAAAGTTTTCACAACAATAGTTTTTCTTTTTTACCGGATAGTAGTTTCCTGCTATTGGTTCATTCACTTTGAGAATCCAGTCTGTTCTGTTATCCCTGACCTGCAACAGAGCGTACATTCAAAGTTCTTATACCATACAACGCCACATGACAATACAAGACTGAGGGATTATAGAAGTTTATACCCGTTTCAGAAAGTCTCTTCCGTTAGAGTCAGTATAAAACTCCTTATCTGTACTCATATTTGCTACCATCCGTGTAATCACCTCTTTTCCTACGTAATCTCTACCAACAGGTATTGGACCAATCTGCTCAATTAAAATGAAATCCTCAAGAAAGGGATCTTCCTTCTTTCCAACGAATATGATTTGGATTTTTCGGGGGGTAACACTCACAGTGTACTCAAACTCTGCATGCTCTTTATCTTTGTACACCCTTATCACCTGGATAACACGAGTAATGATTCTCATATACATAACTGACATCAACTGCCAATTGCAATGCAACTACCAGTGAAGCTAATGTTGAACATTTAAATCACATACCTGTGACACCCAAGGACTGAACTGCTGGTGCACCTCATCTACGAGAGCCCCTCTCACGATCTGCAAATCTGGCTGCGCAATACCACCAATGTCAATGAAAAGCATCAGTCATGGCCCAACAAGTACTTGTATGGATCATTTAATTATTAATTTGTATCTGGTTTTACGAAGAGTAAAACCAGTGTGTAAAAGAAGACTATTATCCTGGAGGATATGGCATCCTACATATAATCAGTGTGTAAAAGAAACAAAGAAAACATCTTGACGATAGACTCACTTTCGACGAAACAGCATATGCCAAGGAAGCATTAGGTCGGAAAATATATGCACCGGAAACCTGGGAATTATTTGAGTCCCCCACATTTGAAGCATACCAGAGATAGTTCTGGTCCACCATTATGTTGGCCTGAAACATATTTATTCGAAACAAAAATTGTGTTTGAATCCTTTTTGTCACCATAGGATCCTGTGTTCCAAGATATTCTTCAATGCGCAAGAGAGTAAATGAAACATTACTCCTGTTCTGGAGTTGTGCATCTGTTTGAGAAGACCAGAGTCTGGAGAAAACACGAGCTTTAGATTTCCTGGACCAATTTCAGTTATACCCTTCATTGGACTAAACGTCGCTGGAGAGTGTCTGCTTTTGTTGCTTCCTATGTCATTATGCATGCATGATACGAAAAGAGAAGCATGAGTTAATAAAAAGCACATCTTGTGTGTAACTTTCTATCGAATGTGTAAGGTTACCTTCCCCTGTTGCTTTAGATATGAAGAATGTGTTCCAACCAAGTGGCGGCACTGTTGCTTTAAACACAAGCCAATACTTTGGAATCTTCTGTGAAGATATTCCCAAATAAGCTTCCGAGTAGTTACTTCTCAGGTTGCTTGTGACATTATCCATGGGAATGTACTGAGCATCAAGGGTGTTTCCTGATGAATCTTCGACGCTTAAACCTGCATCATTGACCTGGGACATACCGTGACTCTTAGTAAAACAGAGAAATTAAAAAGTCTTCATTATTGTTCGACCTCAAAGAAGCAGTAAACTAGAAGCATGAAATCTAACCGGAATCCTGATGACTTCTGTACGATTCCATGCAAGGGAGTTATAGGCCACAAGAATCTGAATTAAGATCAAGCATTGAGACAGTTGAAGCCTAAGCTGAGACATGAGAGCTATATATCTTAATAACTATGGAATTACCAAGCTCTTCTGGTCTGAAATGGTTTCTTCCGTCACTGGGCAATAGCTGATATTCATCAACGAGCACTGCTCATTGTTTCCAAGAGGAAAAAAAGAAAAAAAACTCATTATATATACCACATGACCATGGAAATGGTTTTTTTTCGAAACCAAAATGAGTTTCAAGGATCTTTGAACCTGGCTTAATGATATGTCAGACTTTGTGCGTGCCTTGTTCAGTAAGTGTGCCAGCGCAGAATTCACCACTGCTTCTGCCTAGGGAATAAACGATGAAATCAGTTACCTAGCAAGGAGTTTTGAATAGTAGTAGGGTTTGTTACCTTACCTCAGAAGCACCAAGTGCTAGTCTTTTGGCATAATCATCTGTTACATGCTGCTTGGCAGTTCCAGTGACACCATCATGGTGCTGCGCTATTCCTAAAGCATCCCCAAGGCTGCAAGTGTTTGGACTTCCAGATTTTTTTCCCACGAGAAACTCAAGTTGCCTTGCAGCCTGTTTTGGAGAAGAGAAAAAAAAAAGGCACATTCTGAAATTGAGAAAGAAAACAGAGAGTCTGGGATTAAGGTGGATACCAAGTAGTATCCGCTGAGAGAGCGAACATATCGTTTAAAAGAAGGGCGGCTGGTGAAGTAGCCAGTCCAGTAGGCGTTATCCCGATCTGCATATCTACAGTGAAAGTGAATTAGCTCAACAACAAGGTTGAGGAGGAGGAGGAATGTTGTAGTTAAGAATAGAAAGAAAGGGGGGGGGGGGGACTCACGGGAAAAAGTCATGTGTCTTGAGAGGCCAAGTGATGTTGTTGTCAGCATTCTTGGCATCAACATAGAGAGATGGTGTGGAGTAGAGGGCGTTGACACGTCCATCCTGTGATGAAAAGAAACCTGAATGTGAGGAGGAATGGGAGGGAGAGAGAGAAGTGGGAAAGAAGGAAACCTTGTTAACATAATGGATCAATCTGTCCATCTGTCGGAACCAAGACTCGGCGAACTGGTACTGAAAATCATCACCCATTGTCCACATCACATGGTTCCCTCGAGTCACATTGGCCTATGCATGCATATATATATATTCATATCAAATAGTTTAGTTTCCCAAGAAAGAAAGATTTCGATATGGGGGGGGGGATCAAAATTAAGTACATAAAAGAGGGAAGCGTTGACGAAATCATCAACGGCCTCATTGATGTTGAAGGCATCCAAAAGAGGGTCATCCTGGAGGGGATCGTAATCATCGGTTATCTCATAGTGAAAGCCAGTGGGTGGGCTATAGTGAACGGGAAAGGTGTTTGTGAATATCTGAGACGAAGATGCAAAAGTTTGTGAGCCCCTCCAGATGAATTCGAGGGATTTCTCGTCCTTGCGCTTCTCTCTGTCTTGGTAATCGATCCTGGCGAAGTGGAGAGAATCAAACCCGAGCTCTGCTCCCAGGAGGTATGCTTGCACTGAGGAATGACCAAAGGGATCGATTTGCCAAGCAGCACGAGGAGTGATATTGAATTTCTGCATTATGAAACGATGCCCCAACGTCATCTGGTCTATCATGTCTATGTAATGGCACGTCGCTTCGTCGTTCATACTCCATCCTCCGTTTACAAACTCAAGTTGTCCGGAATGCACAAGCTTCTTCACTTCTTCGTGTCTCTCCGGGCTTTGTTCTCCCCACCAACGCGTAAAGAATGCCTTTTTTCACACATAATAATATAAGAGTAGTATGTTTTTATATTCAAAACATTAAATGGCTTGCATGCATGTCTTTACCATTTCCGCAAACACAAACTTTCGATTGGGATCGCGACGCAGCGAATCCACCACTGAGTCCATCACGTTTCTCACGCATGCTTTCTGATCAAATATTGAAGATGCATATATATATATATAGTCTGTACGTACCTACGTCTATACATACACATATATATACCTGGATACTGTTGTTTGATCCGATGTAATACTGATCAACGGTTTTCAACCACCCGACATCGTCATGAGAATGCGGGACTAGATGAACGTTTAGTTTCCCCGCCACTGCTCTAGCTTCGGTGCCGTACTTAACGTACACCCCATTAACGCTCTCAACAGAAAGCAAGCTAACCGAAACAGTAACACAGATCAACAAAGACAAACTGTCAATCACCATCATCCACCTTCAGATCTTTCCTTCTTTCTTTCTTACAGACTTCTTCGTTATTTATATATATATGTAACAAATGGAGAGAAAAAAGGAGGGTCGTAAAGACCAATTTGTGTCGTTGGTTTTGCTCAGATCCAGACCACTCTCACTAACTCTTTCTCTATAATAACTTAATTATCACTAGATTATCATTCACCACATAAAATACTGTTATAGTCCTTAATTAGCTTCCACAAATAAGTTACATGAAACCTTTTTTATAGTAATAAAAAGGCTGGTTACTTTTTTTTTTTTTGCATTTTCAACCTAAATAGACTTTCACACCCTCACTTTTTGTATAAATAATATTGGTGTTTTTTAGCTTACTATTTATTTATATTAAAATTTTAGATGCACCTTTTTCGTTTATAAATAAATTATTTATTAATGTCTCAATATATTAATATAATGTAAACATTTTAAGTACAAAATTTCTAAAGTTTATTCTTAAAATTAATATCTCCCTTTGTTAAAAAAAATATTTTTAATGCTTCTGAATTGTGTGTTGGAATGTTTATAATATAAATTTAACTCTTTTAAAAATGTTTTTAATTCAAGATCTCTGACCCTGAGCTTGTGAAATGGATCGTAATTGTATATAAGCTCACAAGATTTTATTTGTATCCGCCATCTTCTTCTTTTCAACTGCTGCCGTGTTTCACGGTTTGGAGCGAGAGATATTGAACATGCAAACATATGTAAGTATATTCCAAATATGACTTGAATAGGAAGTGAAATTGAGTAATTTGGTGGTAATGATGCTCTCTTTAGATTGTTGAAGAAAGATGCATAAGAAAATGAAGAATTGACAATGGCATCAACTCCTTTATCTACATAATATTAATAAACCCCTCACAAGGCTTGCTTAGTAGACTTCCACATTCCACTGCTCACTCTTCTTTAATTGCTTCTTGTACTCCAACCAATCGATTCCTGTTCAAATCCCCCAGTTAGTAAAGACCATTTGCAGCAAAGACTTAGTTGGTTCCCCCCCCCCCAAAAAAAAATGAAAAGTGCCTTGCTTACCATCTTTAGCAGCAAGTGAGACCATGATCTCATCGATGCCCTTCTCCATACCCTTGAGACCACACATGTAAACGAAGGTGTTGTCTTTCTTCAGTAACTCCCACAGCTCTTCTGCATACTCTGCCATTCTTGTCTGTATGTACATTTTCTCTCCCTTCTCGTTTGTCTGCTCCCTGCTCACCGCAAAGTCCAACCTGAAGTTTTCCGGGTTCTTCTCCTTCATCTTCTCAAACTCCTGTCATTATTTATCCACACAGGTCAACCACCTCTTCCTACAAGACAACATTAGTTTACTGTGACTAGGATTATTACCTCCTTGTAGAGCAGTGAGCTGCTTGTTGGTACACCCAAGAAGAGCCACGCCAAACCATTGAACTGCATATATTGTCACAAATAAAAGCCAGACAATGTCAAATGGTGAGTGAGTTACAGTATAATTGGTGGGCGTTTCAGAGAGAGTTTGATATTGGTTTCACCTTGTAGTCTTCGTGCTCCTCAAAGAACATTTTCCACAAAAATGATCTGAATGGAGCTATCCCAGTTCCTGTTCCAAGCTAAAGAAACGGAAAACAAACAAGTAATCACTCACTACAAGTGTTGATTATATAACGTGGAAGGCCATTTATATTATATGACAATACCATAATGATGGTGGCATTTGGGTCTTTAGGCATAAGCATTTCCTTTCCAACTGGTCCAGTGATCTTTGCCTCATCACCCGGCTTCAAGTCACCTGTAAGAAAAACAGTAAGTAAGAAGAGTTTCAAACCGTAAACTAAACACATTAATGGTTCTTCCTCTTGGTCTTACACAAGAAGTTGGAGCAGACTCCCTTAACCAGCTCTCCGCTTTCGTTTGTGTAAACTAATCGCTTGACACAGAGAGAAACCTGCAAAAGAAGACCATTGCAGGCAGATAAGATAGAAGATCAAAGTATGTATTAGTCTTCATTGTTTACTTGTCAGAGGGGGAAAGTCTAACGGTTTTGGAGTCTCCAAAGTCACCAATGGCACTGCTGGCAATAGAGTATAACCTCAGCTTGTGGGGCTTCCCGTTCTTGTCAATTCCTTCTGGAATCACTCCTATCGACTGCCCTTCTCTGTACGGAACCTCACCTATTCCATTCAAATTGTTAATCAAATCCAACCATGCAATGCAATGCACACAATAAATAATTTTGGGATTTTGGTGGTGGTACCTTCGGTGGTGAAGACGATGTGCCAGGTTTCACCGGGAGCATCATCGCCAGTGATCCTTGTGTTCAAGAGGCATCGACCAGTGTAAGGGTCCTTTGGTTTGAATTTGTTGACAACAATTCCTTCTTCCTGCTTCTTTGACTCCTTGGCTACTTTCACTGGCACCTCCGTTGACACCTGAGCCTTCACTCTTCCCCCATAAATACACGCGTCTCTGTAGCACAGTGTGCTCTATGTACATATATATATATGCATCATGCCAACAGAAAAAAAAAGTTAAAAGCCTGGGAAGCTGCCTGTGATTAAGAAAGAAGATGAGAAGAAACGATACCTTGTTGTTGAGGAAAATCCTTTGAGGGGAGACGAAGGAAGTTTTGGAGGGAAGAGCAGAGGACTTGGATGAAGGATAAGAGACTGCAGCACCTATAACAGCAGCAGCCATAACTATGCAAGGAAGATGGGCCTATCTGTCTTTCTTCTGGCAGAACAAAAAAAAATAAGAAGAAGATCAAAGAAGAGAGGTTAGAGGAAGCTTATATGATATGATCAGGTTTGTGAAGATTGTGTGAAGGGAAATGCGAGGCCAAGTGTAAGTGGATAAGTTATTACAGCTTCTCATTTGTCCCTCCTCTGATTTCATGCGCCTATAATTGCCTACACTATCCACCCAAATAGAAATATGTTCACACATTAGTTCTTACTGGGCTACATAATGGGCTTAATAAATTAACAATATGCCTCCTGGACCCAAGAAACTAACTGATTGAATCAATCCTTTGCCGACCTTAGAGAGACAGAGAGAATAGAGCCATTCATGGAAAACAATAGATATAGGCTGTGTCTTGTGTGGTGCTCTCACAGACGTATAATAATAGCAGAAGAATTGGAAAAAAGGGAACAAAAACATATGGGAGATTCAAATTACAGTTGGGATCTATCTTTCTTCTGTGCCCTGGTCGAGTCAGGGAATAACATATCCCGATCCCATAACTTCTTCCACCTGGTGACCAAGACAGACTCTTGCTTGATATATTTCAATCATCCAAAACCACTCAACACTGTTTCTTTGGTTTGGCTGCTTCACACAACCAAACCAGTTACAACCCCCAAAACCCCACTTATCTTACAACCAACACTACATATATATTTATATAATCACATTGCCCTGTCTCCACTTATTGTCCTCTTCTAGTATATATACCATTTAAACTACCGAGGATTCCTGTGCCCTGCAGTGCTTGCAACTCTCGGCGAACTTATGCTCGCTGTTCTTAGAAGTCTCCTGAACTCATGCAGGCTTATTTTCCCGTCTCTGTCTATGTCTGCTTCATCCAGAAGTGGGTCTATTGACCCTCTTAACCCCGTGTGCTGATAAAAATTCACCAAAATAAATAGAGGGTTTCTTTTATTCCATCATCTCCTCAACAAAAAAAAAAAGTGAACAAGAGGTATTATAGACAAAAGCTTACCATTCGAAGCTCCTCAGGGGTTATGTATCCGTCTTTGTCAATGTCGAATTTCTCAAATGCTGCTCTTGATCTTAGCTGCCATTTCTCTGAGTCATGTTCTTCCAGCTGATGAACATGTAGAGCTGCTGCTACAAACTCTGTGAAGTCCACTAACCCATCAGTGTTGCTATCGATCTGTCTCCACCAAAGATACAAACGGTTCAGATTTATACGGAACCTGCATCTCTATTTGATAATAATAAATGAAAATATCCCCTGAGATGCCTATTGCAATGGTGAAGAAAACTGTAACTACCGCTTCAAGTATCTCCGCAACTCGTGATTCCTTCAGTTTCCAAGGAAGATCTTTGGCAAGTGCCTGTACATTAAAGAAAGATAAATCTATTATATATGATCATAAGTAGACGTGATTGGTATTGCTCTTGAAGCAAAATCTTTCACTTACCTGTCTCATCTCCTCAAGACTAATGACACCGTTTTTATCCACATCAATTGCATCAAACTGATCTCTGAGGTCAGAAATCTCTGCCTCGTCAAGTGTGCTAGCAAGCGCCTGCCAAAAAGAGGATACAGAGCATAAGAGACAAGTCCTAATCTCTCTCGTTCTTTTTTTTTGTTACAACTTCCTTGTCGTTCGGGCTTACCCGTAAAGCAAACTGCTTCAGACGGCTGTATCTAACAAACTGACGTAAGTTGTTCAGAACAGAAATGTCGACAGGGATGTCAGTGGCATTCCCTCCTTCTCTAACCCACGCATGTGCTGCAAAGGCAAAAGAGCATAAGTCTAAGATTGCATAGCAGATGAAGAAATCACCAAAAAGCTAAGGAGGACACATACACAGGGCTTGTGCAGCAGTTAGCCGTGCTCGTGGGTCTTTAACAAGTAACTTTTTAACAAAATCTTTCGCGCTGTCACTTATAGTTGACCATGGTTTGCGGCGGAAGTCGGGTTTGTTCCTTAAGACCTATAGACATACAGTAAGAAGTCAGAGAGAGAAATAAGAGATAGATATAGAAACTCAGTGAAAGGGTTTCTGGAACTACACCTCCTTAAATATACCGTCCTCAGTTCTATCCCAGAAAGGGCGTCTTCCACAGAGCAAAATATAGGTAATAACACCAATGCTCCAGACATCAGATTCAGGGCCTGATCTGCGCTTAAGTACTTCGGGAGCAACATAATAGGCGCTACCAACAATGTCATGGAACCTTTTCCCTGAAAGAAGAATTGAGTTGTAAATCAAACATAATTATGGTCTCTACCACTTATGTAGTTGGTGTGGAATTTGATAGAGCTTCTTCTACATACCTGGTTTAATAAAATCGGATAAACCAAAATCTGTAGCCTTTAGAGGCGAATCCAGTTTAGCTGATTTGAACAGAAAATTCTGCAAGAAAGAGAAGGAAGGTTATATTAGAGGAAAAGAAAAATGGCAAGGAAAGCAACTCCTCGTCTAAGAGTTGGAAAAAGAGAAATGATAAAACCTCAGGTTTCATATCTCTATGAACAAGACCGTGGAGATGACATTCTCCAGCGACTTTGAGCATCTGCCTGACGACAACCGCAGCATCCTTCTCGGAGTAACGACTATCTTTCCTGAAATAGAGAGAAGGGGGGTAAGTAGAAGTGAGAATAGTGAGATAGAGATTAGAGAGTGGGAGGGAGAGATGGTAACTTGGATAATATCCGGTCCAGCAATTCGCCTCCCTCGCACAACCTAAGGGAAAAGAGTGGAATGTGAATGACGATATAGATAGATAGATAGATAGATATGGCAGGCATTGTAAAACAAGGGGGGAGAGTCAGTGTGACTCACTCCATAACAATGTAGACGTAGTCATCATCATCAAAGGCATTGTAAAACTGAACAACGTTCTCGTGGCCAGAGAGAGCTTTAAGAATCTGAACCTCTCGCTTGACGTCCTCAACCGCAACAGGAAGAAGCATCTGTGAGCACCCAAAGGAACAGTAACTGTCAATGTTACAATTGCAATTGCAATTGCAATGAAGAAGGCAAGGCAAGGCAGCAAAAGGAGCAAGAAGAAGAGCTCTAGGGGGGTGACAAATGCTTGTAGGGAATTAAAATGGAGAATCAATCAAGTTGAATAGTACTAGTATATAAGTAACAAAAGGCATATATGAGATACACCCACTAAACTAATTCCATTTTTCAAGAAAAAAACAATCCCTAAACAATACCTTTGTCTTATCGAGTTTCTTGACGGCGACGCGATCGCCATTGGAGTTGTGGATGGCAACGTAAGTATAGCCGAACTGACCATGACCCAGCAACTTGCCTATGCTATATTGCTCGTGGAAATCTTTGGCGTATCCAAAATCGGTACGCTTGCCGCATGAGATGGACGACCCGGTGGTGGTTCTCCGCTTCGTATTCGTGGGCTTATTATCGTTCTTCTCCGGAGGAGTCTTAGACTTGGGCTTCTTCTTATTATTATTATTATTACATCCTCCTCCTCCTTTACGGTTAGGGTTGTTGTTGCTACTTCTTCTGCTGCTGCTGCTGGTGCCAGTCACTCTAATGGCCGAGAAACACACACCCATAATTACTTTGACTAGGCAGAAGTTGAGCGATTCAAAACGGAAACGACAGTTCGATGATATGGATTTGGATTTAGGAGTTGAGGAAGATTCATTTTAATAAATAAACAAATATAAAAATAAAATGAAGAAGAGAGGAAGGAAGGAGGAGAAGAGCGTTGAGTTGGTCAAACCCAGAGAGCGAGTGAAAATCATCAAACGAAATATCCTCTCCACTTTCCTCCTTTTGCCCTTTTCTCCTCTTTCTTTCTTTCTACTTTTTTTTTAACCTCTTTACTGTCTGCGTTAAGAGCATCTCTAATCCCACTCTATAATTTATTCTAAAATAGAGTGGAAATAGAGTAACGAAGAAACAAAAAAAGTGATTACTCTAATTATAGAATAATCACTTTTTTTTGTTTCTTCGTTACTTTATTTCTCACTCTATTTTAGAATAAATTATAGAGTGGGGTTGGAGATGCTCTAAGAACTACTATCATAGTCAATACTCCATGTTTTCTTTTTATTGATATGATATTCCAGCAAAATGGGGTGGTTGGTTTATGATCGTATTCGTATGGTGTGAAAGCCAATACCCAATTTTAGCTCCATGTGAGACAGCATCCCTAAAACACTTCCAAAACTCTCTTCTGTTTTTTTTAAAAAAAAAAATTATTGTCACGACCTTAAACTTCAATATTATTAATGCTATTCACACATTTATTACATTCTTTCTAACCAATTCTACAGACCAGCTTGGCCTGGATTTGGCTTCAACTCGCTGTCAGTCAGTAACAGCAACTGCAAGCAATATGATCAACTTATTTTTATTATACAATACTTTAATGGATCTTACATTTGTCCCTCATTTTAAGTTGACTTGGTCTTTTCAACACAAGTTTCCCATTCAACACACAAAAAATGTCTATATCACGGTTTATGTGTTACTAAATATAATTCTTATCTCATGCGTTTACGTTTTGTGTTTTCAGCTTCGTTTTTTACATGCCAGATTTACTCAACTAGTTATATTTTTCTTCATCACTTTCACATGCCACGCCAACGCGCAACCGCATTCCAATAACTCTTGAATTGATACTAGTATCAAACAAACCGTATTCCAATAACTCTTGAATTGGTACTAGTATCAAACAAATATTTTAATTAAAATATTATTTGAAAGCAATTGTTGAACAACTAAATAATGATAAAATCGATGTATGATTACGGGAGAGCAGTATGAATCTGAACTGCTTTTGCTTTTTTTCTTATATAGTTTGTCCAGATAGAAAAACGTGTGACATGTTAGCCTAAACAATTATACCTATATAAATACTACTACTCCATTAATTATGGATACTGGGCCTTTCTTGAGAATGTTTTGATCACTAATTAACTAGCCAACCTGGCTTCCAAGCCCTTCCATGTGCGCTATCGTGAGCTAATCAAAAATATTGTTAATGAATACATTTGGCATTACAAAAACCATAGGAAATCAAAGAGGTGTTACTTTCTGAATTCACACAGGATTTCCGGCCAAGTTGAACCGGTCCTGTCTTTGTTTTTGCTTTACTTTGTCAGAACACAATCCCAGAATCTACTCTTTAAGATCAATATAGTTGTAGATAGCATCATCTACAGTATACAAAAAAAAAAGTCACCACCCCATACGTCTTCTCTCACCAAGCAAGTTGTATTTCTCTTCCTGAGTGACCGCATGCATTTCTGTGGTTATGTCTCTGGATTTCTTACTACTATACATGCAGCTTGAAAGGGTAATATATAATTTTTCGATTTCTTTGGAATCAACAAAATTAAAGAGCCCATGCACGATGATCATCACAACTCCTTACTTAGGCTTTAGACGATAGTTTTATCAAATAACGGCTTGGGCCTTTATAGAGACAACGGCAAAGGCCCATAATGCCTTTAATTCAAAGAGAGTCCCAACGGCTAGTTTTCGGAAACGGCTCCTTCCATTCCTGTAGTAGGCAAGTAGGTCCCAACGGCTAATTTCTTTCAAAACCCTATTGGTTATGACTGCCTTTAAATAGTAGCGCAAATAGCATAAGCCAGATCCACCTGTGTCTACATCTCCTCTAGCGTTTTCTATTATCAAACTTTCCCCCAGAAACAAACAAGTCAAGTAAGTAGTCTTTAGATCTCGATGGAGACACCATCATCAACAAGGAGAGTGACGAGGTCTCAGACCCTCTCTGCCATGAAAACCGCCGCTACCAATCATCATCTCTTATCATCAAGTAAGCCTCCATGTCTGATGTTTCAGAGAGTTGTATGTATCCTAACTGATAGTTGATTTGTCCTTGTGGATCCTCACCGTCTCACGATTTCTCTTGTATATTGTTTTATAGAGAAAGCAGAGGAGTCGAAATCAAGGCAAAGAAACGGAGCAACACAGAAGCAAGAGAGGTCAGCGTTGTTCGACATAACCAACGACTCGCCGATCGTAGGACTGGCGATGCAGACTCCAACTTCAGAAGTGGTTGTTGGGAAGAGCAGAATCAAGAAGAGCACTCCAGGATCCGGTGAGGCTCTCTTGAGAGGCCAAGTCAAGAATCTGCTGCAGAAGGTTGAAGAAGAAGAAGCACATCTTCTTATTACAAAGATATCAGTTGAATCTCGTCCCTTCATCCATCTCGTTACTTCTCCCATGGGACTTCTCGCCCCGACTCCGGCAAACACCCCACAAGTTGTCGATGGAGTGCAGATCGTGACCACATCTCCCGTTGTTTCGGGACAGCTGAGAGCAGCAGCAGCATCTTCTCAGGTAAATTAAAACCAGGTTTAAATAGTGTTGAGATGATTGTGATAAAAAAAAAGACTAAGTAGAAGATTGTGATTTAAATGGTGTTCCAGGTGGATGAAAGAGAGGCGTTGGTGGAGAAAGATGAGAGAAGCTTGGTGGACAAGAGTCCGAGCATAACGCGGTCATTGCTGCTGGATTTTAGTGATAAATCAGAGCTATGGGAGAGCTCAGACTGTTCGTCTGTGCTGACTCAGCAGAACAACCCAGAGGATGATAACTCCTCTGTTTGGTCGATGCAAGTCAACGCAAGTACCAAAGACGAAGAAGAAGAAGTGTACTCTTACAGGGAGGAAGAGGAATACTACGAGGATGAAGTGGATGGGTTGAGCGAGGGAATGAGGAAGATGAGCTTCGCAGGGAAACACACTCGGTTTGTGTACGACAGTGAACTCGAAGAGATGGTGGAGGCTGAAGAGCAAACTCCTGGACTGTTGCGTTTGAAAGTTTTCCCCACACCAACAGGAAAACATGTCAGATTTGCGGACGACGACGACGAATGATATCTCTCTATCTATCTCCATTTTTTCGAGTTGTGGACAAAGCCTCTCTCACATGTCTCAACTTTTCATATAATTGTTTTGTTTTGTGTTTGGGGGGGATCTGTTGTTACATGGTTCCCAGTTCTGATTCTTGTACCCATTTTACATTGGTGTTATTTTTCAATAACTAAAGTGTAATCGGATTATGATGTTTTTGTTTTTTGTTTTTCGTAATCTTTCTGTTCCCTGTTGTTATGTGTGCAAAGTGTCTTTTGCAGCTTGAGTTCCAACTTGAATCTCATTTAACATTGAACCACTAGATAGAGAGTCCTTTTGAATGGTGTGTCTGGTGACCAGAGAGATGCGATCGTGGGCTTGCTCGAATTAATAATATTGGGCTGGTACGTACAATAATAACTAAGGAAAGTCCAATAAGGCCCAAATAAGAAAAGGGAAGCTTTTGTGTCAAACTAACTAACTCTCATCCTTACACACCAATCGTGTTTGGCACGCGGGTTAACAGAAGATAATCGTTCTAAACCCGTTCTACAAAAGCACATCAAGTCAACCCGACCCGACTTCGTTCCCCTCCTCCCTCGTCAAATCGGTTGGTTGATCGGCGGGGTAAAAGTTCATCCGTGACGCCAATTCTTGGGGGTTTGTCATTTGATTTTCCTGAGTTTTTATTCTCTTCGATTCATTGATTGCTTTGGACCTTTTTTTTTCTGGAATCATATCGATTTTTGAAGAGACCTGTTTGAGTGAGTTTTCATGTGCAGAAGCAGACATTAAACATGGATGTGGTTTTACTTGTTCCTTGATTGTCTTTATAGTCTAAGCTGTGTAGTAGTTGTTATTTTTCAGGATAAGGATATGGCTGCAAAGCAAGAGGCCGAATCTAATGACGATCGAGCAACGGGAATGAGCGCTGCTGGTTCTAATATGGAGATTGAGGCTTTGTGGAGCCGACTTAATACCGCAACATCGTTATTCACCTACCTTAAATCAAAAGCAACCACTCTTGCTGCTGCTGCTCCCGATTTCTCCCAGCTTTCACTTGCTGGTGATTCTAATATGTTTGAGAGCATTGCTTTCTCTGAAGGTGAACGTTATGTCTCTGAGATGCTAGATCACGTAGAGTCGGTTACAGGAGTTATGGACTCTCTCGCTAGGCGTGCTATTGCCGCCGAATCCGAAGCGGCTATTCAGAGAGACAAGGCTCTGTTGAGTCAGCAAGAAATCCAAAGAAAGGTTGTCCAAATCAACAACATGTCCCTGAAACTAGAGGACATGGAAAAGTTTGCTATTGGGACCACTACTATTCTCGGTGAAATGCGCCGGAGGGTCGATGATTTGGTTGAAGAGACGTCTAGACAGAAGGCAAGAGCCACGGAAAATGAGCAGGAACTCTGTCGTGTCAGGAGAGACTTCGAGTCCCTTAAATCCTATGTTTCAAGTCTCATCAGCGTCAGAGAGACCCTCGTCTCGTCCGAGAAGCAGTTCCAAACCATCGAGAGACTTTTTGAACGGTCTGTCAGTTCTATCTATATCCACTTTCCATCTTTTCTGCCCAAAAAAATGATTCTTTTGGTTCATGACAACACTTGTCTTGGGTGTTTATCATATTTACTTTCCTATTAGTTAGTGTGAGTTCATGAGGTGTCACTGTTGTTGATGAAGCAGGCTTGTTTCCAAGACAACGCAGTTGGAAAGCGATAAACTGCAGAAAGAGGCAGAGGTTCAGAAACTAATGGAAGAAAACGTGAGACTCACGGCTCTTGTCGATAAGAAAGAGGCGCAGCTTCTGGCCATGAACGAGCAGTGCAAAATGATGGCCCTAAGCTCCATATAGTTATTAATTAATGGTTAGAGATATATAAGAAATGTGTGAGATTTGCTAATTATCTATATTCCACTTGTAACATAATTTGATACAACTGCTGTTTTCTTCCTTGTTTGTATGACTCCACTTTTGCTTGTGGAAAAACATAATAAAAAGGGGGGAGAGCCTCTATACATATGTGATGATTGTACATTCTCTCTTCACATGAAATTACACTCTGCGTTGGCTTAACTTAGCTTGCTCAAGGGTTTAGGGTTCTAGGCTTGATAGGATTGGTTGAGACTTTGAGAGGGAGAGATTTGAACGGACCGGTAATGATTGGTGGCTGAAAAGATGCGGCTGCACGAGACTGTATGGGCTTTCTGCTTGAATTCCGTTAATGGGGTTTGTCTGTAATACATCATTGCCCTATTTCTTTCATCCACAGAACATGAGGACCCGTTGTCGCCCATCTTCTCCTTGAGCAATTTGAAATCCTCAGACATTATTTATATTATTATGTTTGCACACGTTACTTCTTCAGTCATCACTGTGAATTTACATGATCTTGATTAAACCAATAGAAACATGGGGAACTCACTCGAATAGGTGAAGCTGCCAATACTGTATATAGTTGCATTTGGTTATATATATAAATATTTTAATATTCTTTATTCATGTCTAATAGAAAAAGTTCAGCACATGGTGAGTCCCATAACGTTGAAACATCTTGTTGATCCTCTATGTATGTGTGTCATGTATATATAAACACATGGTGTCTCTGCATATAAATATGAGTCACCAACCATCTCTTTATCCATAAGAAGTAGAAAAGAAATAGAAGAAGGATATGGGAGTAGAAAGGGGAAGTGGTAAGGGCCTGAAGCAGATCCTAAAGAGATGTTCGAGTTTGGGAAAGAAGAGCAACGACTCTAACGGCGTCCCCAAAGGTCACTTCGTCGTTTACGTTGGTCTCTCCAGATCCCGACACATCATTCCTATCTCCTTCCTCACGCACCCCATCTTTCAGGTACACTTTCTATTTACAAACACGTACATGCACATATATATATATAAGTCCTAATGGGAGCTGTCATTGCATGTGAGACTACTCGTGGATCAGATGTTGCTGCGACAATCCGAGGAAGAGTTTGGGTTCTACCAAGACAATGGCCTCACCATTCCTTGTGATGAACACTTCTTTCTCTCTCTCATCTCCTCCATTAATCAGCCTTGACATGACATATATGAACATGCAGTGCTAGCTCCTGCTTTGCGGATATAATATAAACTCGTGTCTATGTAACTACTGCTGTTTATATATCCTCTTCCTCGGTTCTCATGTATTAATAGTGCATGTCATTTGAGAGGAGTAGAATCTACGCTACGTACCTACTTTTTTAACCTCGTTTTCTTCGATAAGTTCTAAAATCATATTAAAGCTAGGGCTTTCTCTCTTTACGGAGGGAAGCTAAACAAGGACACATCACACAACTACATTGCCTCTTAATATCATTTTTGTATTTTCTGATTGGACCCTCAATATGTTGTCCTTTTGCAATTATGTCTCTAACATCAAACATATTTTCGCCCTCGACAGCCATGGACCCTTCTTCACCAGATAGAGAGGGTCACATACAACTCTCAACACACGACCAAAGTTTTCAGAGTTCTGACTAATTAGAATTTCACATATAATTCTTACTCACGATCGAGTATATATGTTATCATTACTGTTTTGAGAATTATCTTTTTCATCAGAAATTTGTCAAAAATAAGCCTATTTCGACGGAATTATGACGAAATTCTCTTAAAAATTAACTTGTTTTGTTGTAGTGTACGTATTTTACTCCCTAGTAAACATGGATATGTGTACACACGACATTAAACCCTACCTTGAAAAGTGGACTTTATCCATGAGATAAGCTTGTCACAAAAACAACAATGATATATTTAATTTTTTAAAAATCTTGATTTTCACTTATATTAAGCAAATGTTAGAGGTGGGCATATCACTACATAATTAAAAATATATCATTATTAAATTTCATATTAATTACTAAAACAAAAAAATATATAAGCAAGGGTCTTCTACAACGCATAATTTCCCGACACTTGGACCCCAATGTATGATTTCAACATGATAATAATATTGGTATACCATTTGAGAGGTGATGCAATTGATGTAGCAACGATCAAATGTTTTATTAATTATTAGAAAAGAATCTTATATGGAAACCACTATCCAATCATGTAGTAGATCGGGTGATAAATAAAGTAACTTGTGCATTAACATTTTCAGTTAGACCATGATTAACCGAGAGTTTTTAGAGTAGGTTTTTAGAGCATGATTAATCCAGGGTTCTTAAGGTGAAACTTTTAGCGGAAATTAAAAAATTATTTCTTAACTTTAACTAAAAAAATTAAGAATTGGTTCTTAAACTCCTTATTTAAGAACCGATTCTTAGTTTTTTAGTTAAAAGTTAATAAACAGTTTCTTAACTTCCGCTAAAAACCCACTTTAAAAACTTTCGGTTAATCATGCTCTTAGTCTTCATACATTTAGTGACCAACCAAAGCTGCTCTAAACTATAAGTAGCAAAAAGTTAGATGGGATATAGATCCTGAACGACCTTTTGTAACGAGAAGGTTCTGCAGCTTCTTCGCAGTGAAATCGTCTTTTGTAATTAGATCTTGAAACCCCATTTTCAAATTTGGTGCAGAGATGAGAGAAACTCCCATAACGTAAAAAAAAAGGAAAAACGATTTTGCAGTATGGTTAGTTAAGACTATCATTATCTTTAGTCTCTTAATTGAAACTTTTAGCTTCGGATAAGAGATGATTCTTAGCTTTTTTAGTTTTTAATTAAGAAAAATTAAGAACTGTCTTTTAAATAAAAGATATAAGAGATGTTTCTTAGCCGAAAAGTGTAAAAAAAAAAGTCAAATCATAAGTTAAGAACTCCGGTTAAGAGACCGAAGATAACGATGTCCTAAAACTCTTAACATATGTACTATGTATATATATATTAAAACTCTTAACATATGTACTATGTATATATATATTATATATATATATATATATATATATATATATATATATATATTTATAGGGTAAGATTTTAAAAACCTTTGTCTATGGGGTTCCACAAATATTGTGGATCTCACAAATATATATATGTTTTTATAATATATATATACATATATAATATATATGTTAAAAGCTCCGATTGGAGGTGTTGTAAGTGGAGTGGATAAAACGGATTGATGGAAACGCATCATTTTGGGTAAGTGGAGTATATAGAAAAGGGCCTTATTTTAAAACGATGAGCTTCTTTATTACTAAGTGTATTTTGGGCCTTGTATAATAGAGTAAGCCCAAATTTCTGAGATCCATCAAGAAGGTTTCTTCGAATTACACCCAATCTCTTTTAGTTGTATGGAAACAATAGAAAAGACGCATCGGTTTTCAAGGATAAGGGTTACGTGTCTAATATCTACAACGTAATGCCATTACCGACACGAGAACTCTTTCCATTTTAGTATTCATCACCCTTGTCTGTCATGGGATTATTATGAACACGTACGCTGTCTCTCTCTCTACTTTGAAAGCTCAGAAATAAATGATATCCATCCGAGTTTCTTTAATTAAAGTAATAAACCGTTCGGTCTACGTCCGGACACGCGTCTGGAAACACCACGCCGACATTTGCCGCTGCTGCCACGTGGGTCTTCAGTTATAATGATTCACTAATTTAGTAGTTAATCCATATCCGGAACTGGACTATAAAGAGTACTATCCATGAGCCTTACGAACATTCATCAATCATAACGTAACTCAGTCGTCTCATCATATCAAACAGAAAAGTGTTCTAGTTAAGCTCGAAGTGTTTGCTTAGAAGAAGAATTGAAGATGGCGTCTTACCAGAACCGACCCGGAGCTCAGGCCACTGACGAGTACGGAAACCCGATCCAGCAGGTGGACGAGTATGGAAACCCAATTGGCCGTGGAGGAGCTACCGGAGGAGGAGGTTATGGGACTGGTGGAGGATACGGCGGAGGAGCAGCGGGTGGGACCTACGGGACAGGTGGGGAAGGATACGGGGCTGGAACCGGAGCCTTGGGAGCTGGCGTAGGAGGTAGACACCACGGCCAGGAACAACTCCATAAGGAAAGTGGTGGTGGTGGTGGCTTGGGCGGAATGCTTCACCGCTCTGGATCCGGATCCAGCTCTAGCTCGGAGGATGATGGACAAGGTGGGAGGAGGAAGAAGAAGGGGATAACAGATAAGATTAAGGAGAAGTTGCCAGGACACCATGATCAGTCTGGTCAATCTCAAGGCATGGGGATGGGAACTACCACCGGTTATGACGCCGGAGGTTACGGTGGTGAACGCCACGAGAAGAAGGGGATGATGGACAAGATCAAGGAAAAGCTCCCCGGTGGTGGCGGCGGTCATTAGTAAGAAATTATACAAAGTTAAACTTTTGGACAAACAGAGTATGCATATATATATATATAAATTAAAATAAAGGGAGAGTTCCTAACACAGTCGCAGGTCTAGGTTTGTGTGTGTGTGTGTACGTCCTGCGATGTGTAATGGCTTATGTGAGTGTTGTGAGGGTCATCGTTTGGCTCTTTTAATGTTCTTGAGATGTATGTATGGTACAGTATTCTGTACTTTAATATCTATCTACTTTTATGTTTTTTTTAGCTTAAAATCTATACTATTAAAGGGGACTATCCTAGGTTCTAGGGAGCGTCCACATCATCGTAAACTTTTCTCTAAAAAAAACCACGTGGCATTATTATTAAAAACACAAAAATAATTAATAAGTAAATATACAATATAAGAAAATAAAAATAATAAGTAAATATACAACCTAAGAAATAAAAATATTACATTAATATCGTAATTTTTTCTATCAAAAAAAATCATGTGACATTATTATTAAAGACACAAAAATAATTAATAAGTAAATATACAATATAAGAAAATATAAATAATAAGTAAATATACAACAAATGAAATAGAAATATTACATTAACATTTATCACAATATTATCATTTGATATAAAAAATAAATATATAATATAAGAAAATATAAATAATAAATAAATATACAATATAAAAAATAGAAATATTACATTAAATATATATCATAATATTATCATTTGATATAAAAAGTAAAATACAATATAAGGAAATATAAATAATAAGTAAATATACAACATAGAAAATAGAAATATTACAATATAAGAGTTAAAATTAATTAATAAGTAAATATACAATATAAGAAAATATAAACAATAAGTAAATATACAATATAAAAAATAGAAAATATTACATTAAACATATATCACAATATTATCATTTGATATAAAAAATAAATATACAATATAAGAAAATATAATAATAAGTAAATATACAAGAGAAGAAATAGAAATATTACATAATAAGAAATAAAAATAATTAATAAGTAAATATACAATATAAGAAAATATAAATAATAAGTAAATATACAATAAAAGAAATATAAATATTACATTAAACATCTATCACAATATTATCATTCGATATAAAAAATTAAATATACAATATAAATAATATAAATAATAAATAAATATACAATATAGGAAATAGAAATATTATATTAAACATCTATCACAATATTATCATTGATATAAAAGTATACTAATAAAATAGACTATTTGAGGCTTCAGGAAGTGTCCAGATCAGTATAAAAATTTTCTTCCAAAAGAAGTCATGTGACATTATTAAAAACAAAAATAATTAATAATTAAATACAATATAAAAAAATATAAATAATAAGTAAATATACAATATAAGAAATATAAAAAATATAAATATTACATTAAACATCTATCACAATATTATCATTTGATATAAAAAAATAATATATAATATAAGAAAATATAAATAATAAGTAAATATACAATATAAGAAATATAAATATTACAATATAAGAAACAAAAATAATTATTAAGTAAATATACAATATAAGAAAATATAAATAAAAGGTAAATTTACAATATAAGAAATAAAAATATTACATTAAACATCTATCATAATATTATCATTTGATATAAAAGCAAGAAAACTAGAATAAGCAAAGATACAATTTAAAAAAAAAAACTAAATCTACAATTAAGAAATTAAAAAAAACTAAATTAAACATTTATCTGAAGTTGAGGTACAACATGAATCACATCATTGATTATTTTTCACACGTTATTTAGAATGAGTTTTCATTTAGTGAACTCTAATAATCAATAGTCAAACTTGAATGATTCATTGTTCCATCAAGTGTTATACGTGAACATAATTGCAACAAAAGTTGCATTGTCTTGAAGATTTTGTTACAATTTTGAGTATGATCTTAAATTGAGTCTGATCTAATGTACATTTGAAGTAATAAAAGAATTTGATTGTTAAAACTACTTCTCAGTCCTCAGTTTGATGATTCTGCTCAGCTATCTCAGGTAAGAATAAGAAACAAAAATGTAGGAGATAATATATTTTAAAAAAGTTGGAATCTTAAATATTTTTTCTGTCATCTTCTCTAGATTGAAACATAAAGAGAAGAAAGGATATGATGGATTAATGCAGGAAATGACGAGTCATGCATCAAATGGCGCTTTAGAAGTTATAAAAAGCAACAAAAGTGAATAAATGCCAAAGTTTCAGGATGAGTCAAATGAAAGTTGTTGTAGAACGGTGGATAAGTGGTGGTAGGATCATGGTGAGCTATGGCAATGACGGCAGAGTTGAGTCGCGGGAGGTGGTGTGGTCACGGATTGGCTGTGATGGTTGTATGACTTAAAGAAAACACATACCAGAGCAGTGGAGAGAAGGAAGAAGATGTTTCAAGATGGGTTTTTGAATGTGCAATTTTGGTATTTATCAAGCCTTAGAGGTCAGATCGAAGGTGTATATTTACGGAGGACATGTCAAAAAAGGTAAAATAACTTTTCTAGGTATTATCGGAGGTAAACCGAAGCCATAATCGTCATTGCTTCTTAGACATGAAGGTAAATTTAGAAGAGTACGCAAAAATTTGATTATGATAAGAGCACAATGCATATAATCTACATTAGTTCACATTTTATAATTCCAATATAAAATTTTCAAGATAACTATAAAACAATTGGTCAATATTAAAATTTTAATTGGTTTATAGTTCGGTTGACAAGTAAAGACTGATTTATCAACCAACTAAACTTTATACACATAAATAGACTAAAAATAAACTGAATAAAAAAATTACCTGATTTTTTGAATAAACATATATATATATAAACTAATTTCAGTTTAAATATATATTTTTTTTAAAGAATAAAAAAAAAAAAATTAATGTTATATTTTGTGAAGAATAAATTAAATATTTAAAATATATTATTTTATTTTTATTTTCATACCCCGCCCGTAGGACGGGTTGATCACTAGTTTGTTTATAACACTCCATGTCGATCGACCCTCGGCTCGTGAGGGCTTTAATTTGTCCGAAGTTTTCCTACGCCGCATATGAGTTGATACTGGGCCAGAGCGACATAAACCTGGATTCTATTGGGCTTTCGTTTACAGATGTAAGCAAATTAAATTAAATTACTGCGAGTAAAAATGGAAGGCGTAGTATCATGAAAAAGTATTAATTCTCCAAAATTGAATAAAGGACCAAGCCATCGGAAAAAATAGTACTGAAAAGTCTACGTACATCAACGCTGTTTGGCCAATATTATAATATTGTTGATTTGTTCGCTTTGTTGCACGGAAACAAAAGGAAAAATATAGATTTGTTTGGTTTAGCGAGGGAGAGCAGTTGAAGCTGTTTATCAATGGTTTTGTCATTATCTACGGTTTACTATTGTGTTTGTCGTACTCGACCAACCCGAAGCACACCATAATTTGCTTGCACAATAGTAGTTAGCATTGTTTCTTTGTTGATCTCGTCAACGTCAACCAAGCAAAAAAAAAACTAATACACACGCAATTGTTTTACTAGGTCATTCTTCATGTTAATCTCCCGATTTGGTATAAAATGCGTTGAAACAACTTCTATGTTTTTGGTAAATGTATTGGCTAAATGAAAGGTTCAAATATAATTTGGGCTTTCAATTATTTTTGCGTTAATTTACCTCAAAACTCTTTAAGAATTATTTTTGTTCTCGTCTCCTTCGTAAGAATCTCTTGTGAATGCAAACTCAAAGTAGAACGCAAGAAAAAACATCATGACATTATCAGTTGCACAAATAAAGTGATCACTATTGATGGGCAATACCAAAAAAAAGTCTAACAAATCCTGTATTCATACCAATCCTTAAAAGAATAATGTATCCATCTAACCCAATATCTAAGAGTAGTTACCAACTCCAACGTCTTTTTCAAATGTCCACAAAGTCTACTCTATAAATGCTACCTTCCCATCACAAGAAAATCATTAAGTTACAAGAAACCGAGTTTAATCCCAGCGTGTACTCATCAAGAAATTAAAAGAATTCTCAAAAATGGCCGTGCCACTGAACATTCTTATCGTAGCTGTCTCCCTTATCGCCTTATCTCCTCTTTGTTTGTGTTCCAAAGCCTACGGAAGTGGCGGCTATCTCTTCCCTCAGTTCTACGACCACTCATGTCCTAAAGCTCAAGAGATTGTTCAGTCCATTGTCGCTAAAGCATTCGCACAGGATCCTCGCATGCCTGCCTCCTTGCTCAGACTCCATTTCCACGATTGTTTCGTCAAGGTCTCATCATCTCAAACATTAACTAGCTATTTAGAATAAACACTCCAATTAATCTTTACCTGTTTTTTTTTCTCTTTGTGATTGACGCTCCAGGGGTGTGATGCTTCCATACTATTGGACAATAGTGGAACCATAATCAGCGAGAAACGATCAAACCCTAACCGAAACTCAGCCCGTGGTTTCGAACTTATAGAAGAAATCAAACATGCCTTAGAACAAGAGTGTCCTGAAACAGTTTCTTGTGCTGATATCTTGGCTCTCGGCGCTAGAGACTCGACCGTCATTGTAAGTCATCATTGTTCAATATAAACTATTAGAAAAACAAATAATTTTATTATTAAAAAAAAATATAATTAGTTCGAGACATGAACAAATGCATACAGACAGGTGGACCGAGCTGGGAAGTACCACTAGGGAGAAGAGACGCAAGAGGAGCAAGCTTGAGTGGTTCCAATAACGACATTCCTGCTCCCAACAACACATTTCAAACCATCCTCACTAAGTTCAAACGTCAAGGCCTCAATCTCGTTGATCTTGTCTCTCTCTCTGGTATACACATCCATCCATCTTAACTTCACAGTAAATTTTGTAGAAACTTACCTTTAATTAAGCCACCTAATAAAATTGTTAACACCACTCCAATAATATATATTTTGCTTGTCTTTTTATTTTTATATTTGAAGTATTGCTGCATAAACTGTTTTTGAAAACATTCTTAACTAATACGTTATGCGAACGTAGAAGGGATTGCAAAATGATACATTAATTTTCTGATTTAAAACAAAAATAGAACTCCCTTAGAAAGTCACATACGTATTGTTACTGATATATAGCTTTGCTGATCAAAATTTGTCCTCGAAATATTTAGAAGTCCTTAAATATATAACATTCAATTATGTATATGATTTGCAGGAAGTCACACCATAGGAAACTCGAGGTGTACAAGTTTCCGACAGAGGTTATACAACCAGTCTGGGAACGGAAAGCCTGATGAAAGCCTAAACCAAAACTACGCATACGTGTTGCGCAAGCAATGTCCAAGATCGGGCGGTGACCAAAACCTATTCTTCCTGGACCTGGCGACGCCCTTCAAGTTCGACAACCACTACTTCAAGAACCTGATAATGTACAAAGGGCTATTGAGCTCAGACGAGGTTCTGTTCACGAAGAACAAAGAGTCGAGGGAGCTGGTGAAGCTGTATGCGGAGAATCAAGAGGCCTTCTTCGAGCAGTTCGCGAAATCGATGGTAAGGATGGGGAATATATCTCCATTGACGGGAGCGAGGGGGGAGATCAGGAGAATCTGTCGGAGGGTTAACCATGCTTATTAATCGAATCCTTCCTTATATACGTAAAACTCATGGTTTGGATTCATGCATCATGGATGTGTTTCTTTTGGCTTTTGCATGTATAAATGTGTGTAATGTTTGTTGTGTTCAAAAAAAGCAAGTGTGTATTGTATCACAATTTGAATGTGTTACAAAATCTGATATTGTTTCGGAAGAAGATTGTGTGTGTTTGATTCGAGTGTAATTGGTGTTTTCTTTATTTTAACGATTCAAATTTTCAACATGATTTTGATCAAAGTAAAGTATTGGGGGTGCGTTTTTCAAAAATAAAACGGCAGGGTCGAATGTTGAAGAATTGGGATCTTTGCGGGAATAATAATAAAAAGTGCATGTTGGGTTTGCAATTTGTATCTATTTGGGCCTCAAAAAGGTTGTTGAAAATACATTTAGAGTTGGGTCTTTATTAGCTAACGAAGAAAACTGACGATTGAAATGGTGTCGTATTGGAGAAACACACAGACGGAGGAGTCTGAGACGGGGAAACTCTAGAGTCGGAGATCATACCGGGCGGCGAACGAGGAATCTTAAATCGTCTGTCCTTTTACTCCCTTTACTCGCCGGATGTGTCTTTAACTTCCGATTACCTCTGTACCCAATCCCTGTCAGGTCAGATTGATTGCATTGAAGTACTCTTTGATGGGGGCGCCTTGGCAGTGGGAAAATGCCACCGCGGGCGCCGTCGCTGGATTCGCCACCGTAGCTGCGATGCACCCACTTGATGTTGTCCGTACGAGATTCCAAGGTCTCATTTTCCTCTGTGAACTACTGAGACCCGCCCCCCAAAAAGAAGAAAAATAAGTCAAAATGTTTTTTTGATTGAAACAGTGAACGATGGGAGAGGGATAAGTAGTCTCCCGACGTACAAGAACACAGCTCACGCTCTCTTCTCCATTTCCCGTCTCGAGGTTGAAACCCCCTCCCTCCCTCCCTCCCTTTCTGAGCTTTTTTAATACAACTCAACTTTTCTTATAATCTTCCCTGCCTCCCTCCGTAGGGATTGAGAGGACTTTATGCAGGTTTCTTCCCTGCTGTCATCGGTTCTTCTCTTTCCTGGAGCTTTTACTTCTTTTTGTTAGTACTCTCTTCTTCTTTTACTCCTTCCTTTCTCTTCCTATTTTTATTCAATCTCTCCTCAACACATCCATGTTATGTCCTAGTAAAGTTTTCCACTCTTTTTTCGTTTAAATGATTTGAAACAAATACATCAATCTCTCTCTCTCTCTCTAGTTATGGAAGAGCCAAACAGAGATACGCTAGTGGCAGGGACGATGATAAACTCTCCCCTCCTCTTCACCTTGCTTCTGCCGCTGAAGCTGGAGCCTTGGTTAGCTTAACTAACTAACTAACTCCTTCTTAAAACATCTCATCTCCATCTCAGTAATCTTCTTTCAGGTCTGTTTATGCACAAATCCAATTTGGCTTGTCAAAACAAGATTACAGCTTCAGACACCTCTTCATCATACTCGACCTTACTCTGGCCTATTAGGTCTGCAGATATTATGCCTAACAAATTCTGTTTATTTTCATTCTTCTTTTCTTCTGAATGTTGGTGAATTTTCCAGATGCCTTTAGAACCATAATGAAAGAGGAAGGACTCAGGGGGCTCTACAAGGGTATTCTCCCTGCTCTTTTACTGGTTAGTTTACTTTCTTGTTTTTTCTTTTCTCCTCTCCTATCAGCTCATGAAGCTACCATACATACATGTTTTGGAACATCCGGAAACAGATTGGATCATTTGCAACTCTTTCCTTTTTACTCTCATATAGTTTCTTCAGCAGGTTTCTCATGGTGCTATTCAGTTCACAGCCTATGAAGAACTCCGTAAACTCATTCTCGACTTTAAAGAAAGGAGAAGAAAATCCCAAACAGCCGCTGATAATTTATTGGTACACTGTTCCTTCTTCTTCTTCTTCTTCACATTCTCCTGCATTGTGATTCTTACTCTATATTTTACCAACTATCTTTAATACCACCCGCCTAACCTTTTGCATTTCTTTTTCTTTTTGCATTAGAACTCGGCAGATTATGCTGCACTTGGGGGCTCCTCCAAAGTCGCTGCAATTCTTCTTACATATCCTTTTCAGGTTATTCGAGCAAGATTACAGGTACCAACTATCTGATCATGTCTTCTGTCTTATTATTCTCATTTATCTTTACCAAATATTTGAGTCATTAACATTCCTCTTCTTTTGTTTTTGTTCAGCAAAGACCTAGCAGTACCAACGGAATGCCAAGATATATAGACAGCGTACATGTCATACGAGAAACCGCGAGGTCAGAGAAGGCATATTTCTTATTGGTCTTTGATTGCATCTGAAAAAATATGATATTTTATATGGTTGAATAAAACTTTTTTCATCTGCAGATTCGAGGGTCTGAGAGGTTTCTACAAGGGTTTAACTGCTAATCTTTTGAAAAATGTGCCTGCTTCTTCCATCACATTCATTGTGTATGAAAACGTTCTGAAACTGCTAAAACAACCTCCAACGAAATAAAACAACACAAGGAGGAGGACCAGGTTTAAAGACAGCTTCTTCCTCTTTTTAGAGAACAAGATGTTGAAGTCACTTCTGCACTAGGGACATTACATTCATCCAACTTTCTCCAAGGGAAAACCAAGCGCTCGCAAAGGATTCTGGCCATCAGAAAAGTCTGAAAACCTCTTTCCTAATAGACCACATTACTATTATTGTGCTTTGAAAGGGCAATGCAGTCTGTCATAAAACATATAAAACTGGTAGACTTGTTGAACTAAGACTAGTAAAAAATTATCATTGTTTTTGTACTTGCTATTTGAGTTTGGCGTATGAAGCATTCGCTCGCTAATAAGGGAGGCACACAAGTATGGGAGGGATCTATAAGCCAAACAATCACCAGAATAGATCATACGATAACGGAAAGATTATACCAAGGCCACCATAACTTTTTTATTATAATATAAGGAGCAAAATCAAGTCAGTGAACAAGAGAGACACCAATACATTGATTCAGTTAACTAGAAAAGATTCCTGTAAATCACAACATCCAATCCAGATTCTCAAAAGTCTAACTAGCAGCAAGAAGCTTTTGCAACTGACCATTCTCCACAGAATCTGCAAGATCTGAAGCAAGATAAAAAGGCAGTGTGACTTTAAACTTTGAAGAAGAAAAAAAAGGAAGGCTGCATCCAGAAATTGATAAAGAGAGAAAGGAAGAAACTTTGAGGTGTTTACCATCAGAGCCACCAATATGCTTGCCGTTAACAAAAACTTGGGGAACAGTACGACGACCAACAAATTCCAGAAGCTCGTATTGTATTTGATCTCCGTCCTCTGCAAAAAAAAAGCCAAGTTGTAAAAAAAAACAAAAAAAAATCATAATGGGAGACAAAAGAAAGTGATAATACCTCTGAGATCAAGCTCCACAACAAAAGGCTGTTCCTTGAGTTCTCTGAAAATGCGTTTTGAGCGCAAGCAATACCTAAACCAAGCAAGCAAGCAAAAAAAAGTCACAGCTCTTAAAATCTTAATCAAAATTCAGATTCTAATAAACACTACTACTGTAGTATGAATCGTAATTCAATTTGAAGGACAAGAAGAGGGGAGAAATTACGGGCAGTAGGACTTGGAGAAGATGACAATCTTGTTGGACAATATGGCGTTCTGCACGAATGCCGACACCGACTTCTCAGCTCCCACAGATTTTGACAGATCGCTGATAACCACCACTATTATTATGAGTATCATGTGAACCGCCGTGACTTCAACACGGCGTGGACGGTGCCCGACCATCGCCATTCGCTCACCTAACAACAACAATACTCTCTCTCTCTCTTTTTCTTTAGGCCTTTATTAGCACTATATAAACAGAAAACAACCCAATGGCAAAAATGTCTGGTAAGGAAGATGTGAGAAATGTTTGGGCTTTACATTATGGACCCATTTCTGAGTGGCCTACTTCATAAAAAGAACAAAGTAAAAGTCTATAAATAATTCAAAGGCCTCATTTTAGGCCTAACTAATTTGAGAGGACCAGACTTACCCATCTCAGACAAATGAATTGTTAAATGTAATCAAATAGTGGGCCTCTCAAAAGGTTTACAATCACAGAAAATTATGGGTTCTCAAAAGTCAACACTTAATAGTAGTGGGGTGGGACGTCCACTCTAACTCTCACAGATTCTCTACTTCTCTTCTTCTTCTTAATTTGACATTTCAAAATCTGAAAAGGACACAAACGAAAACATAAGACACAAACGCAGCTTTGTCGACGGATAAGTCGAGGGTTGTTCGGTCATTTACATCTGACCCATTGTTCTCTATATTGTTATCGTTGAAATATGTATTGAGAGAGATGATTTATGAGCCCGCCGTGTAAGAATATACGAATTATAAGCGGAAATTAGGCACAAAAAGGTCGAGTCAATGTGAAAGCTGATAGATTAGTTGTCAGGGAATTCTGATTGGTCGACTCACGTCAAATGCATGAGACACAGCCATATAGCGCACGGCACGTCAGCATAACACGTGGCTATTGCTTCTCAAGCCGGCGGCTCGGCTCCTCAGATTTATTAAAAAATCAAATTTTCTTTAAACTTAAGTTCAGTTCACTCATGACTGAATTTGTTGTTTATTATTTGCTATACGAGTAACGTATAATTCTTACAATGCAAAACCAAAATTTCTTAGAATTCCCCTGTTCGAAATCCTGAAAAAAACATTGTGTATAAAATGTTTTCTTAAACAATGGCTCGTTTGGGTTTGGTAATCATCATACATTTTCCAATGTTGATGAGATTTCCGTTTGTCTCAATTCAACATGCACATACAAAATCTAAAAATGCATCTCCATCTATAGCAATAACTAGTAGATACAAAGAGTGGAAGAGAATCTACACCAATTTGAGCAAGGTAGAGGAAAAGATAAAAGGAATCTCCATAGATATTTTTTCTCTTTATGTGTGTTGTCTCGATAGATAGATAGATTTGTTTCTTAGATGAATATTTTTTTTTTGTTGCTGGGTTAGTTTGAATGATTGTCTCGTGGTGTGTTAGAAGGACAAAAGCTGGCCCGCCATTTTGTCTTGGGTTTCTGCATCATCTCAGTTCACACTTTACCTTTACTCCCAAGACATGCTTTGCTCCATTACAAGTTTTTTTTTTCTCTCTTCCCTAATCAAAATTTAAAATATTAATAGACACATTTAACTTTAAATTTTGTAACTAAAAGAAAGCAAAATCAAAACCAGTGAGAGCGGGAGGGATAATTCCCAAGATGAGCGGCGATCAACGCGGTCAAGGGCCTACAGGGAAAACGGTAATCTTTTTTTTTCTTTGTTTGTTTACCTAAAAAGTAAAACAAAACGAGCAGAAGATGTATATTTTACATACAAAGGAAAGAAATCAGAAGCAAGGACTATATATATATAGTCTAGTCCTAATTCAAAAGGGTTATAATATTGATTATACATTAATGAACAGTAAGCTTCATTTTTTTGTTTGATTATATGTATCTTTTATAAAAGTAAATACGCGTTGAATTTATAAAAAGAATCCAAAGGATAGACAAAATTATAGATTTATTACCGGATGGGGTATAATTTATATTCAAGTATAAGAAAAGGCGAAAAGAGATAAGAAAGGAGGGAGTTTGAAGCAGGGAAGGGAGAGGCTGATGAGATAAGCAATAAACCAAATTGAATGCTTTACCAAAACATCTCTCTTTGACCCTCTTCTCATTTCTTGTCTTTCTTTCTTTCTTCCTCCCACCGCCGCCGCTCCTCCCTCCTTCCTCTCTCTCTGTCTCTCAGGTATCTCTTTTCCTAACTTCTCTATCCATTTTTAGGAAATTAAAAAGGTTTTTTGGCGTTTTCAGTCTCGTGACTAACTCTCTTTGTGTGTCACTTCTTTTGGGGGTGGGGTTCGTTTTTCTTTTTTTCTCTCTTGGAATTGGGAACAAATGAACGTTTTTTTTACGTTTTGTTTAAAAAGAAAGTGAAATTTATTTGGTGAGTTTCAATAATAAAAAAGATGTTATGTTTCTTGGTTGTAGTTTAGGATATTGATAGGAAATGGAACGTGTTGAAGGAGCGTTGAAAAGCAGCATCAGGAAAGAAATGGCTTATAAAACGACGACCATGCCCGCTTACGAAGACTTTCTCACCGTCACCACCGCGGAGGATTTCTCGGTCGACGACTTCTTCGACTTGTCTAACGACTGCGTTTTCACCGAAGAAGAGGCAGAACCCAAGACTCTTCAAGAGATGCTCCATGTGTCCACCGAGGAACCACATGACAACGGTGACGCTCTTCGCCAGAGTAACGACCATTTTGGGTCTCTCACTCCAACCGAACTCTCCCTTCCGGTAATATCTAATTCCCTTTTAATACACACTAAATGAGACGTTTTTTCCCTGACCTTTGTATTTTAATATTTTTTTTTTTTGTTGTTCTTGTTAAAAAAAGAGGGATGAAATAGCGGAGCTTGAGTGGCTATCCCATTTCGTAGAGGATTCATTCACTGAATATTCTGCTCCAAATCTCACCGGAACCCCCACTGAAAAACCAGACTGGAAACACCCTCTGGCTCCTGTCACACAAGACTCGTGTTTCAAATCCCCTCATGTTCCCTCTAAAGCCCGTACTAAACGTTACCGGAATGGAACCAACTTCTGGTCGCTTGCCTCGTCCTCCTCTTCAGGCCCTTCGTCCTCCAGTTCGACTTCCTCCTCCTCTTCCAACACGTGTTTCTCCGGCAATGAGCTGCTCCAACCCTTCTTCACGTCCGAGAAACCACCGGTTCCCAAAAAGCATAAGAAAAGGTCGGCAGAGTCTGTTTACAGCGGTCAGCTCCTGCAGCAGCAGCAGCAGCAGCAGCCCTCTCGACGGTGCAGCCACTGTGGCGTTCAGAAAACGCCGCAATGGCGAGCTGGACCAATGGGAGCCAAGACGCTGTGCAATGCCTGCGGTGTTCGGTATAAGTCGGGTCGGTTACTACCAGAATACAGACCCGCTTGTAGCCCCACATTCTCTAGCGAGCTCCATTCTAACCATCACCGCAAAGTCATGGAGATGCGGCGGAAAAAGGAGCCTACTGATGATAACAAAACCGGCTTAAACCAGCTGGTTCAGTCCCCACAAGCTGTACCAAGTTTTTGAAGAAACAGGGCCTCCAAATTAGAGCAGCGAGTTTAGGAGTTGGCCCGGTTCAGTCAGTTGTAGCCTCGAGTTAGTATCTCATTGACTTTTTGTATCTTACTTTCATTTTTTTTTTTGGCATTTACTCTCTTTTTTTTCTTATCGTAGTTTGATTTTTCATGCTAGGAGTCTATGTAAGTTTTTAGTAAACTGATTAGGTCAAAAATCTCATTGTATCGTATTCTATTAGCTTTTCAGTTTAAATTTTCCCATTTCAATCTTATGCATTGTCGCTTAATGTTTGCTTTACGGATGATTCTGCTATACGTTACGCTTAGAAAATTTGAATTTTTATTTGAAACCGTTTGAAATGGTTTACAACTTTAACTCTAAGAGAAGGTTGCATTAAATGAATGGACCAAACCAATGTGACACATTATCCAGTAAGTCATGGACACAGCGACATGTGGTATTGTCCTTTTCTAAATAAATTTAGATGGTGAATCAATAGACCATACCCTCTTCAAATGTGCAGTTGGTTTAGAAAAAAAAGAACCATTCATTTCATGGAAGTATAATTTTGAGAGGTGTGCCCACATTATAGGACTCTAGGCGAGGTTAGCAAGGCCCAACAAACAAGACATGTTGCTGTATAACTTTGAGGTGTGTGCCCACACTTGATCTTAGCTCATTTTACGCTTCTTCTAGTAGAATTACCCGTTAACCCGACTTTGCATTCGCTACAAGACTGCTTGCTACGATGTCATGGGATGTGCGGTAAAGCATGGTTTGTGTTACATGCTTTGTCTCCCACCCGTTGAAGTATCCAACGAGCTGCCAATTCCTTCACCTGTTTAAAAACTTACTGTCGTCTGAATACCGTGAAAAGGGGATTTATATTTTGGAAACGGCAAGCTGTTGGCTTGCAAATTCCCGAAACATCATAATATATTTTTTCCCTCTCAATCTTATAAATACTTCAATGATTTATATGTATTGGGCCTGGCGTACTAATATGGGTTTCCAATCGCAGTACAATTAGTAATAGGCTAAATATACTATGAGCCTTACACACAGTATGGACTTTACCAATATTGCCTGAATGAAAGCCGTCTAATTAATTGTATATTTCAAAATTCAGAACTCAAAGCGAAAGTGAGTAGATAGGTTAACAGTGGAAACAACATAACATTTTAAAAGAAGTTAGTAAATAAGAATGGTGAGTATATTAGTTTATGTTAGCAAAAGAAAAAAAAAACTAAATGACTGTAAATTAAAACAGGAGATAATCCAACGTAAAATTGATAATGTATCTCAAAATTTATACTGCTGCAATGTCATTTGATATTTGATGGTAGAGTTGCTTAATCAAAATTCCAACAACACAAATAGCATTGGCCGCTCGTGGTGGAAAATATCATGATTGCTCCCTAACTAAAACAGTCTTCCTATAATTTACAATTAAATGCAACAATCAGTAACCCAACAAAAATCAAATCAAAAACTATTTAAAAGTAATATCATGAAAAAGATTGATCGGCTTGATATCGGAGAATCTTAAATCTGTGAAAAGAAGGGTAAAGAACCGACTTTTAATTTAGTAGGGCAGAGATTACGGGACTTAGTGAAAAATAAAGTCGCTTTTTCTTCTTAATTTTCCTGCGTGGGTGTCTGCATAAAAGTGAAAAATATATAACTTTTTGCATTCAAAATCATTACACTATGATTTGGTGCCAATACCCATCAGAAACACAGCCGCTTCAGCAAATTAATACTACTATTTTATTGAATTTATTTATTTATTTTATATCAAAGACAGAGAGATTATTGAGATGACTTACTTGACCATCAATCATTCGCATGAAGCTTTCTTTGATTTAAGACAATAGTAAAGATACAATAATTAAGCATGTACCCTCTTTTCGATTGTTTTTTTTTCCTTTGCTCAAATATCATATTAATGATGTAAACAGTTACAAAAATGAAAACCTAGACAATACTCTACTCCGGCAAAAGAAAAAGGAAAAGTAGAGTAGAGTCTGACAAAAACCCATAAAGGTTACATACTTCCTAAACGTTAACGTAGCCAAAGAGACATGAGAAGAATTTAATGCTTCCTATGTCTTCTGGCCAAGATTGTGTTTCGAAGTTCGAACCTCTCGATCAATAGCACTAAAGACTGCAGTAGAGGAGACTGAAGTTTGATTGTGCAGAAGATTGTTACACATATATCCCACTATCACTATATATTTCCATTTACTATTGCCATCGTTAATTTCTTTAGACAACATCTAGTTTTTTTCGTTACTATAAACACACCATGTGTGCCTGCAGTATGCACCCATGTATATGCATGTATTTGAAATCGATACACAGTTCTTGTTGTGATAAGCTTGGAATAAATTGGAAGTTATCTAGTTAGTATGATTTCTAGTGAGTTAGGAAGTGAGTTATTTATATAAGGAGATGCATATGATGTTGCATAACTTATGATTTGAGTGATTTGTGATTTCTAAGAATTTGTGAGTGATTTATAAGAGAAGGACTTCTTATTATATTTGGTTGTGATTCAATAGTTCTAGTGTTTTTGTTTGTTGGATAATCATCTATTCGATATGATAAAAACATTCTCATTGGGGATTTTTCACATGAATTAAATTATTAAAAAAGAGAAAGGATTCTCATGTGAGGATTTTATAAGAAACCCATACAACAATTACAACATGTATTTTAAAATGTAATTTAGTTTAATATTTATTACTGAAATCTAGTTATATAACTTAAGTATCTTAAAACAAATATTGTATTTTGGAAGCCCTATCAATCAATTAAAATGCTAAAAAAAAAAAGATATTTCTTGCAGGGTTTAATTATTTCAGGCATGAGACTTTAATTTACTCGGTGCAAAAGTACAAAACGCCATCATGAACGAAATACTGTGTAAGAAGAAAAGTAAGTGTAAAGAATTAATACAACTAGTATAGGCACACAAATATGATTGATCAAGTGATTGGCTCGTGTGTCTGAAATAAAAAATGTCGAAGGAAGGCTATATATGCGGATTCTAGGCAAAGCTCGTACAGATATATATATTATATTACATGTTGAGTGACATATAGGTTAAATCGTATATTTAGATAGCTAATTGTTTCTTAACGCACGCAGTTGCTGGTTCTTTCTGAATAAAGGCATAATTTACATAGCCAAACGAGACAACATTTCTACTTCAAGTTTGCATGATTAAATAAAAGCCATTAAAGCAAACAACAAGTACAAAAAAGAAGAAGATATATTATTATATCTTGCTTGATAATTACTACTGTACAAAGAGAGAGAGTAGTGATGAGATTTGTACAACACTAGCTAGGTAGCTGGAATATTGAAATTAGATTCCATACATGGTTAACAAAACTTTGTTTGTTACGTACGTACTAGTGTTGATTCGGATTCGATAATAGGAATCTGATGCCCCTTATGTGATAGTAATTAGGGTTTGTTGTGGTGGAGGACGAGGGCTAAAGATTCTTGGCGACGAAACATCAACTGTTTGGCAATGAAGGCTTCAATCGTTTTCTGAAACTCTTCGTTGCTAAGGTTATCCTCTGCATAATTATTATTATTATCATCTTCGAATCTCATGCACTTATCCGACTCGGATCTATGGAGAGAAGAAGGTTTAGGGAAGAGCAGCATATGATCATGAGGACTACTACTCTTGCTTCTTCCATACTCCTTCTTATTAGGCTCATCGGAAACGGAACACGTGTCGGAGGTAGCGTGATGATCATGTTTATTATTATTAATTGATGAATCAGTCATGACGACGATCACCTCTTTGTCCTCGTAAACCATCTCCTCTTCTGACGGCTTGGATCTGACGACCAACGCCTCGTATATCTCTGTTTCTGCGTTTGATCCTCTGTTTTCCTCTTCTACAGAGGACTTTGTGAAGAGAGCAACGACGATGCAGTTCCCTAGGATGAAGACGAACAGTGGTGTCGATATAACGCCCGCGATACGGCGGAGAAACTCTCCCGAGATTTGGACGACGAAAGGAAGGCGCGTAAAGGTCCATAGTATGAAGAGGATGGCCACGCAGACCTCAGCCGCACGGAAGAAACGTCCGATGCTGCGGAAGCGGTTGTATCGCCGCAACGCCTTCGCTTTCTCTGCTTTCACGTTATCGAAATTTATCGAATCCATTTATTGTGAGAGAGAGAGAGAAAAGGTGGAGAAAAGTGGAGCGTGCTTCTTCCCACATATCTCTCTTTTATAGACTCATTATCATCATCTTCCTTCCTTACTCCTTACCATACTCCTCTCTCTCTCTTTTTATTTTTTTTTCTTCTTCAAATAATTGTCACTTTCCCTCCTTTTTCAATTAAAAAAATAAATAAATATATATATATATATATATATCTAACTTAGATATATACATTCCAATTATTATTCCCTATGTAACACCACTTGTCCCTATTATAAAATACTAATTAGCAGTAAATTCTTTTACTTTTGAAAAGAAGAGGTCATTTTCTCTCTACTTTTGATTGATAAAATTGCATATACATCTCCCCTTGATCGTTGCAATTTTGAGTTGGAGCTGTCTCAGTAAAATTTATTACTAACCAATATAATGCATGGTACAGCCTCCATTCTTAATTTTACATATTCATCTATATGTAAATGGATGCACCCTTCCCACAACGAAACCCTGTGTATATGATCATCATACTTATTTATATATTTCAGCTACCACTGCATCTGTTTCATTTCAGAGTTCTTATAGGTTTCTAGAACAAATTATTTTGCTTGTTTATTGTAAAGTGTGTTAAAATATTCACATTTTCCGTTGTCAAGATCAATACAAAAGAAACTAAACAAAAAAAAAAATATTACTTTTGTAAAGATAATAGCATATGTAATATATTTTTAGTTCGTATAAGCTACTTTATATCAAAAGGATCGAACATTGGTTTTAGGCTTTTAGCATAATAAGTAGACGAAAAAAACATAGACATCACTTTAGAACGCATTGATTCTGTCTTGATCTAAACTCTAAGATCTCTCAAACTATAGAAGTATCCAAATATTTTTAAAAAACTATTTTAGGTTTGAATCGTAACTTAACATTTTCTAAAACGTTAAAACATGAGTTTCAATTACTTATAATATATACATAAATTGTAAAAACAACCAAAAGAAAATTGGACCGAGCAAAATTGTAAAAGGTGAAGTAACAGAGAAATCAGTGGATTTTTCTTTCTTTCTTTTCTTTTCTTTTTTGGGGGTTTCACATGATGCGTATGGCATCCGTATAAACCCACCGCTGTTAGAGTATACCACTTCGTATTTGCTTAACCCTCTTTCTCTTTGTTATCTTTCTCGTGCATTCCACCGTTTTATTCTTCAGTTTTATATTATTAGCTTAACTACTCTCTTTCTCGTGCATTTCACCGTCTCGTTTACATTATAAATACTTGCTCTTACTAAATAAATGCAAACTCTATATGCTCCGATCCGCCCATGACTCATTATCTTGCAAGTATGATCCTTACTTACATCTTGCTTTTTTAAAAAAATTATCATAGGCTGTTTTATGTTTCATGACAACAAGGACAAATGAGCAGGGAGATAATTTGATTGCTGTAACAAAAAAACAAAAAAAAACATTAGCTTGTTTAAGATGTAGCATTAAATTGAGAAGTAATTATGTCTGTGACTAGACCAAAACGGTGGGGGCCGGCGAGTTGACCGGATCGGAGAAAAAACACAAGAATTAGTGTTTAATGCGACGTTACAACTAATTATTGAACTTACCTGATGAACTGACAAAAATACTGGAGTTCTAATATATATGTGAATAGATTAAGATTTCTTTACTGATTGTTGTAACGTGAAAATATTAATGTCAAGTGTGACTAGTTGTTGACTCTCATCCACTCTCTCAATAGCTAAAGTATCTCGGTCGGATTGTATAAAACACAGCATGAACTTGTAACTGAAGAAGAAGAAAAAGAAAGAAGAAGTTTACTTTCCTACATGCAGAATTAATTAACAATCAAATGTGTTATCAAGCAGACAACTAATTTTGGACACTAGTATAATCCCCTACATGTTTTTCTTTATCACCAACAAAGTTAAGAATCGTTAGTTTATTGGATAGTGAGGCCATGAGATCCTATTGAGAATAACCTTAGAGCATCTTTATCGTAGAGACCCTTGAGGGTCTCTTATTATTTTATTTTTTTTTTGCATTTTTACCGATTTAAAAAAAAAAACAAAAAAAAAACCAATCGTGGACCGCCACGTGTCAGTAGGGCCCGCGAACAGTACAAAAAATCCAACAAATGAGTTTCTTCTTTGACAATTTTAAAACCCAAATTTGCATTGATTTCCGTGTTTTGTGGGCCCCCTCCCAAAAGAGACCCACATAACCCCCTCCCAATAAAGATGCTCTTATCTATCTACTAGACCGACTGAAGTACATAGTTACAATAATTTAACAATATTTATTGCCATAATTTTCATAAAATATTACTAGGGTCACTAGAAATCTTCTAAATATGGTTCTAATTAGTGGATAATTCGGAAAAAACTTATAACATATATAGCTAAATGTATATACAGACTGGTTGGACTATGATATATTAATACATATGTTTACTTTAATACGTTCACTTTTAAATTCGCATGTAATACCATTCCAAGCATCATTCTAATATCCACACTTGCACGCACGCGAAGATTTGTGTCAGTATATATAAAATTTATAACCGGTATTGTTGTCGTATTCAACTTGGTAAAAATGGAGTACAATACTAGCTAGTATAATTCTTAGGAGGTAGGGCAGAAGATTGTTTCCTTGTTGAGACTCTGATTCAAAGCTTTGACCACTGTAAGCTTTGTGGTCAGTGACAAAAATCATCATGAATTTCAGGGACTATTTGGTACGACACGATACCGTATTTAATCCCTTTTTCAGTTTTCACTTTCAAACTTAAAGTCCTCTTCCCATATTTGACTCAAAGTCTTCTTCATTTGTGTAAATTAACTGTACTTTTAGATTGAGTTTGTCAGAACGATAGACGCATCATGACATCTTTGAATAATATATTTAACGAAAACACACACCCAGTTTTCACCTCCAACGACAAGACGATATGGCGTGTGGAAAGCCACACTCTGACTACAGTTTCTAACCTCGTGTAATTTATACTAGGAGTTTATTATTTAGTTTTTTTTTAAAATAGGAGTTTATTATTCATTTCTATTTTATTTTGTCATAGACATTAAAGATTCTCCGATATAAATTGTCATGAAAGATCAGAACTAACTGACACATGGCTATCATCGACTAGTTTTGGATTCAAGATTTTTTTTTTTATAACAGAGGCTCCATATTTTTATAGCAAACAAAAGTGATATTATGAAGAGAGTAGAACACTCTTGTATTGAGTAAATTTACCATGTCCTTTAAGCCAGGAAACATATGGAGTTTTTGTTGTTGTCTGAGATATTCGGTGCTTTTACTATTATAACATTTTTTTAATATATATCCATCCACAACCAAAAGCTATAATCGAAAGTTGATTATTATTTTTGAATAAGATAAATAGTGTATATAATAATGTGAGTTCAACTGGAAAACTTTTGCGTGCGAGAATATATTTACACATCAGCCTGAATATATAAAAACTATAAAAGATAGCCAAGAATATATTTCTAAGTATACGTATATTAATTTAATTGGTCAAATGTTTTTGTTCTATATTTTATTTTATTTTCATATGCAAAGCTAGTTAAGGCATATTCGACCTCCAATATAGATGAAATTTTTCATAATAGGATATCAAAATAATTTTTATTGAACACATGTAGTGAGTGTCTAGAAAAATCGAAAATAAGCAACAAATGTTCTGAAACGATGAGACATGAATAATATTCTGAAGCATAAACGACGTGTACACGGCCTTCACACCGTTGATGCATTATTTTAGTCATATTCGAGTTTCAGCAATTTCAACTTGCAATCTGCATTTTTTTTTACTTTTAAAAACTTTCTTCTTTTTCCCCCATATCCATTGGCTTGATCAAAAGGCACAAATTCCTTCCACATAATCACAAGAAGCAAAGTAGAATCTGAGTGTGCATGAGTTTTTAACGGGCCTAATTTATAAAAATAAGCAAAATGGGCCCATGATGATGACTATAGCTATGGGCTTTTGACGATAGATAGCAAACAATCACAGTATGCTCTTTAAAAGGACTTGAAAATTACAAACACGTTTGCAGTAGAGAAGAAAAAGAGTGGGTTAATGTTTGTTTGTACGATGGACCTTCAAAAGGTTCTTTCTTCTTATAGTATTGGTTTGACTATTTTCCATTGTTTGGAAATGGCATTGGCAGCAGTAGCTTCGTCGTCATCTCTTTTTCTCTTCCACAAACCTACCTGCAAATTTCTATTTTCAACATCCCACCGCTTACATTAGTTCCGCTCAATCTTTCCTTTCTTTGCTCTTTCTCTGCCCCTAAAACTATGGCCTATTTAGTCAAAACCCATGCTTCCAGAGACGAATGATTTGGTCGGCGGTGGGATCAACGCCGTCGCTAATCGTCTGGTTGGTTGGGATAAACTATAATGGAACATTACAATCTCTTTTTATTTTATTTTTGTTGCATTTTGGCAAATGGGTTGTAGCTGCTCTGTTTGGATCCATTCTGCTTCTACGACATGATGGTGCATCCTTGTGTGCTTTCATTCAAGTGTACACGAACACTCATGTTAAGTGTATTCAGACATGGTTAAGGGTGTCTCAGAGGCTTCACACGACCAGTCAGGTTGTGGTGGGTTCTGTTTACTTCACCTTATGGTACATCACTTGGAGCTCACTTGTTCTCCAAGCTTTTGCCTCATCATTCCCTGTACAAATAGCCCTCTTTATGATTATTGCTGCTGCATCTGCCTTAGGTTCTGCAGTTCATGTGCTACTCAACTGGTTCAAAGAGGAGAGAAGACAAGAAACATAAAGTTAAAATGCTCTATTAGTATTCCTCTGTTTCCACATTTCATTGTTTGAGCTACATAGTAATCAACACTACCACTTTTGTCAAGGATCACAACTTTGAATTGACTCAAAAGCTCTCTTTATCGCACAATCATATCTATGAGCTACTGCACCTGATACTACTAATTCCAAGATACTGTATATATCTTCACTTTGTGGATGGGACTGACCACCAGATGCAAAAGCTGAAACCCGATCCTTGATCAAAATTGATGACCATCCTAGCTCTTTGATCACCCCTTTTGATTTCATACTCTTCCTCACAATTGCAGCCTCTTTCCACTTCCCTGTGCTTGAATATATATTGGCTAGTGTTACAATCGCAGTGGAAGAAGTAGGATCCAGCTCTAAAACCCTCTCTGCCGCTCTTCTTCCACGTTCAATGTCTCTTTTGGCCGTACACGCTCTGAGAAGCGTGGTCCAGACTACGTCATCCTTCTTACATGGCATCTCATTGATCATCTTCTCTGCTTCACTTAACCGTCCTGCTCGACACAACAGATCAACCATACAACCATAGTGTTCCTTGGCTGGACTCATGTTATACTTCTCTTGCATCATGTTGAAATAGTGAAAACCGAGGTCAAGCTGTCCCGAATGAGCGCATGCATTGAGAACGCTGATAAAAGTTACAGTGTCGGGTCTTAGACCAACCTTTAGACTCTTCTCAAACAGATCAATAGCCTCTTTGCTCTTTCCATGTTCTGCATATCCATTGGTCATAGCTGTCAAAGCAACAATATCAGCTCTATTTGTTTCTTCAAATACCTTTGAAGCTTCTGTGATACTTCCACATTTGGAGTACATAGTAATCAGCGCACTACGAATCGTGGGGTTCTGTTCTAGACCGAGATAAAGTGAAAGCGCATGAACTTGCCTGCCTTGTTCAAGAACTGCCATGTTTCCTGAAACACTCAGCAAACTAGCAAGAGCGAAATCCGTAGGTTTTGTCCCTGATTGTCTCATCAATGAAAAATACTCAAAACCTTCTTCAACAAATCCAGCTTGAGAGTAGCCTCCTATAATCGTGCTCCATGAAATAATGTCTCTGCATCTCATTCCTCGAAACAGAACAGAAGCAGAGTCTAACTTCCCACATGTCGAATACATCTTCATCATCGAGTTACTAACTGACAAAGAATCTCCTAGCCCTAGAGAGAAAACATTACCATGGAGCTGCTCTCCCCAAACAAGTCTTGAAAGACTCGCGCAAGCAGCAAACATGGACGCAAACGTTTGTTCATTGGGAGGTACATCAGAACTTCTCATCAGTAAGAACGTTTTTACAGCGTTTTCCTCTTGACCTATGCGGCTATATGCAGTGATAAGGCTTGTCCACGAAACCACATCCCTCTCACTCATACTTTCAAACAAACGCAGCCCGTCTTGCATTTCCCCACACTCAGTGTACATTGTGAAGAGCGAGTTAGCCACACAGAGAACGGCAGCAAAGCCTTTCACTATCACATGAGTATGAATCCCCTGTCCGTATTTGAGCTGACGCAAACAAGCACAAGCCTTCAAGGCAATAGCAAATGTAAAAGTATCAGGTAGTTCTCTGAACCTCGACATCTCTGAAAAGTACATAAGCCCATCCTTGTGACGACCAGCGTGAACAAGGCCCGTTATGATTGCTGTCCACGTTACTGTATTTCTATAAGGCATTTCACTGAAAACTCTGCAGCTCTTGTCGATCATTCCAGTTCTCTTGTACAAATCCAGTAAAGCACTTCCCACGAAGACAGAGCTAAGCAGAGAAGTTTTCAGGGAAAAAGCATGTAAAGATTCTCCAAATGAAAGGGTGGAACTGTGACCACAAGCCTTGAGTGAAACACTTAGCACGTGGGTATCAGCTGAGACACGAGGATCGACATGCATTGCGGAGAAGAGAATCAGTGCTTCTTCGTAGTTTGTTGCAGCAATGTATCCTTGAATGATGGATGTCCATGAAAAGACATCTCTGTGTGGCATTTTATCGAACACTTTGCGAGCATATCGAAGATTCCCCGAATCGATAAGGTTTCGAAGCTGGTAATTCGAATCAAAAGAAACCACCTGATTTGGTAGACGGGATTCATAGTGCACAAACTTGTCGACAGGTTTCTCAAGCAATGAAACCGAGGCTGTACAAAACTGTCGGAATCTGCCGCCATTTCTCATAACAGTCATATATGTTGGTGGGTGTTTTAGTTTTTTTTCTTACTCCCTAGTGTGTAAAAGAATTGACTAGTGGAGACCCGCCACACGGTTTTAATCTATTTTACGAAAACGACACGTCGTAACTAATTCACAAAAACAAAATTACCAAAAGCTGTCGGTTTGAGAGGGAGGATTCAAAGTTTTTTTTTTTTTTTTTGGTTTTATTACTAATAAAGCATCACACTATTCTATCACTAATTAACTTTTTCTTGGATCGTACGCTTTCCAAAACAGAGTAAACAATTACATGAAGACTCTTGTGTTTGAATGGTGGGTCAATTTGGAATAATGTGACCTCCTTTTGTTACTGCAGGTCTCCCCTGGCCTCTGGCTCTCTTCCATTTCTCCACATTGATCATTCTAGCAAAGATTTTGCGAATCAAAGTCAGCTTCCGCGATTGCTGAGCAATAACGTTTACCGTTGAAGAGCTTTGGCTGAGTATGATCCCATACCCATCTTGAAAATTATCCATTCCATTTCCCAGAAGTTGCCAGAACAGTCCTCCCGCTGCTGCTCCTCCTCGTTTTGCAGACTCGTATATCTTTCCATACACGGTGTTGAACACAAGGTCTCTCTGCGCCGGAGTATAGCCTGCTTTCTTCATTGATTTTCCGAACTCTGCTACCATTATGGGCTTTCGAAGAACGTTCTGAGCGTCTTCGATGTGTGCGTCCACCCATTTGTTTAAGAACTCCATTTGGTATTCCTCGCTTGCGTCTATAAACCTGCACACAAACATAAAAAAATGAAAGATTGTGGCGACTTTAAAATTCCACATGCACTGAAAAAAACAATTTCATATAGTTAAATAAGTAATTTGTGGGGGGTATTATTATTACCATTCGTCGGGGTAAGAGTGAGCCGTGACGAAATCAATGTCAGGTATGCGGTTATTGGCTATGAAATCGGTTCCAAACTGGCCTGGTGGGTTCAGAGTCTTGCTTTGCGGTGACGACTGACCGTAGAAACCTTCCAAGCCAGCTTCAAGCAGATGGTTTCTGTCTAGTGACTTCACATGAGCAGCCATTTCAGTTATCCAAGCCTGTTTTTATAATGACAATAATAATAAACAAAACCAACTAGTTAGATCCCAAAAGAAAAAAAAAAAAAAAGACTATACAAGTTATTAAAGTATGTTTAGGTGAGAGACCTGAATGGTTCTTCCGGTTGGATCTGAGGGGCAACGAGGCTCGTTCATGAGCTCCCATGCCATAATGGTCGGGTCATCTCTGTAATAAACTTTGGTAAAAGTATTGAATCGGTTCAGCACAGCCTGCAAGGAGATTTCAATAGGTTTAGCTGAGATATCCATCACTTTTTTTTTTTTTTTTTTTTTGTCTCTGGTTGAATTGAATGTATACAGATGAGAGAAGGAAACCTTGATATGGTTCTTGTAGAAATCCTTAACAAGAGAGTCTGTGAAGAAGTCGTCTTCAGAAGATACAGGACGGCCTCTGCTTTTAGCCCAATCCACATATTGCTTCTTCCCTCCATAGCTCACATAGTTATTGGCAAAGCTCAGTATGATCTTTATACCATGCCTTCTTGCTTCAGCTATCGCAAAATCCAAACCCTTTTTCACCATTAAAAAAGATTATCAACATCTTTAGAAAGAAACGTAGACAGAGAATCTCAAAACTTGGACACATGATCCTCCGACTAAAGAAAGCCTAAATGAGACTAAATAGAGAACCTCAAATTTGCCCAAAGCATCAAAGCGTGAAACTTAAACTGGTCTGATCTTTAATAATTAATTAGTTGTGTGAGTGAATTTAATCTCTGATCTAAACACATATGTTCTTCGTCTAGTAGTGGGGTTACCTGAAACATTTTCTCATTGTAAGAGCCAGGGGAATACTGTAGAGGCATGTAACCGCCGTCACTGAAAGCCCAGGTTCGAGCTACCGTCAGTCCATGGCGAGAGGCTTCTTGGAACGCGGCGGAGATCTTAGGCCTTTGGAGGGGATCGGATGCAACGTACATGAGCCAATAGGCATTGAAGCCATTAGCGTAATAAGGATAGCCATTGAGACTAAACTGAACACCTTTCGTTCTCACGAACCCATCCCTCGAAAACGCATCAGCCCCTCCTACCTTCAAGTAGCTTTGTTGAATCACGATCGATAGGCATATAATCAGACACGAAGGCTTCATTTTCTCTTATTTTGTTCTTCTTTCTGTTGTGTGCTTCTCTTACACTCTTCGCTTGTCTTAAAGTGGGTATTTATAGACACAAACTATAACCGCTTTAAAGCATTAATGTCATTTAAGAGTGTTAATACACGCATATTCATGTATTAGCATATATATCAATTGACGAGTGGTTGATAATTCAGTGGAAGTATTTCTCGAAATTCAAATTGTTATACTATAAGGAAAATAATGTGGGACAATCTCATAGTATCAGTTAAAGTCACACTTGAAACTTTGGAAAGGTGTTTTAAGTAGGAAGCAAAGCAGGTGATTCCGCTAATTCTGGTCCCAATCAAGGCTAAGAAAATTCGAGTGAGACCCACTTAACACGCAAGCGTAACTGTATTCATGCATCACTACTGCTTCAGTATCGGATCACGTTACACATGGCAGCATTTTGTAGGCTATTATGGCAGCAACCCACGCGTCTTCCCATTCATGGATAGTATTCATACAGCCCCTCTAACTTTTTTTTGTTTATTATTATGGGTCGGCAACTCTATATTTTACCCTTAATTTAAAGGCAGAGACAAAAGAACCAATAAAGAAGCTCATGTGCCGTTGCTGCCTTCTAGATTTTTCAGTTGGGTTGACGACAAACCTAAAGTACATAAATTTATTGCCTATCAGAGTAAAATTGTTTTTAGACTCACTCTCACACTTTAGCAGTCAGAAGAGGCATAGGCGCAATATACGGATCTAACCCAACCAATTCACTCTACTATTTATCACCGGCCACATATCACGTATGTCAGGTCCTATGTAGTTGGTTGTCTGAACATTAAAAGAAAAAGAATTGTTCATAAACCTGTACATTACAATTTTTGATCTTTCAAAATTCTAATAAAAACTTTGGCGTTTAAAGCTAATGTATTATGAGCTTTAGCCCATGACCATAACAACTTTAAGAAAAGTAAAATTTACCTACTAATTGTTTATATAGTAGGTTGAGAGTCTCTACTAATATGTGATTATGAAATGAATATTCGGTGGTTAGTTTAGTGGAGCAAAACTAGAGTAGCAAAAGGAGTTTTAATTTTCAAAGGGACCGCTGGATTTAGAATGAAAACAAAAGCTAACCTGAGGCTGAGCCGTATCGGTTAAATACAAACAAAACAAAATGGGGAAAAAGCTGACCTGAGCCCCCGCCATTTGCACTTTCTAATCTTCTTCATATTAGCACATTTGAAGGCAACAGATCACGACACGCTACTTACTTACTTACATAGCTCTGATCTGTCCTCCATATCCATAGTACTTGAGAAGTCCCTCATCTTGTCTCCAATTCTCTTTCACTTTCACTTCCACCTTCATTCCCCATTTTATATGTAATCAATCATGCTCATTGCACATTAATACATGAAACCAATCATAATACTCTATGAACATAAATAAGCACCTCAAGGAATACTTTTTTCTGAAGGAAATCTTCAATGTCAAGTCGAGCAGCCGTTGCTAGCGTCTTCAAAGCCTTCCCTTCCTATAGTAACCCATTTCAGCTAAATTAGATAGCTTATAAACCCAATTTGCAGTTTCATCAACAATTTACATGGTAGTATGCACTTTATTATGAATGTCCACAAAACCTAGCCACAGCATTTTATACTGAGAGGCACAAAAACAAGGATTGCTCAATGCAAATCAGCATTTACCGTTTGAATGTCAAGGGCTGTAAACTTACTTTTCCTATAAGGATGATCTTCTGTGAATTTTTATCCACTACTACTTCCACTTGAATAAAATCTTTTGCAGCTGGTCTAGTTTTGTAGCTCAACACGTTCACCTGCCATATCAAAGAGAGAAGAAAGCAGGTTCTGAAAACATGACTCAAGAAGAGAGAAGAAACCAGGTTTGTAAACTTGCCAGTTTACCTGGCATGAGTAAGGAACTTCATTTCGGTACTGCATAAATATCTTCTCTCTAACGATCTCAGCAACAAAGAATCTCTCTGGGTGCTCACTCACAATATCCTAGAAAGTCCAATACCCGTAAAACATTAAGGAAGCAAGTTGTTGCATGTGAAAATACAAAATAAATCGCACAATATTAAGCACAATAAGATCTGCTCTAAAGCAAAGGAGAGAGTTTGTTTTTTTCTTTGAATAATAAATACCTTGGGATAATAAGGTGGGCCAAAGGGAAGTTTGGATAAAATCCACTCTTTGACATCCTCTACTCCATGTCCGTACTTTGCACTTACAGGTATAACTTCATCAACATCAGTAAATTTTTCATACCACTGCAAGGAGTTGCAGCATCTATTAAGCAAAATAGTATAGTGAAACAATTTCCACCACTGCAAGTTCAACCTAGAATAGTGTGATTTGAATAACCATAACCAAGGTTCATGGACAGCTACAAACTCACCTCGAGTTTCTTGGCAATCTCACCAGGTTTAATGAGATCTTTCTTGTTCATAACAAGGAGCATGGGTGGCTTCTTTTCGAGGTCTCCCAAGCCCTCTTTCAAGACTTCGTCTATCTAGCAAGCACATAAACGCAATCCAGAACTATGAGAGAGATGGAATAACACAAACCAGGAGAAAGTAAAGCGAAGAGAGAAGCATACATTAGCAGGGGTTTTACAAGCATCAACAAGAATGACAACGCAATCGGCATTGATGGCAGCATCACGGACATTCTTCATCATCATAGTATCTAACCTGTGCATCTTCTTCTCGATTACACCAGGAGTATCATAAAGTATCATCTGCAACACGAGATTGCATTTAAATCTTTTTAAGTATATGCAATCATTACCAGATAAGAGAGGATGATCAAACCTGATAATCAGGGCTAGAGCAGATACCGAGAATCCGATGCCTCGTGGTTTGAGGTTTATCAGTAACAATGGAGATCTTCTGACCAATCATTTGATTCGAAATCGTGCTTTTACCGACGTTAGGCATCCCAAGCACCGCAACGTATCCTATTATAATAGGCATCCTCCTACTAATCAGCAGCTATAAAATCAATGGAATAAATAAGGAGACGGAGAAAACAAACCGCTGCGATGAGTGGTATCAGGAGGAGTGTGTCCAAGTTCCTCCATCTCGTAATCGTCGAGCAACGCCATGTTTCTGTCCGGCTTCATGCTCAGTGAGAGTAGACTCGCCTCGTCGTCACTCTCCTCTTCATCTGCTACTTGTCCTTGCTCAACCTCCATTTCGCTGAAGCTTCGTTGCCTAATCCATAATTTCTTGGAGGAGGAGGAGGAGGCGAGTTCCGTACGAGGACCATAGCTAACAACGCTACCATTGTTCTGCGCTTGAAGTTGCGATTTGGTCAATCTCCGCCGACTATGGATATGATGATGATATGGAGAGAAATTAGGGTTTTCAACGACGCAGGTAGAGAAGAATTTGTAGCGGGAAAGATTGGGCGAAATATTCGGGGAGGAGGCCGCCATTGTTGTCGAATTTTTTGTTTTTGAATTGATCTCTCTCTCACTCACTGGTTTGTGAAGATTAGCCGAGGAACGAAATGTGATCTTCATACGACGCCGCTTTACCATTTTCTATTTCTATTTAGTCAGTCCCTTAAATATAATGAACTCACAAATTTCTACCTTTACTATATGTTGGAGCTCAGAAACCCATCTTCGTGAGAGAGATACTAACCAAATTGGTATGTGAAGAATGATCCTTACACGGTTGCAGCATGAAGCTGCTAAATGATCTCCTCATCATCATATTCACATTCTCTCTAGAAACTAGATACAAAACACACAAAAGAGCAAACCATATCTTATTCACAAGGCTTCTTCCAGGAGCCTCATTGATTGGTGGGGGGCTGAGGTTGAGCTACATCTGTCAATGAATTTCCGCTAGGGTAAGGCCAAGCCAAGACTGCACCACCAAGCGTGATGCTTGCTGCAATTGATCCCCATATCCATCTCTGCCTCCTCTTTCTCTTCTTCTTCTCTACCCTTGCATCCTCTTCTGGTATCAACAAAGTTAGTTTAAGCATTGAGATATATTAAGAGCAAAAAATATATTCTCGCAAATCAATTAGTTTCTTAAACCTATGGCCTCTTGGTTGCGCTGCGACATTTCCTGGTTCACAGTCTCGTAATAGTGAAGGCGGTCAGACAACTGGGTGATTTCAAACTTCTTAGCTTCGAGCTCAGATTCAATCTCCTCTGCCTTGGTCAAGCCGTTGTCTAGTGAGTCAGAGACAAACCTGGTGACCTCGAGTTGACAACGTACTTCATCTTCTGCTATGTTCATGCTGCTGGAAGGATCAAGGGGAACGAACAGACCCACATGCGCCAACTGCTCTCGGAGCCTCCTCCAAAGAACTTGCATTTGCCCCAGAGTCTCCTCTGCTTGCCTTCTCTTCTCGCTTTCCATCAGCAAACTCAACCTCATGCCTCTTAGCAGCTCTATTTCAATATTGTTAACTGAACTCGGCGTTCCGCTTTCGGTTGATAGTTCTGGGAACCTTTTAAAGTCAGCTTAGTGAATTGAATAATAAACTAGCTAACATGGACTTATACATGTATCTTAAGGATAGCAAGGCAAAATGGCTACTTCACAGCCAAAATAAAAGAGAATAGCCTCCACCAAAGTGATGGTTTACGTTATGCTGGAAATATCAGGCATCATAATTAACAACTTCCAGCCGTCTCATATTTGAAACACTAAGTAAGAAGAAAGAAGAGATCCAGAAAGTTAGTTACCATCACGAGCATCATAAAACTCTCCACCAGCTGAAGAGAGTGTGTATGAATTTGCAGCTCCTGCATCATCTTCTACACCTGTGTTACTTGTCAAGCTTACTAATTGACCTCTGTTGTATAAATCTTCAGGCTCACGCTCCTTGTTAGATTTTATTCTGACTGACTCCAACAGGTAACTTTCCCATGCTAAACAATTGGCAGTATTAGTGCTTCCAATTCCACCATTACTGATAATCTGACATGCAGACGTGTCGTCCCAAAAGTTCCCCTGAGGAGGGGGACTAGAATCCCAAACAGGACGTTCAGGAACGCAATTGGTGTCATCTTCTGAAGTAGCCTCGCTGATAGGAAATGATAAAGATGTGGACTTACTAAAAGAAGAGGTAGTAGTAGCCTCAACATCTGCACTGAGGGTTTCCGGGAGAGAAGGCACATCCAGCTCTGAGGAGCTCTTCAAAACAAGACCTGGTCTGCGTGCTTTGTGGTTGACGATATAGGGAGATGGAGGAGAGGAATGCGAGGAATAAGGAAGTGGGATCTCCTTAGGAGTGGCATAGAGAGAAGTGAAGGTCTTTGGTTTCGGTTGCTGACTTACACACTTCTCCTCCTTGAGTGTTCCATCAAGAGCGGCAGCAGAAAACGTAGGCATGGATGGTTCTGCATCATTCCAGATTCCCAGTTAGAAATCAAAATCCTCACCATTAGTTACGTTCATACAACAACGAGAAAACGCTATCACTCAGACCTAAGTTACCAAACCTGAATCAGTCGCAGACTAAGTGAAGAAACCTACACCAAGACCTAAACCATCAAATCAAAAGAAGGTAACACAGCAAGCAATAAGCGGAAACAAAATACATATATACAGAGTTAGGAAACAGAGAAACAGAGAAACCTCTTCTCCAAGGCTTTTTTTTTCGTTAAACTAAGGCTTTGTGGAATATTTTTTAATACACAGTGACGTCAGATAACCAGTTGACGTGGCATCTACTCGTATACGAACATAGTCGGTGTAAGCCCCCAACGACACCCCTTACGTTAAAACCATCTATGACATTGCCCTTTATCTGCTTCTAGCCGCCGTAAAACAGACGAAACATATAGAAGCAAGCAGAGCATATGAAAGCAAAAGGTGAAGCTTAATACGAGAAATGTCTGCTTCAACAATTTATTTTTGAGAAAAGGTTACAACTTAAAGTCACAAAAGAACAAAACCCCTCAAAATCTTTTACAGAGAAATTGGATGTCTTAAAAGCTGAAAACAGTAAGCACTGGTCAATCAATGGAGCTTTAAGCTCAAGAATACTTTATTAGAGAAGAAGTAAATGAAGCAACGAGAGGACCTCAAGCTGCTTTGGTTAGATTCTAGTGTTCTGCCTGACAAGAGCTCCATAAGCAACCATGGCTAGCTTTTCAACATGAGCTCCGCCCAACACGATTGCACTGGCACCAATATAGGCCTCGTCTTCGACAGTGCAGCCATGTAAAACAGCACTATGACCTGCCCCCAAAATTCAATTCATATGATCCATTACCCTGATTTAAATAATTCACACTTGAGTTTAGTGGCCAAAGATATTGAGAATTTACCAACAGTGACATTGTCTCCAATGAAAGTGGGCAAGACCTTCTCACTTAAGTTGGACTTGGCAACGTGGACAAGAGAGTTATCCTGGAAATTGGTCCCAGCTCCGACACTGATGCTGTTAGCATCTCCTAGCGGGAACCACAATAAGTCGTTAAGAACTAGGGAAATGTATGAATGAAAGAGTGTCTTTTGCTATGAAAGAAAGCACAATGAGGGTTACCTCTCAAGAGACAACCATACCAACGATAGAATCTCTAGGAGCGACGAGAGCCTTCTTATGGACAATAGGGGCTTTGTCAAAAAAAAAAAACATTCATAAGGGTGCGATGCCTGGATACTGGAAACAACAAGAGTTTCAGGAGGATTTGACACATGGCAAAAGTAAGCAGAGGTTTCATTGAATGCAGGCGCATAGTTTTATGGGGAAAGGCTGGACAAGTGAATGACAGTAACAAATCGGGAAAACAGGACATAACTTGGATACACTATCGGAAGTTAAGAACCGAGAAATCCCTACTTTTGATCTTAAAACTCTTCGTACGTCTTTATGAAATCATGCCAGACACAATCATTAGCATCAGAGAAAACTCACGAGAAAGAACAAAAAAAAATTAAACACATAAATATAAACTAAGACCCGATTGAAGAGAAATGCACAAACTTTCTGAAGAAATGGAATGAAAGTAAGAAAAAAAAGATCCAAAGACATACACTCTTCTCTGAAATGATTTTTTCCCCTTGGAGACGATAACCGAGCCGATCGAGTGCTTGACCCGTTTCCCGGATCCACAATCCTACGTGTTGTACATTGCTCTCGCCATCTTCTTCTTCTTCTGTCGAGAAGTAGTTTTTCGCCGGAACTCAAGGAAGAAGAAGAAGAGAAGTTTACTAATGGAGGGAGAGCCTTTCACATCCTTGGTTTTGTGCTCATATTCCGGTTATTAGCCGGTTCATGTTCATTTAATTATGAATGTTAACATTTCGTTTCTCGCTATGTAAAGTTTGGTGAAAGCGCATATTTTTCATCATATGATCGTCTTAACAAATTTCTCCACCTTAAAATAGTTCAAAAAACAAAAACAAAATTCAAATATTTCAGACATGAAAAACTCTTGTTATTATCCAATCTTGAAGCAGTCATGCTTTTTTTTCTTCTACAAATCTATTGGCACTGCTCTTCTGAATCTGCACGTCTGTTCCTCTCTTTCACCATTATTCCTTGCCTGTAACTTCCAAAGAGTACTTAACGTTCAACATTTGATGCTTTTTTTTATATCCTCAAATATCTTATGTAATGTAAAAATAAAGTACCGGTGTTATGGATCTCTGTATTAGTATCCCGCGCCTTCTTCACCGGTTGTTTTGCAGATTCAGCTGTTCCACAAGTGAAAGAGTAATAGAGGTTAGAAACCATTAACTTTAACAATGTAGGCCGGTTCTCTTACAACCAACATGATGCTCTCAGATTCTATTCCCTTTGTTTTCTTCACTGCCTTACCTTTAAACTTTCTCTTCTTCTTAGCTCTTCTTCTCTTTCTCTCTTCCTGTGTAAGCTCTGACTCATCCTTAATCTTCCCTGTCCCCGAAAATATTTCCTCTGGAGCAAGCATTGCTGCATCTGACACTGCCACTGGCGCAACCTGTACACACAAGACGTTGCTAAGTACAATGGTGCTCTCATCTCAAACAAAACAAACGAACAAAAAACAGATGAAAGGAAACAATAATAGAATTACCTCTTCCATTGCTATGGCAGGGACGTTTGTCTGTATAGACATTTCTTCTATTACCTGAAAGTTTTGGAGTACAAAAAATAGTTTCAGCGCCTCGCAAATATGAGTAAACAGCGTCATTTAGGATCTGAACAAAAAAATATACTGGTTTAGGTGTAAAGTGGAAGTGGGAGAGAGCATCCAACTTCAGGCATAGTTTCTTGAATAGCATGCTTGCCTGATTTCACATTTATAAAAAACAAAAACGAGTGTCATAAACAGATTGTGGACAATGGAAGAGAAGATCGATAGGTAAACAGAACAAAATTCAAGTGGGAACCTCTTTCTTTAGTTCATCAGAGAAAGTTGCTGGAGCAAAGGCTGGATTTGATATCTTCGCGTATTCTTCCTGCAAATAGCAGAATGGACCAAATACATATGTTAGTTTGATTCTCTCTCAAAAACGTAAGAAAACCATAAAATCTTGTAGATCATACAAACCTCGTAAACTTCAGCAAGACCTTTCTTGCTTTTACTATCGTCCTGCACATTTTCCAAAAGTAAACAAACAGATTATACATTCATAAACTGTTAACCAGAACAAAAAGATGAGAACAAGAGTAACAGTTCAACAAAACTCACCAATTCCTTGGCTTCTCTTTTGGATTTAGTGGGCAGGCTAGGTGCTCGTTGAACATCATCAAAACGAGCCTAAGAAGTCACAAGATCAGTTATGCAAAGTCAAGGGGACGAAACAAAGAAGACTTTCGTTACAAATTACAGCAATAAGTAGTTACCTCAATGATTCTGCTCTTGATCATATCCTCAAGTGAGGCTGTGACCTCTTCTGTAATTACAGGAGGAGGCCTGGCATTGTGCTCAAAATCTAAATCAACTTCTAAAGCACTATTCTTTGGCCTCTTTGTAGCAGTTACCTTTTAACAAGAGAAATCATACATAAATTTAGCTACAGAAAGCAACATTACATTTTTTCTGAGTGTTAATAGTGGACTGAAACATGGGTGGGTACCTCTCCCTGCATAGTCCAGTGTTTAGGATCTAAGTTTGCTTTCTCCATCTGTTCAATCTTGGATTGAAGCTTTAGGAGTTCTTTCTCATGGGTGGAGAGTTTGTCAGTGCCCTAAGAGAAGAAGAGTTAGTGAGATCACAAATGAGCAATGAAATCACCGCATATATAACAACGCTTTTTAAGAAAAAGTAAAGCCGATATAATACTTGGTTTCCATCTCCAGCTTCCTCATCTTCAATGACATGTTTCATCGTCTTTTTTGTCTCCTTCTTTCCACCAAAGAAATCTTCGTACCTAGTTATAATGGATATAAGGAATAAAAACCTTAGAACAAAACTAAGGTAGAAGGACTGCCTAATCTCGTTTGTTCATTCTCCAGTTAGCTCATTCACTGATTAAGAGAGAGCATAGGAATTATACCTCGCCTTTCCCAAGTTGTCTGCCTCTTCGTTGTCATCACCAGCAAAAGCACCAAACTAGAGGACAATAACAAATCAAAGATCATTCGACAGTAGAAGCAAAAAAAAAAAACTAATACGTTTGTAAACATTCAATCCACTTTATATTCCTGAGCAATGTTTATGTTTTTTTACCTCCTCATCTTCTTCATCTTCATCTTCCTCGTCTTCATCTTCATCTTCATCTTCATCTTCATCATCACTCAAATTTTGATTATTTCCCTTTGAAACTCCTTTCTTGTTTTTGTAGTCGGTCCCATACTCTTGAGCTTCACCCTCCTCTAAAAAATCCTCCAAATCTTTGATCTTGAAGAACTTGTCCTCTATTCCTTCATTCTCTTCCTCATCTTCTTCATCCTCCTCTTCCTCTTCCTCTTCTCCTTCGCTTTCGTCAGCTTCTAGCTCATTATCGTCATCCTCAACATCATTATCATCATCCGAGTCAGACCCATCCATATCCATCTCATCGTCATCACCCTCATGAGAATCCTCGATGGCAAAATCTCCGAGCTTGCGAATCTCTTGAGGGTTTTTAGCAAATCGCTTAACTTCATGACGCAAGCTTGACAACAAAGGTTGAGAGAGCAAATCAATCTGCTGCCAAATCTGCTCCGCATCGAACCCATCAACCAAGAGCTCATCGAAAGGAGATTTAGGGTTGTGAGGCTTCAACTTGGTGAAGAGATACTGAGAGGCAACACGAGCCACCTCTGATATCGAGCTTGGCGCTAGAAAAACAGGTGGTTCAGTTGATTTAAGCTTCTCAAGGGCTTCAAAGCCCGAATCCTTCACAGCAGCCATAGATGAAGCAGCAAATCGTTGCTTCCTGTGATAATGAAGGTATGTGTGTAAGCGAAACTAGGGTTTCTACCGATATAACGTACTCAGCGGGGGTTTAAACGGCGGTTAGGTTTATGGTGCCAATGTCAGTGAGATATATCTCCTTAAACCTCTCTGTGATTCAGAGGGTTTTGCCATATTCTTTGGGCCAGTTATTGGGCCTTATGCAATTACAGTATAAACTTGTTTCCAATTGATGATGAATATGGTTAAGCTTCAGTAAAACATCTGGTTATATACTTGTGTTGAATGAATTTCAATGTTTTTATAACATATAAGTGGATTAAACATCATAGTATTTTAATGTTGCAATAAGAATCTCAGAGTATTAATCAGTCTAAGCCTGCCTTCATACAGGAAGAATCTTCAAATGGGGGGGAGAGCTTGAGCTACAACACATCGCTGATGAATTTTTCAGTGAGTTCTTTAGGAAGTCCCATGACTGTATCAACTCCTCCCACCTTACAACAGTACAACGTAAAAAGGATTTAGAGGTGTGTGCATCTAAAGCAAAAATATTGCTGGAAACAGAACAAATCAAACATGCAAGCTTATTTATATGGAGATAAGAAGGGGCTAACCACGGTATCGATAAAGGGTGCAATGAGGGGATGCTCGAGCATTAAACCTCCAGCAACTTTGAAAGTGACCGCATCATCAATCTGAATATTGAAAACACAAGCTGAGTTCACGAGACTGGCTTATATAGTAAGTAAGGAAAGAAGAATGAGGGGGCGGGGGTTGGTTTTACAAGATCGTCTATGACTTTTTCTGGAATCTCATGGAAATAAACCTGCGTCACACACAACATACCCACACAAACTGTTAAACCCCACAAGACAAGAAAGAGTTTTAAGAATAACCAAAAACACACGAAAATTCTGTTGAGAAGAGGACCATATACAAAAAAAAAAAAGAACTAGAGAGAAGGAAAAATAAGGAATGTGAAGGGTAGTGTACCTCAGCTTTGTCCCATCCGACTCTTTGAACACCAGTTTTCAAGTTGCTTACTAAAACAGAGCCCACAACGCCTCCGTGTGACCCGGAATAGCCTTTTCAAACATAAAAAATTCACAGCCTTTCAATTGCCTTTAACTTAATGGCATAGTCTGTTCGAGAATGTAGAAGAACTTGGACAAAGAGAAACAAAAAAAAAGGGAGGGGACCTTTGATAAATTGACGAGCTTCATCCTTGGTGGTTGGTTTTTCTCTAACGACACCTTTGTACACAACTACCTAAGATAAATGATTTAAACAATAATAATAATCAGCAAAAGAGAAGGAAATTCTAAATAGTAAAATAAAATTAAAGATGAAAAGAAAAAGAAGGGTACAGTGTCAGCAGTAATCAATAAGGTAGGTAGAGGATCGTGAGCAAACTGGGATTGGCCTCCAAGTTTGGATATAATCTCATCAGCCTTGGCTTGAGCGATAGCAACAACCAAATCTTCAGGGTTGTCTCTCCTTATTGCTTTCTCATCAATGTCTGCTGTCTTCAACCCACAAATTCCAAAATACACTTAAAGAGTATCGATTTCAACACTGAATGAAATAAAACTAAATCCTATTTTAAGTTAATAATCGATAAAGGAGGAAGCAGTACCACGACAGTGAATTCATATCCCATTTCATCCACTATCCTTTTTCTCGCCATCGACTGAGATCCCAGAATCATCTGCTTCGTTTTCAATATTCGTCAATCAAAAATTAATCTTTACTATACTATACGAAAAGCAGAGAGAGAATTACCTTGAATCCTCTCTTCATCGCCATCCTCGTCTCCTGCTCTGCTCTGAGGTGGGCAGCAGCCGAAGAGTGAGTGAACAAAGTAAAGATAACCTGTAAATACGTATTAGAAACAGCTTACTCTAGTTTCTGTCAAATTGTACAAATGTTTGGGCTATTATTACAGTTTTATTGTGACTAAAGTACTTAGGCCCATATGTTATAAATCTTAAACATGGGCCCATCTTTTGTTTTGTTTTGTTTTGTAAACTATCAAGCCTGTTTACTTAGTAGTAGAGGACTTCATGTCGTTTTTCTGGAGTGGACTAGACGACGACCTCTAAACCCTAATCCCTTCTCCTATAAATTAGCCACCTACCGTCAGTTTTTAAAAAAATTGAAGTACAATCTTGGGTTACGAATCATAACCTTTTAGTCTCCGCAATTATCCTCGTCTTTTCGTTAACTTAGCTCTGTCTTGCCCTCTCTTCCTTTTTTATCTTGAGCTTCTGCAATAGATAGCCATATTATTCTTAGTGCAACTCGATTTTTGGTGAATTATTTTGATTTTTATTGAGGTGAAAGAAAGAAAATTCTCAGTGATGAAGAAACAATAGATGACGAGTCCGATGAATCCATTCATAAAAATCATGTGGACAATCGAGGCATTTGTCTGAGAGGATTGCACTTTTCTTTTCTTGTTATTAACTTTTATTTCACTAAAAAAGGGAGTTTTCTCGGTGATGAACAACACAATAGATGACGAGTCCGATCAATCCATTCTTTAAATCGTGGGGACAATCGAGGCATTTGTCTGAGAGTAATCCTCTTTTTTTTTTTTTTTTTTTTGTTTACTAGAGTTTTATTTAAAAGAAGATTCAAGGCATGATGAGGATTGTTTATTGTCATCTGATTCCTAATGATAGAATCAAAACCTCCTACTCATTCTGAGTGCCTATTAAGTTTATGCTTTCTTTTTTTCTAAGCAATGGTTTCATCCATCTCTCGGTTTAGCTCTCCCATATAACCAGTCTGAAAGGAAATTCCTAGTGGGCTCTTCTCTCTGGCTTTATCGAAGCATAACTAATAACATACAGATACCAAGTAGCATATTCACACCTGAAAGTTGCAACAAGACTGAAGAAAAAAATAAAATAAAAAGTTTCAACAAGACAAGCACTATGTAGGGGAATAGTGAACTTATTAACAAAGTTATAACTAATGCTAGTTCATTAAATCCCGCTAAGAGACTCAATGACAAATGAACTACAACACATCTATTTTGCATTTGTAATAGAATCAGCATCATATGAGAAGCCTTACTTCATAAATTCTATATGTATTCTTAATTTAAGTAATTTGGTATGGAAGCTGAACTATTGTTTAAAATGTGAATGAAAATATCACTTACAAAGCATGCATCAAATACACAATAATGGCTGTAGAAACTTTACAATCATGCATAAAACGTACCTACCCAAGTTGAATTTTCTGTTAAATCTGAACATCAAAGGCCCATTAGCTCAGTTGGTTAGAGCGTCGTGCTAATAACGCGAAGGTCGCAGGTTCGAAACCTGCATGGGCCAGTTTTTTTATAATATTAGCAACAATTTTGTAGCTACATACATGTCAGCATCCGACAGTATCATATCCTCACTTAACACTGGAACACGTGGCAACAGAAGAAACCAGTCATTACGATTTCAACAATACAAACCAATCAAAATACTCGCCTTATCCCTATCTTATCTCTCTGCTAACCATAACTCCTCTTTACTCTTTACTTTCTCCTCTGCTTCTAATCAGAACAACCATAAACCATTTGTGAGACCTTGCGGCTATGGCAGCCTCTCTCCAATCCGCCGCTACATTCCTCCATTCGGCGAAGATCGCCACCGCTCCTTCTCGTGGCAGTGCTCACCTCCGGTCAACTCAGACCGTCGGCAAATCATTCGGGATAGAAACTTCCTCTGCTCGCCTTACTTGTTCCTTCCAGTCTGACTTCAAGGACTTCGCCGGGAAATGCTCCGACGCTGTCAAGATCGCTGGATTTGCTCTCGCAACCTCTGCCCTCGTCGTCTCGGTAACTTTCTTTCATCTCCTACTCTTTCTTTTAACAACTATTAGAGTGAGCAAGAAACATAATGGAATCAAGAAAAACAGAGAAGAAAAGAAACATAACGAAATAAAATGATTCTGACTTCATTACTATTGTCATCACATTGTTTTTAATTTAACTGAAAATATAACAGAACAACACCAATCTAATAACAGTTTTAGATTAGCATAACAGTAAGGCGTTAACCTATATGTTCGTGATCTTGTATAATCAATTCGTTTTAGATGAAATCATTAGTACGAAACTTGTTAATGCTCCCATGCATACCAAATTGATGTTTATATGATTAATGATTTTACGAATTAATGGGATCAAATTAGTTGAACTGAAGTTGTTTGTTTGTTTATTTTTGGGTGGAATGAAAGGGAGCAAGTGCAGAAGGAGCTCCAAAGAGACTGACTTACGACGAGATACAGAGCAAGACGTACATGGAAGTCAAGGGAACTGGAACTGCCAACCAGTGCCCAACTATTGACGGTGGCTCTGAGACTTTCTCCTTCAAACCGGGAAAGTACGCTGGCAAGAAGTTCTGCTTCGAGCCTACTTCCTTCACCGTCAAGGCTGAGAGTGTTAGCAAGAACGCACCTCCTGACTTCCAGAACACCAAGCTCATGACCCGTCTCACCTACACCCTTGACGAAATCGAAGGCCCCTTCGAGGTTTTTGTTTGCTTCCACCTCAAGAAACAGACTGCTTTTGGTTAGTATTAGGGTTTATGACGACTGATCGAGTCTTTTTATTGGTTTTCGAGTAGGTTTCTTCAGATGGAAGCGTCAACTTCAAGGAAGAAGACGGAATCGACTATGCTGCAGTCACTGTCCAGCTTCCAGGAGGCGAGCGTGTGCCATTCCTCTTCACAGTCAAGCAGCTTGACGCCTCAGGCAAACCAGACAACTTCACTGGCAAATTCTTAGTCCCGTCGTACCGTGGCTCGTCCTTCTTGGACCCAAAGGGTCGTGGTGGATCCACAGGATATGACAACGCCGTTGCATTGCCAGCTGGAGGCAGAGGAGACGAAGAGGAACTTTCAAAGGAGAACGTGAAGAACACGGCAGCTTCAGTGGGAGAGATCACTCTGAAAGTGACCAAGAGCAAACCTGAGACAGGAGAAGTGATTGGAGTGTTCGAGAGTCTTCAGCCGTCAGATACTGACTTGGGAGCCAAGGTACCAAAGGATGTGAAGATCCAAGGGGTGTGGTATGGTCAACTTGAGTGATCATGTTATCTATATCAAAACATCTTCTCTGTTAAATTGTATTCGATGATAATGAGAACATCATTTGATGCTTTCTTCGTTTTTCTCTCTTATAAAAAGTGCACATTCCTCCTAATAACAAAATGTATGGTATCAAACAATATTCAACTTTGATCTTAGAGCATGTCCAATGGTTAGAGCCCTTGATGGTTCTAATGATTAATTTAATTGTTAATTGTGTACTTTTTGAAGTTTAGAACCTTTGTTAATGTAATTAGTTTTGTCAAGGTCCAATGGAAGAACCCATATGAGGTTCTTAAATTTTTTTTTTTTTTGATGTTGAATTATTAAATTTAAATTTTACAAAACTTATAAATTATTAGATTTCATAAAATTTAAAAGTCATCACAAATTTGGAACATGCATTAAAAGCAAAATCAAGTTCCACAATTCACGTATAAAGACCAAGTGATGATAGAGAGGGAGCTGAACAACCTTCATAGAGCCTTCCATGTATAAATCTTCTAGAGTGGCCTCAAGTTCCACAATCACGTCATCACCCTTGACAACCTTCTCTTCTTCCTCCATTGTTGATCCCTCGTTGTTGATGATGATGATTGATGTTTCTGGAGTTTACAAGTGTCGAGAGAGAAAGTGGGGCAGACGATGTGTATCATTTAGGTAATGGTATTGTTCTCAACGATGGGATTGATCAAGTAACCGATGGCAACCTTGGCCATAGATCTATAACGACGTTTCTCCACCACCTCCTCATTTTCTTCTTCTTCTTCCTGTGGAGAAGAATCAACCACAGTCTTGTGTTTATCAGCAACAGAATCGTCAAGCTTTTGTTTCTTCTTCATACCTAAAAAATATGCAAACAATGTAATGAATACAAAACATATATTCAAAAGGACGCCTAAGCGCAGACAGATATACACAGAGGAAGATTCATAACATTGTAAACACATTCAGACATAAACAGAGAAACAATCTTAAATATATATAGAAGACAATAAAATCAGGACTTGGTGAAACGAAATAGGGAAGAAGAAATTAAACCTGAACCGGGACCGGAATCTGAACTCGAGGAGAGATCACCGTTGTCCATTCCAACGTTGCTTTTCCCGGAGGAGACGAACGGAGAGCGAGAGAGGGGATTTAGTTTTTTTTTTGAGTAAACGAGAGACAGTTCCGATAGTTGTTTTGCCAAACTATTACATATGAATGAAGATCAAAACAAGGAATGATCTCAACCCTAATTATAACAAGGAATGATCTCAACCCAGATTAAGTTATATATGAACGAAGATCAAAACCTTTATAGACTTGTCAATCAGAGAGTCTTCAAGATCTTCATCTCAATCTGAACCCTGATTAAAACAAGGAGGAGAGAGGAGTGATCGACGAAGATCTTGAATTCGGGGGTTCGCCTGAAGACGGAGTGATCGACGAAGGAGGAGAGAGAGACATTACAGGGGGGTCCAATACTAAACCGACACGTAAGGTTCCTTACCATTTCTAAAAAGCCCACATTAAGAAGCGGTTCCGTGTTTTTTTTTCTTTTTACATTTATTTTTTTTAGTTTTTTCTTTAAAACTCATACCAAGAGCCCCTCAATGGAGGTGGTCTTACGGTCTATGGGTAAAAAGAAAAAAGAAATTGTGCAACTTATGAGTTTTCTACATGTTTAGCCTCATTAACCGGCGCCTACCATGGACTAAGATGTTTGCGAACCGGCTATTGGTAAATAATTTGGATTAAGCATTCGGTTTCCAATATAGTTAACTAGATCAAGTTAACAATAAAATAACGTTGATATATAAACAGTGAATATACAAAGAGTAATTCCCTTAGATAGTCTCTTTTAGTTTGTTTGTCCCAAAAATAGTTTTTAAGGAGAAAAATGACCAAAATGTTTTTTTTTGAAGCTAAAAAATTTATTTATATGCATTTATTTCCCTAGGGTTAACTAATTTGGACTTTAAGATTTAGAGTTAAGGGGTGGGTTTGGGGTTAGGGTTTCAAATTTCAAAAAAAAAATAAAAAAAAAATCAAAATTTTTTTTTAAAAAAGTCTATTTTGGTCATTTTATTTTTTTAGGGCTATTTTTGTGACAAAAACTAAAAATGGGCTATTTAAGAGAATTGCCCATATACAAATGACTGAAAATGGCTGGTTTGTATGGTAGTCTTGTGGTATATTTAAATTAAATTAGCTAAAATAGACTGGCGAGTAGCAAGTGGGAGTAATAAATCACAAATCTTGTAAGTAATTTAGTCTAATCAGCTTGCTCCTTATGGACCTTACCCTGTATTTAATGTGCATGGGTTGTGAATATTAAACAAAACACTGTTTAACTTATAAACAAAACATATTTGTGTCTGTGCTTGGTCTTAGATCTCGTGACATGAAAGAACACAGACAATTGCATTAGCGTGGGACAGCACATAACAATGCAGACCGCAGACAGATTCTCTCTTAAGTTTTAAACCTCTGGAATTAGTATATAATTAATAAGGTTGATTAATTTTCTTGGGGACAGAATTCTATTTTAAATCCAAGCTAGAGGTTTCGGATTCGTAGCAAAGTATAGTACAAGTCCTTGCATTCAGTAACCAAAAAAATGTTTCCAAGATACTCTTACAGTAGATTCTACAAGCGTGTGTGTTAATATCATCTAATCACATGGTCTATATCCATGATCATCGTGTTCTGAAGCATGTTAAGTTCCATCATACGGATAATCCCCCAATACACTAAAAATAAAACCTAAAAGACAGTAAAAAATATAATTTCAAATCGCGACAAAAGCATGCATGATGCATCGTGCTGAAAATGGAACTACGTAAGCAAAACTGTACTATTGTCCAATTTCACCTCATGTAATAACTATTGTTGGCCTTACATATGAGTCACACCACCGTGGGAGATCAGTATCCACTAGATCTGCAAACCATATATTAGTTTATTATTATTCAAATAAAAGTGAGTATTGGGACAACTTCTACGTATGAAGAAACATACATCATCCAAAAGATCAATTTATTAAATAAAAATTGCCATCCGCTGATTTAATTTCGGTGGAGACGTGGATGATTCGAGTCCCACACACAAGCATGGGGAAATTTATTATGTGCATGTAAATAGCAAATTTGAATTATTTTTATATAGAAAGTAACAGAGTGGTAGGGCAATTAGATATTTTATCTTTTGTTATTAAACCATTGATATAGCCAAGGAATTGATTGCTTTTGATAAAGATCTAAACAAAAAGCAATAAGTCCACTTTCGCATAGAAAATCACTTTAAAGTATTGCATATAATGTCTTAAAACTTTTGCATACCGTCCAACATAAGAAGATAACACTTGACAAATAATTTATAGGTTCTCATTAATGCCACGTTCATGCAAAATAAAAAGTAGTAATAATAAACAAATAAATAAATACACCATTAGAATATAATGGTAGGTGACTCTTGTATCTACTAAAAGGGCCCAAAAGAAATCTAATGGGACCCCAGGACACTGATGGGCCCCAGTATCACATGCAAGTCAGTCCATATTGTCTTCACGTGAAGATCGATCTTACTCACCGGAGAGGCGAAACCTCTCGGCCATATCGATCTTGTCTGCTTGCCGGTGATGCCTCTGTTCGTCACGTGGCCCGCTCCTCCTTCACCAGCTAAGCTCCTTCCTCTCGCATTCTCCGCCACGTTAGTCTCTCCTTCTTTCCCGATATACCCCTTTGCGATAGGGCCATTCTGCAAACAATAATCAAAAACATGAGCTGTCATGTTTCTTTGTTATCACTACACGACAAGTCCGACGTGGATTTTAGATTCTCGAGGCTAGTTGTCTTCTTCTTCCTCGATATTCATATATATAAACTCCTTTCAAGGTCGTCTCTTTCAATTCACAATCACAACACAACACAACAACAAGATCAAGACTTACTTTCCTTTCCAAAAACATTATATAGACAAAAAAAAATGGGAGCTTGTGTTTCACGTGAATCTATGAGTGGAGATTCTGCGAAAGTTATATTGTTCGACGGGACTTTACAAGAGTTCTCATCTCCGGTCAAAGTTTGGCAGATCTTGCAGAAATACCCGACGAGTTTTGTCTGTAACTCAGACGAAATGGACTTCGACGACACCGTTTCAGCTGTCTCCGGCAACGAGGAGCTCCGATCAGGGCAGCTTTACTTCGTTTTGCCTCTGACGTGGCTCAGTCATCCGCTAAGGGCTGAGGAAATGGCAGCGTTGGCTGTTAAAGCGAGTTCGGCTTTGGCCAAGAGCAGCGGCGGAGTCGGATGGGTTTCCGTCGACGACAGTGATGACTCCGTTTCCGGTAAAGTTTACCAACCGAAAAACATCACCGGAGTGAAGACAAACGCCGGTGGCGGAAGATGTTATGGGAAAGGGAAGAGGAGATTTACGCGGAATCTTAGCACAATCGCCGAGTAGGTTCAACTAGTGAGGGGAAAAAAAAAAGATCTCCGACGTAAAAATTGTAATTAGAGATGTTTGACTTTTTTATTAATGGAGAAAACCAAAATTATCAATTAGATTTGGATTTTCGTTTTTTTTTTTTTTTTGGTTGATTCAATTTTGAGAAATGGGAACGAGAATGATGTTTATTCGACCGAACCAACCGCATGTGAATTTGAAATCATTTTGAACAATACGACTGCATTAGAAAATGAGATAAGGATTAACTTTTATGATATGTTTTGATGGAAGTTGTGGTCCATTTCTACTTCCCTTCTGCAAATTTTGTTACACACGTTTCTCATTACTTGTTCATTTTGTTACAACGTGACAAATAAAAGCTATCGAGTAAAAGCTATAGACATGAACATTTCAAATTCTTTCTTGCCACTAAGTGGATTTTTTTCTTTCAATTTTCTGCTGAGAGGATTGCATTTGAACCGCATAGGAATTCAATAATACAAGAGGAACGGTCGTGGAGAAAGCACAGCCACCAGGATTGGAATCTTTTTTTTTCAATTAGATGTGGAACTAACTAACAACAATAATTAAAGTGGATTATTTTAGGCAGAACTGAAAATACGTGAAGCGAAGAAGGCTGGACCCATTGGCCCTATATAAGCATTAATGGGCCTTGAAAACAAACAAGAGAAATTAATTAAGGAGTTGGAGGTATCTGTCAGTCACATGCAAACACAGAGCGGTTAAGGGGATCAATCACCAAAGTCACATGCCATGATCCTCTCCTTCCTTTGGGAGCATATTATTTTGTCTCCTTCCACCAATGTATCCCACATCTTTCTCCATTATTTCATCTTTTATACTTTCCTCTATACTATTATTATACTAGTTTTTACTAACTTTAATGGCTCTATATAAACAAACGGTTAGTTATCTTTTCAGGTTGCGAATATCTACCCAAAAAAAATGTCTATAGTTCATTATGCCATCCTCGTGGCACTTCTTGTTATCTCCGTCAATGCAGTCTCTCCTCCGGAGAAGTTGAAACCCAAACAAACCATTCCTGCTTCTCCTCCACCTCCTCTAATCTCTGCAGCGGCGAAAGCCTTCACCGACGTGCATAACAAGGCCAGAGCCATGGTAGGTGTCTCGCCGCTAGTATGGAGCCAAACGCTGGAGGCAGCAGCGAACCGGCTGGCCCGTTACCAGAGGAACCAGAAGAAATGCGAGTTTGCGAGTCTAAACCCTGGGAAATACGGTGCGAACCAGCTTTGGGCCAAAGGTTTGGCCGTGACGCCAGCTCTTGCAGTGGAGACATGGGTGAAGGAGAGATCTTTCTACGACTACAAGTCGGACAAGTGTGCCCCGAACCACACCTGTGGTGTCTATAAACAAGTCGTGTGGAGAGACTCAAAGGAGCTTGGCTGTGCTCAGGCCATGTGTACTAAAGAGTCAACCGTTTTAACCATTTGTTTTTATAATCCCCCAGGGAATATAATTGGCCAAAAGCCATACTAGAAGAACAACAAAAATGTATTACTTACTAGAATACTAATTAATGAGCCAAATAATTATGAACATTACAATGAGATTTTTTTTTTTTTATGGCAAGTAACTGTCAAGAGACAAGATCCAATCATTCAGACAACGATCTTTTTTTATATATATACACACGTTATATGAAGAATCTTTATGAACGAATAATAGTATTATTTGGCAGCTTGTCTAGGAATAAGATATCTGAATGTAAAGCTGTGAGGGATCCAATCAACGAACTTGCGTGATTTACTACCAGATTGACATCTCTTAAAACATGTTCTTGTAGATTCCGGTACACTCCGGTTAACCAACTCCGTTAAACCTGCCGAACACAAACCGGACTCTTTTGCAAAAGTCTCCACAAGCTTTGGCAGTTGGACTTTTTGATTGCTTAAGCTCAAGTTCATTCTTATGTACTCTTCTTTCGACGTTTCTAGTTCTTGCTGGATTCTCTTTGGTGTATATACACGAACCTGTTTCAAAACAAAACAACAACCAAGAAGCAGATACTTCAGTTTTTAACTGGCATTGAGGGGGTTTCACAGATTCTTTTAGCGTTTTCTTATAGATCTCAATACCGGGGGATCGGAGTGGCTGCCTGAAGTAAGTGCAAAATGTAGGAGAGGTTCGGGATGATCGATTGCGTAAGCTAATCTCTCATCTCCTGCTTTGAACTTCTTTGAAGCAAATAGCAGTCTAAGCCACTATAAGAGAAAAATGAAAAGAATAAGTTGACATTTTCGTTTTGTGCTTTGAAGAGAACGTTCATGATTACTCATCTAAGTTACCTGTCCAGGATGAGATCTTTTGCATCCAAGAATTGAACTTTGTATTGCTTCGGCGCTGACCGTGTGTCCACCAACATTATAGGCAGCCTAATACCAAAAAATCTCAAGACAGAGAATAGAAAGGATGGTTCATGCGTCTTTCTTTGTGCAAGAGATATGTTACCTTGAGTAGCAGTAGGACTCTCTTCACATTGCTCTGTGGAATCCCATAAGCTAAAAAGGCCTAAAAGAGAATGAATGAAATAAATTGCAATATGAGTCTCAAGCGTCACAAAATTGACACTTGTGCTTTTGAAGAAAGAGAGTTTTACATGCATCACAAGTGCATTGTGCACATTTATCCAGAAGGCCAGCTTCTCCTCATGTTTCAACTTACTTGGATCGACTTCCTCTAACCTACTGATAAGCGACCTGCGAGAGCTTACACATTTCAAGATCCACATACAATCAAATTCTACTCACATCAATATGTCAAATCTCAAAGGGACTCACTTAAAGTTCTGCAGAAGATCTTCGACCTCACTGGCCTTTTTGGCATCTCTGTAAATGCAAAGCACTTCAACCATGTTGCTGTATGGTCCACTAAAGCTCTTCTCTTCTTCTACACGGAAAGAGTTATCGAAAGAGGAACTGTTTCCCAATCCAGGGCTCGATGTATCGTACTGGTCAGAGGGAGAAAATGCACTCGATGATGAAGACGAGTTTGGAGATGATGAAAGTCGTTGATGTAGTACAGAAGGAGGCTCTGAAAGCTTGCAGTATATTTCTGACATACACTTGATCATTCCTTCAGACAACTTGTTTGGTGTCTCTGGAACATGATCCGAGATTCGGGTGCCAAGATGTTCAGCTAGACTGATTACATTTTCTCCATTCTGCACATACAACGGCTGGGAGTGGCAAGAGCGGGTGGCTTTACTCCAAGAATCTTCTGGAAAAGCTTTTCTACTCTCAAATGCTGAACGCTGGGAGTGGCTACGATGAAAACTGGACTCCATTTGGTCTCTGCCACCATGATCAAGCAGAGGATTTGTTTTCGATGGGGTATCATCTTCTTCAGAAAAGTCTAGACGCCTTATAGGAGTTGTTACAGGAGGAGACTGTGGCTTCTTCTTCTTCTTCTTCTCTGAATTAGGGGATAAAGAAGAGATGTGCCGGTCAAAGGCTTTTCGATATAACGAAAGAAGATGCTGTTCCAAATGAATAACTTCCATCTCCAGAACCGCAATGTCTTTGATCAAATCAATAGCTGGCTGAAGAAGAAAGGAGAAAACAAGATAAATTTCTTTGGATGCACAGAGCTCGTTTCTAAAAAGATATAATACAGTTTTGGGAAATGCAAGTGACTGACCTTGGGCATGGGAATTTCGTTTGTGTCAGTCAGCATGAACGAAGAAGCTGTTCGATAACCTAACGCCTTCTCCAATGCACAACGAACCTTAAACTGATCATGTAGTCTTGTCTCGAGCTGATCAATCTGTGATCCAATCATAGGAATAAGGTAACAGCCTAATCAACGGAGCAAGGACATGAATCACGTAAAAAAGACCAGACCGTACACATTACCTCTTCCTTCAATGAAGATTCGGTGACTGAATGATACTGATTGTGCTTGGCACTGGTTGATTCATTTGAACGATCCATGTCCTAAACAAAGTCAGACAAAATCCATAAACAGTTACCTGTCTAAGAAGAGGTTTTATAAAAAGATAAAAGAGCTTATTATGAGAGAGATTAGTTTCTATAAAGTTAATACCAGAAAGGAAATTCCTCCAAAAGAATGCAAGACAAGTAAGAAGGATACAAAGAAGAATAGCGAAACATTTGTGTAAAGGCAGGCTTTCACGAAAAAGATGCAAAAGAAAAAGCAGCTTGGGGGGAAAAAAGAGAGAGAAAAAGATACTTATTAGTCAAAGAAACATAAAGATAAATCCAAGAAGGCAAGAATCATATGTCTCAGCCTCTTAGGCTGTTCTTTAACAAATACCAATACACTTTATGACAACTTTTTACATGTTAAAAAAAAAGGCAAAGAAAGATGATCGTACTCACCAGTTTGATGCGTTAAGAGGCTTCAAACGAAGTCTTGGAAGGCTTAACTCTCTCAGCTCTTTTCTTCTCTGGAAAGCTGGCACTGTGCATAAAGAGCAACTAATAAGAATCAATGGAAACGACATGAATAAAGACGCTCAAAGAGATTTATTTTACCGTTTGGAAACATATTGCATGAAACAAAGACTAAAAAAATAGTTTTTACTCTTTTATCACCACGTAAGCATTTAACAAGAATGTCTCTTACATCATTTAGTATCAGAATAAACTCAAAACATTAAGTGTCCATCGACTACTACACTAGCAAACTTTTAAAGCTATCATTGTCTAGTTCAGGACCACAAAAACGAACTATAATTTAAGCAATGGAAAACAGAGGATCTGAGAGATTTTGCAAACATCACTCTAAAATTTCCAGTTTCTGCGGTGACCCATTGCAGCAAGGGATTCCATTAACAGAAAATAGGGACACATCTCGAGCAATCTACAGAATAAGAAGAGAAAAGAAGTTTCTGGTAATAACGAACGAACAACAATAGAGTAGACAGTTTACCTCATTGAACGCTTGTGGGTTTGGGCCATCCTCAAATCCAACATTCTACTTACAAACTCCAAATCCCTTTTGTCTCAAAGTTGCCACAAAGCTGACCTTTTCTCCTTAGTAGCTCCCAGGATAACTAGAAATGCTTCAAGCCTTCAAGTGATCGAAGCAGAAACCGCATGGCTTATCAAAACCAATAATAATAATTAAAAAAAAAAAACTTCATTTCTAACTTTTAAGCAGAGTTAGCCTCAAAAGCTGAGGACTTTTTTTTGTGGAAAAGCCAAGTGAATCTTCTTCACCTGTAAGATGACATGGGAAACTATAAAACTTGGGAAACTTCTACAATCTTTTAGCAATAAAGGAGAAAGCTTTTTAACACTACAAAGGGGACAAAATACGAGTGGTGGGTTTAGTTTCAGTTGAAGAAGAAAAGTTGGGTATGGCTCATGTTTCACGGAAATGGTGGTGAGAAGGAGAGTCCACTTACCAGTGTGTACATAGATACTACAAGTCAAAAACAGACAAAGTGACAAAAGTGTTACTGCCTTTATTAATGAAACAAAGTTACCTATTTGTATAGATTAGCTGATGGTTCTATTCAATATCCATGAATTTTAAGCACTAATAAAAATGGGATGATTAATAGTAATAAGGAACGGAAAAGGAATATTTGTTAAACAAAATGTGGATTTATATAGATTTCTTGGGAGCAAACAAGTAGGAGTTGTTGACCGTCCCTCCACAGTGTTCGTTCATGAACCACATGGCCCCATTGGCAAAGAAGAAAGAAAAATATATATTCTTTTATGTTACTTACTTGACTCTAAATATCTTAATATTATTCTATTCATATTGGTTTGACTTGTGGGGGAGATACTTTCAAATATGGAAACAGAGTATTGAGTCAAAGAAAAGTTACCATATGGCCATAATAACGTATGAGATGGGGACAAGGAGACATTTCAACGAACAGTTGATCTGCAATAAAACCCATATCTTGTTTATGAAAAGCAAAGGGAAACATTGAATCAAAAACCAAGGACATGGATCGAATGCAACCAAATATCAAAAAGAAAAAAAGGATTATAATGGAGGCTAAGGGATAAAAATTCCAAATGTAATTCGCTCAACACAGAAAGGAAGAAGACCTCAAGAGAAATGAAAGTAAAAAGGAAAGCATCAACACTTTTGTAGAAGAAGAAGAAGAAGAAGAAGAAGATGATATAGCTTTTGTGCTCCTACTTACTTGTGTGACTTGTCTAATAAGTCAGACTTCCTTCCGTTTCTCAAAGAATCGCTCGCACGAGAGAGAAAGGGGATTACACACATTTTAAAATGTGAACGCATATAAAGGTGGAGCCATCCAGGTGTAATGGGCCCATTAATTGGTAAGTGTGGAACTTAGCGAGCCTTTTAAATCTCTTTTAATGGGCCTTTTGGGTCTTAGATCACGCATGCACCTCTTCTTCTTTACAGAAAAAAAACTGTGATTGCATAACTTTGTAATGATTAACATCGCCTTACCCGAAATTCTTATACCTTCCTAAAAATAATAATTAAATCATGACAAAACAATATCATGTAAAGTTTTTTTTTCTTCTGAATTTCTTTGTCCTATCAATCTTATGAATGGTCACCGAATGATATATAACGAAGGTGGAGAAAGAGACTGCTGATGATGACGTGCCTGTTCTTGTTCGGCGATATGACTTTATATATTGACAACAACAAATCAAATAATTAAAGCCTAACCTAGCCATTGATCACGACCGGACCAACTTAACCAGCACATGTCTCTTCATATCCTTTTTTCAATTCTTTTAAAAATTGAAACAAAACTCGATATTATATCGTACATAATAGAAGAATCAGACGTGGAAGCAAGAGAACAAGAGCATGAGACAAGACTTGCCAAGTGAGACACTCGTCTTCTTCAACTTGATCAATCATCTTCTTCTTGCTCTTGAACCACTTGCTCTGTTTCTTGGGAGACAAGTCTGCTTTTGATAAAGTCTGTTCCTTGCACCTATATATGAAGGCCTGCTGAAAAATAAACTGCCCTTTGGGAGATTTATTTAGTCACTGATTAATACGACTTTTGTAATAATTTGTAGTTGGTACACAACGACGCAGGATAATCGTTTTTTTTTTTTAATTCCATTTATTTATTTTTCTACTTAAAGATAATTTACACGTGGAGCTGGGAATGTGGTGTGAATCAAGAGAGGTGTTTTTTTATATGTGGAATATGGGCCGAAGCCCATTTTAATTTTGATTAAGATTAACCTCGAGAGGATTTTGTATTAAAACGGCAGCGTTTGAAGAGGGAGGGAAACCCCCCTGATTGAATCGGTTTTAACATTAACGAAAATGCCACTGAGAGTGAAATATCTGGAAACTCTGGTGGGAAGATCGGAGAAGAGAAGGAAAAAGCTTTTTTGATTTGGGGGCAGTAACCAACCAAAAACCAGAAAAAAGCTATGTGCAACGGGTTTAGGGTTGGGGTAAGTATATTTTTTTTTAATTTTTGGAATGGTTTGTAATTATTGAGATGCCCCATGCAACAACTTGATCTCTCTATTTACATTCATCAGAGTCGTTGGTTAGTTAATTAAAAGAGATTCTCCGTCGTTATCAAAATTGAGCAAGAAACCCCATGTGAGTTTTTTTTGCTGTCTTTATTAGTGTCTCTCTGCATTCCACTAAGCAGCAGAGCTCAAGTGCCGTGCTCTGATTATCTTTCTATATATTCTTCGTCTCATTTTGGATCCTTTTCTGTTTCAGACAACCAGCCCACCTCAGGTACTACCAGGCATATTCTATTTTCTTTCTTTCCTAATGATGCTCTGTGGCCTTCCTGTTTATTTGATTTAAATTTCCTTTTGCTTGCGGTTAAGTGAAATGCTTTTGGGTTGTGAACAAGTAAATATTTCATCTTCCTGTTTGTCTCATTTGGTTGACAGATCAAGGGGAAGAAGATGGGTTGCTTCTCCTGCTTCAAACCCTCCACTTCTGAGGAGGTTATTTATCTTTGCTTGTCCTAGGCACCCTAGGTTGTCTCCTTTCCCCCTTTCTAGACTTAACCTTCGGCCCTCTGATACCTGCAGGATCCTTTTGCAGCTGAAACTCACATTCAAGAAGATGAACAACTTGCTTTGGCCATTCATCAATCTTCTCTTCAACACCAAGAGGAAGAGGAAAGAAGGCGCACCAGAGAGTTAGAAGCCGAGGAAAGAGGAGAAAGGCAAAATTCTCATAACTCTTCTTCTTTGGAAAACAAACAACAAGATGAGCAGAGTTTAAAGGAGAAAGACAAAAGAAAACAGCTTGAAGAACATGTGAACAAGGATGAACAACTTGCTGTGACTCCTCCTCCACTTGAAGAACATAACAACAATTCCTCTATAGCTCCCTTGGATGAAGATGTTGATGGGCAGCGGATTAGTTTGAAGGATAAGGGTCAAACAAAGCCTCCTCGTAGGTAAGCGTATGTATGCCTCTATTGCTATCTTTTATAAGAAGATGATGTGTTGACGCTGTGCTAAGACATGTTTTAAGCATGTGTGGTGGTTGCCACTTTGAGATTGAACACGGAGGATCTGTGGATGTTTTGGGTGTTCCTTGGCATCCTCAATGTTTCCGTTGTGGTGCTTGCCACATACCAATTGCTATCCACGAGGTTCAAGACCATGTACTCTCTAACTCAAGAGGCAAGTTTCACAAGAACTGCTATGACTGGTACTGCTATGTCTGCGAAGAGAAAGTGAAGGTATATGCAAGTTATGGACTCTCTCTCTCTTTCACGTTGATGATTTATAATGTATACTGTAAAAGTAATTTGTATTCTTTCAGACTAAAATGTTCAAATACCATCAACATCATTTCTGGAAGGAGAAGTACTGCGCTGCTCATGACTCTGATGGAACTCCCAAGTGTTGCAGTTGCGAGAGGCTAGAGGTGAGTTTTTACCTTTCAAACACGGCAGAAAGGAATGAGATGATGATGATGATGAGTCAAGGAAATGAGTTTTTTTTTTTTTTTTTTGGTTGGGTGCAGCCTAGGGGAACGGATTTCGTAATGCTTGATGATGGAAGGTGGCTATGTCTAGAATGTATGCCTGTCTGAAGAGCAGACTGTCATAAATGTAAATAACGCTTTTACGCGAGCTTTAGAGTCTTTAAAAGAAAACAAAAAAAACAAGATTTGGCATTCAGGACTGAAAACACTCTGTTTTTTCACACATATAAAAACAGGTCTCAAAAGGTCCAACGAGGAGGCAGAACAAGCAGCTAACAGACAAGGCGACGGAATCTCAAAGGGTTGTGAGTGGATGCCCGGTCACTGCAATTCTCATCTTATATGGACTTCCTAGGTAACATCACCACCTTTTTGACCCCCTGGGGGTATCCTCTGCCTATTAGACTAAATCAAAGCTCTCTTTGAAAACACAGGTTACTAGCCGGATCTATCATGGCTCACGAGATGATGCATGCTTATCTTAGACTCAATGGTATGTATGTATTGGTTATAAGTAAAAGACTCAAATGGTGTTTCTTTCAAGGATCGACATGAGAGATTGTGTTGTTGTTTTTTTTTGGTTATGGTTACAGGACATAATAATCTGAACAAGGTTCGGGAAGAAGGAATATGCCAAGTGCTAGCGCACATGTGGTTGGAGAGTCAGAGATACGCCCCTAATACTGATGTTCCTGCCGCAGCTTCTTCTTCATCAAATGCGGCAAAGAAAGGGGAGTGGTCTGAACTCGAGAAGAAGCTGCTGGACTTTTACAAGAATGAGATAGAGACAGATGAGTCAGAAGTCTATGGTAACGGGTTTAGGGAAGTTAACAATATGGTGACAAATTCGAGTCTCCATGAAGCCCTCCAAGAGATTCTTCGCCCCGGGGTTGAAGAAGGAAAAGACCATCTCAGATTCAAAGTTTTGAATCAGCTCACGTCTGTTAGGATGCCTCAGCTGCATACATCACTGCACTTCCACTACAAAACATACCATTATATATGCACGATCTCAGATTCATTGTTCAATAAAGCTTTGTGTGTGTAATTTGTAAACAGTCTTTCTTTTCTTTTTGGTTTTCCTGTAAAGTTGCAACATTTCTGTTGGACCATTTGTTTGTCCAGTGTATAATATTTGTTCTGCAGACATCGCTCGAGTCTACAATCTCCAAGCTAACTTTTCTGTTATGTTTTTCTTTCGGCAGTTGGAAACGTTAGTTCCATGGTCCAATGGTCGCTTAAGACCCATTGGTTCTGCTGCTAATTTCTCATGTCTGGTGTTAATGGGCTTTTTAATGGTCACGCACGCCATTCAAATTAGTCTAAGCACTCACAGCTCATTTATTAAATCCTTGATAGTAACTTGTTCGTCAGTATTAGGATTATGCATTAGGGAACCACGTGATGAGTTATCATCTTTCTTTTTTTTTTGGTAAAATCATGGGTTATCATCTTTATAAGAGCATGATTAACCCCGGGTTCTTAGGTGAGGTTCTTAACGTAATTTAAGAACCGATTCTTAAATTACGCTAAGAACCTCACCTAAGAACCATGGGTTAATCATGGTCTAAGTATCTTTTCTTTTTCTTCTTAAATGCGGGTTTAGGAGATCATATTAAATTAGTAGAAAACAATAATTCATCTCCCACTGAGAGATAGAAAGGCATTTACATGCATACATATATTATACCTGCATTAAAAAAAAGAGAGCCTATTAGGATATAAACAATCTCCTAATCAAATCATGTAATACCAAACCTAAATGCTTATGTACAGAGACCAGCAATTTCAAATAGAAAGAGTTTGAAATCAAAGATTAATAAAATTTTAAATCAAAAGTGACAAACAAAAACATACATTAGCAAATATAGCAGAGATACGGGCATAAACATCGTACATTACCAAAATAGTCTTAAGAGTTGGAATTGCATTAGGCCAACCAACTAAAAGCATTATCACTTAGACCCATCAAAAGTGAAATGAGATTAATCAATCTACGTGGTACCCAAAACAAAGTGATGACTTTTTCCATATCTCTCTTAACTTTTCTTGATTAACTATTACAATAAATATTTGATAAAATAAAAAACACCATTCCGATAAATATATCTTTACTACGGTATTAATTATTTGTCTGGTAAATAGTTGATGTTCCTGTCAATGGATATAAATATATATAAAGAAATAGTACTCCTACTATTTAACGTCTATATATATTTTTAAAATAAAAACAACGTAGAATTACATTAGGACAAGAATGTTGGCATATAAGTTATGATCATCATACATCATACACAATTCTTAGATGAGTTAGCATGACAATTCTTAGGACAAGAATGTTGGCATATAACGTCTATATAAGTGTTTAAACAAAAAAAATACATAAAACCTAAAAATGAAGTTTGGAAATAGATTTTTATATGCATTCTCTGCAAGTTTTCCTTTATTTAAGTTTGGAAATAGTAGTAGTTTATTTATCTTTCCCTTTATATTAATAAAACTTATTAAAAAAAGAAAAGAGAGGCTAGACCAGTGGTGTTTTAGTCTCCCTCTTCGGCTTCACCATCGCTCCCCCCTCTCGCGATAAATTCAAAACATGAATGCAAAAAAAGTCTCTCTCTAATATTTCTAGAAATTTCTGAAAACTCTCATGGAAAAAGCGACGAAGTTTCCAATTAAATGAAAGCAACGAGTTCAAGGGGGTTTTGTTCGTGTCTTTTTTTTCCCTTCTAGACGGTGGTGAAGAAGAAGGGAGTTACAGAGTATGGGTTGGTTCTCCTGCATCTTCAGTCCATCTACTGATGAAAAAGATGATCCATCTGAGGTTATCTTTTTTTTTTTGTTCTTTTTAAGATTTTTTTTTTGCGTATATATATTTGTAAGTTCTGAGATGAAAAGCCTGCAGGTCCCTTCATTTTATTTCTTTAAGAATTTATATCTTTTGGAGATCTGAAACTCTGCAGGATCATTATAAAACTGCCATCAAAATATCACGGCATGAAAAAGAAGATGGTATCGTACGTCAGAAAAGAGAAAAAGAGGAACAAGTTGCGATAGAGAAAGCAAAGGAAATAAGCTTGAAGCAATTTGAGAAGGAGGAGGCAGAGAGAAGATTACAAGAGTCAAAGGAGGAAGGCAAAAGAGAGAAAGTGGATGATCAAGTGGATGATGAGCAGACTCAGATCGATAGGGCAACAAAAGAAAGCTTGAAGCTGTTTCAGAAAGAGGAGGAAAAGAGAAGACTAGAAAAGTCAAAGGAGGAAGGCAAAAGAAAGCAAGTGGATGATGATGATAAGGGACAATTTAAGCATTCCAAAGACAAAGAAGTTGCTCTTCCTAGGTAATGCTTATGTGCATCTTGTGAAATTGAGTATCTAATCTCTAAGGGAATTTTCTTTTGTTTCCTTGCAATTTCTTCTATCCCTCAAAATTTTGAAATATTTTTTTACTTTTTACTTGTAGCATATGCAATGGTTGCAAATCTGAGATCAAAGATGGACTATCTGTCAATGCATTTGGTGATCTTTGGCATCCTCATTGTCTATGTTGCCTTCATTGTCACAGACCAATTGCCATGGATGAGGTTTCAAGATCACAATAATACCAGTTAGAGATATTGATTGCTTCTTTAGTATAGTTACTCCTTATAATTGACATTTGTGTATATAACCACACTCCTTAGATTGCAAGAAAAGGAAAATTTCACAGATCTTGCTATAAGGAGCACCGTCATCCCACCTGCTGTGTCTGCCAAAACAAGGTTTATAAATTTCTCACTAGCTCTGTTGTCTTATGTAATGAAAGTACAGTTTGTAGTAAAGTGAAAAAGAATTGGTCTATTTATGACTTTTATGGATATAACATATGTTAACTGTACAGATATATATTATTGTTATTCTTTCAGATTCCTCCAACAGCGGAAGGTATAAAGTACAACGAGCATCCGTTCTGGAAGGAGAAATACTGTCCTTGTCATGATAGTGATGGAACTGCTAAGTGTTGCAGCTGTGAAAGATTAGAGGTACTAATTACAAGTAACCGAGGTTAATTTTGTTATAAACAAAGAAGGTTATAATAGTCTTGGTGAGTCTTGGTGAGTTTTGGTATTTTCTTTAATTTATGTTGTTGTTTTGTAGCCTAGAGGAACGAACTTTGTGATGCTTGATGATGATCGGTGGCTATGTCTACAATGTATTGGATCTTCGGTCATGGATACTTATGAATGCCATGCTTTGCACTTGGAAATCCGTGACTTCTTAGAAGGCTTGTTCTTTAAAGTTGATAAAGAGTTTCCTCTTCTTCTTGTTCAGAAACAAGCTCTGAATAAAGCTGAGCAGGAAGAGAAGATTGTGAGTAGAAAACACCATCCCCTTTTTTCTTTCTTAACTTCTTTCATCGCACTCTTATCTCATATGTTTCACCAACGAACAGGACTATCATCATGAGGTGGTAACAAGAGGTATTTGCTTGTCCGAAGAGCAAAATGTCACAAGTGTAAGACATTTCAAGTCGTTTTACATAACTTGATATTACTATAGAGATTCTATTTCATTCCAAAATATGAAGTTTTTGAGATTCCCTCTGTTTCTACATATTAACTAACAGGTCAAAGAAAAACCAAAGATGGGGCCAAACAACACGCTAATCAACATGGTTACTGAGACTCAAATGGTGAGTGGATGTGAAGTCACTGCAATTCTCATCATATACGGACTTCCTAGGTTACTCACAGGATATATCTTGGCTCACGAGATGATGCATGCTTGGCTTAGACTCAACGGTAAAAAAATCCAATTTATAATTAACCACTGATTCATTATCATCACCAAGAAACATGGAGAGACCTAACAGATTAAAATACCCTTTTCTTTTTTTTGGTTTTGATATTTGACAGGTTATAAAAATCTTAAGTTAGAGCTTGAAGAAGGATTATGTCAAGTGTTAGGCCTCAGGTGGTTGGAGTCTCATACATTTTCCTCTACTGATGCTGCTGCGGCTTCTTCTTCTTCTTCTTCCAACAGTACCCCTCCAGCTGCAAGCACGTCAAAGAAAGTTGACGACTGGACTGATTACGAGAAGAAGCTCGCCGAGTTTTGCATTCATCAGATAAAAGAAGATGATACACCGCTCTACGGTCGAGGATTTAAACTGGTCCACGAGATTTTGGTCTCAAATCATTACAGCCTTAAGGATACTCTAAAAGACATCGTCAACGCTTCCAAGAGTGTACCTGTTTCAAAGTTTTGAGTCAGCCGGCGATATGTTATACGTATACCAATAATATACATGATAAACACGTATACATACATGCATGCATACATACAGACGCACATCACAAGTAGAGGGGACTGCGCGCTTTCTACCTTTGTGGTATAATTGCTCTTTATTTCTGTTTCTTAACAGTTTTGCTTCTTTGTTTTAAGTCGTAAACTTTAAACGGTCTTGCGTGTTATAAAAATGTTTGTTTTCATTACACTGAATTCTTGATTTGGCGGAAACTAAAGGAGTCTTTAGCTGTCGACGCAATTCTAAAGATTAGGGGAATCAAGTAGGGAAAGTTTTCATTAGGTAAAAGATCCTTATAAAGTTCATTTTAATCTCAATAGAACCTTTAATACATTTAGTTTTAGTATCCGGATAAGAAAAAAAAGAAAAGAAATAAGATCAAGAAGGAGCAGCTGAATTAGTTAACTCTGGACGATGTATCTTCTGTAGCTTATTAAACCGGTCAATATCGAAATCAAGCGATTTAATCAAGTGTTTCTGCTTCTTCTCGAACCGGCTTTTGAAAAACCCTCCGAAGGTAGGTTCCTTTGAGGTTCGGAGGAAGAAGGCGTAACCAGCCATGAAATAACCGGTACTTACGTAATAGCATATGGGCTCCATCACGTCCCAAGACAGTTCCCAAAACGTCAACCTAAAACATCCAATCGTTGGGGCTATCACAACCCCTAATCCGGCATATAATTCTCTCTTTGCCATTTTCTCGGCTCTTTTGTCGATATCTGATTTTATAACCTCAAGTTGCTCAAACTCTTGTCTTGTCGCGGCCTCGCCAGTGGGTTCGTGTGTCGGAATCAGACCAGCCACGGCGTTTGTTAACTGTATTAATCATACGTGTTAAGAAAGAAAAAACATTAGTTTTTTAATTTTTTCGTTAACGTAGTAAATCTGTGTAATGCATGCATGCAAAAAACAAATTACCTCATCCGGTTTAAGGCATACGAAATTTCCCAAAACGATGACGTCTCCTCCTTCCTCGAGCATATTCGCGACCCGGTTACCTTGTTCAGGATCCGAATTGTTTTCTCCGCAAATCCGAACAAACTCCGAATAGGAAACCCAGTTTTCGCCCATCTCTCTCAGCCTCGTTTTCACCATCTCCTTCTCCGCTGCTCTCATAAGCTTCTTCACGTCTTCCATCGTAACCGCCTGGTCAATTCCCGGAGACGTATTCTCCGGCGTCGGTGGCGGTAACATCTCGTCGAGGCGAATCCTATTGCTCGACAAACTCAGCTCCTTGAGTTTTTCCATCAGAGTACCTCCTTTAGGAGATATCTCCGGCCAGAAAAGCGCCCTCTTGTGAATAAATCTCCGGCGGATACCAGAATCTGCGGCGACCGGCGTAATGCCGGATTTGGTCGGAGGTCGCATTCGGGTAACCCGGGAATAGGTTTTGGAAATGTTGAAGAAATTACGAATTAGAGTTTTCTTCGACGCCATCGTCGTCGTTCTCTAAGAGAAAAATGAAAATAACGTTTGTCTTTTAGGGAGAGACAGAACATAGAACAGGCTTTGTATTTTGGTCTGAGATTAAAATTGAAGACTTGAGCTTCCTTTTATAGTACTGACGTAGGACGCAAGAAGCTCCAAATATACATCATCTTATCACGATATGTATTTGTACACGACAATTACACATAGGCGTTGTTTATCTATTTCTCATCTTATTAGTATAAACTATTTAAAACGTTAGTTATGATACAGCTAATTCTTTACTGTATTTATATAATTAACGTGGCTAATATAAACATGTGGATAGTTGACAAAACAAAACGAAGAGATATAGTAGACCCATCAAAATATATATTAGTGCAATCATGCATTTTGTTTACTCATGATACACTCATTAAACAGACATGTCTTCGAAAAAGAAAATTATATAAAACATTGACCAAAGAAGAATTTAATTAGCATTTTTGAAACATGTACAATACTAATGATAAGATATTGATATATATGAAAAAAATAATCCACGCTTTTGCCGGGTTTGAGTAATTTAATTGAGCAGTTTATAGCATGGGAGAATGATAAACTGAGACTTGATCGTCATGTCACGGCAATAGCATCATCGGTCAGCTAATGCTGAAGATGATCATACCCGCAGTAAGCTAAGCTTCTGTAGATAATAATGATACATTATATATGCATGTTTAAGAGTACCAATCTATAGAAACAAAAATGTCGACCAAAAAAAAAAAGTAACAATGTATCTCCTAGCTGCAGAAGAGAAGAAGACATAGTCAAAGAAGAGAGTCAGAAGAAGCAACTCAATTGTTTCTCTCCTCTCTTGTTGCAGTTGCTACACTTAGCTGCAGTTTCACCTACTTACTCGATTCCCTCCATACACTCTCATCTACTTTCTTCTTGATTTCTTGCGTTACAAGTCTCGTCGCCTTCTCTTCTTATTCGCTATCCTCATCAAAACTTAACAGTTTCCATAACTAACGAGATCCTAATTATCACTTTATCAACTTCGACTCTTATATATATCTCCATATTTTTAACTTTTGCTCTACTCTTCACAGATAGAACCATTTCTCTCTGTCTCTTCACAGCCTTTTCGTACTGCTTTCCTCATCTCGCTACACCATTTTTGAGTCAACCTCAATTTTGATCATGCAATCAACTACTTTATTAGATTTGCCATTGCTTAAAACTGATATTATCTTGAAAATCACTAATATCATCAAATATCGACTTAGAATTATTATTTCCAATTTTGTGTTTACATTATGCTGTGAAGCCACCTGCTTAACAGATATAAAAATGTATACAAGAGCTGGCACACTGCTACATACAACATATATAATAAGTGTGACATACCACAGAACCTCTTCCCAAAACCATCGGTTTATTTATACAGCCTATCTCTCTCACAATGTGATAGCCTCAATCCTGAGCAAACGAAACACAAATAAGTGAGCCAAAAAAAAAGATCTAAACTTCACACACTCACACACAATTAAAGAGATGAGAGACTTACAAGCTTCCTTGCTCTGAGTCTGAACTAGTTGGGAAACTTAGAATATGTCTTAAAACAATTGTTCTCGCCAATGTGATATCTTTGCTACACTTAGCTGCGTTTTCACCCACTTCCTCTATTCTCTCTGTGAAGACATCAAACTTCTTGCTGATCTCTTGCATCGCAAGCCTCACAGCCACCTCTTCTTCTTCCTCCTTGATCGCAAAATCAACTCTCTGCATCATCGATTCCATCTCGATCTTCAACTTATCTACATGGACTCTGATGTTCTCCATGTCTTTCATTGTGATGTAAGCACCAACCTTCATCGACATGACAACATCTTTCTGTCTTTTCACAGCTGTTTCGTACTTCTTCCATAGATGACTACACCATTTCCCTACAGAGCCTATTGGAACCGCCAACGCAGCTGCAACCGCAGTCACAACTGGTGGCGCGGCTATAGCGGCTGCGACCACGGAGAAGATCAAAACAGAGACAAACGCAGTCACGAAGACCACGTTCGATATTTTCTTCCAGTGCTTAATGTTCTTGAGCTTCTTGTCAAGCTTCCTCTTTTGCTTGTGGAGTATCTCAAGAAGCATAACCTGCTGCTCGTAAACGGACTCAAAGAGCATGAAGAAGTCCCCATCAAAGGGATCACCAGAAGCTTTAAACTTGTTGAGCTCTTCCAAAGTCTTGGCGTACTTGTTAGTACCACCAGGGTCAGCAGATGTTTTCACCTTCACTGAAGACTCCATCTCGAACTGTTTAACAGCAAACTGAATGATCATTTGACCTATCCTGGCTCGTTTGACGCAGTTGTCGACAGCATTGCAGAAGTCTAAGGTCTTGATGCTGCTGTCGAAGTAAGCGTTGACCAAACAAGTCAAGTCTTTGTTGTCCCACACATCTTCTCTGCTTTCGATGATGAACCTGACGACCTCTTGGTTCATTTCGAGGAGACAACCAGAGACTTCTATGAGGGCTTCGAAGGAAAGAGAGCGAGATTCAGCTCCCGAGGCGAGGGAGTTGATGACTCTGTTGGTGCGTAGATGAAGGGAGGAGTCGAAGGATTGTAAATCTGGGTCTTCTTTGCAGGCTGACTTGTAAGAAGTAAGATCGGCTGAGTATAAGGAACCCATGTCGGTTCGGATCTGTTGAAGAGGTGTTGGTGGTGTGGTGGTTCTGTTCCTGCTGGAGTTTGATTTGTCTTCTTCCATTCTTTTGGAGAATAATCCAAGAAACATGGACAGTGAGGGGAAGAGAAATGACTCAAAGGGTTTTGACTTTTAGATGGAAGCACGGTGGTTTGAGCTAAAGGAAAATACTGGAATCTAATAATCCTGTGTACTTGATCTGAGAAGACAAGAGGAGTATACTTGGAGTTCAAAGTGGGATCGAATATTGGAGAGAAAAGAGAGGAAAGTACCTAAACACTCGCTGTGGATCCGGGAAGAGATAAGATTTTTGAGCACACAACTAAGTCTTCAGAGTTGGAGAGAAAGAGTGGTGAAAGGAGAGCGATGGAAGAAGCGAGGAGAGAAACAACTAAGTTGCTTCTTCTGTCTCTCTTCTTTGACTTCGTCTTCTCTTTTGATTTTCATTCATTGGTCGCCATTTTGACTGGTTCCACTCCGCAAGACCTTTTATCTTTATTTTATTACGAGTCCAACACTTTAATTCTATTTTAATCATGCTCCCCTCACTACTAGACTAGTGGTCTAAGTTTAACACCCGATACTTTCGTATCTGCACAACGTACCTTCTACTTTTCCTTTTTCACAATATGTACCCCATAGTTTCCATCATTTATCTTGCACATATGATGATGTCTGCATCACATGTACAGTATAACCTTGTCTTTCTTTTATTTAGGTGCCTTCTAGTACTTTGTATTATTCATGCAAGTCCAGATATTTAGTGGTTTTTTACAATTGTGAAAACAACTTTTGACTACTAATTAAAGTATGGTTGATTTTTCTTATTCACACACCTACCAGATATGCTGGTATTAATCACGTAACTTAATGTAATTCACACATATACCCGGTACTTCGGAGGATACTATTCATTCCCTAAACTTTTCTTATCAACCAGACACGTCCCATTATGGGTTTTAAATGGTGATTAGTGACCGTCTAGGACATACAGTACTTTTATATTTAACTAAGAAGGTGTAAGCTAACGTTCACATAAAATATCTGGGGATCAAGATAAAGGTTGCAAGTGTTTTAAAGCTTGTTTGCAAAAGAAAAAAAAAACTAATTGTATCAAGATTGATGTCCGCCTACGTCTGAAGGTCTAGCTTACTTTATGCGACTGGAGAACCATTGAAGGAACTTTCTACTTATGGTAAAGGTAGACGAAGCTGAAGACAAAGAAACCAGCCATCTGCAATGAAACACACAAAAGATAAGCTCCTTTTATCAGTCGTGTGTGTGAAAAAAGAAGGAGAAGAGTGAAGTGTGAAGTTTACAGTGGTAAAGCAGGCTCCATAATAAGGATACGCAGTTGGGATAAATCTCTCATACTCATTGTGTCTGTAAGGCCTCACAGGAATCTGCATATGTTGTCCGCATTATTATCTTACTTCATATGTCTTTTGTCTAGAAAGTTTGCAAAACTCTTAAGAAGATAGTTACTCTTACTCACCTGCTTTGAAAGAGATAATGTAGTGTAGCCTAGCTTTTCATATTCAACCTTAAACTGGAATACACCATACACATCAGGAACCTTGAAAGATGTATGAAACATACCCTGCAAAGTAGGTAACACCAAGCAAGCTGAGTTCTAACTTCTAAAGCTGAGAGATACTTACATCCTAAAAAAAGAAGAAGAGAAAACTCTGTTTTTAAGATTAGAAATTAATTCACCTTCTTGTCTGTTGACAAGGTTTTCAACACATATGGGCTCATCATGTAAAACTGAACCTGCACATCATCAGCTACATACGGTTCCCAGCTCTTCCCTGACCACTCCAGTATATCCACAGAAAATTCCTGCCATGAAAATGCCACATTAGAAGCTTCCCGCAGATTCACACTAAATTACCCGGCTATTATATCACCCAATGATCCAAGGACAGAAAACTTTGAGAGAATCAGAAGATGTAGAAACCATACCAGGTCATCCTTTATCCTATATATTGCTGGCTCATCTGTTTCTCCAACTCTGTGGTGTACCAGACTACCAGCCTGGACACAGAAGATATGTGAGGATTGAGGAACGATACCATGAAGGTTAAAGCGCTGACTAATTAAACAAACAATCTCTAGCTACGAAAGGTTTAGAGAGAGAAAGAAAAAAAAATGATAAAGACTCTGCATATACCTTCAGATGGCCTCTTTCGTGGAAGACCCATTTGCTAAGTTCAGTCACAAACTGTTCGTTGCCAGATTTTTCATATCTGGGAAATTTTTACATACGATTAGTTTATTTTTTTTCAAAATGAAATGCGACATTTATAATTGATGAAACAAAAATCATCAAATATTTGTAGCTACAGATCATGTGCCAAAAGTTTCAGTTGATGAATTATGTGACTACTTACTTGTTCGGACTCCCAGCTTTCTGGACACCAGATCTGAATAACCTGCCGCATGCAAACAAAATCTCTGAATCAGAAACATCCATATGCATGAATAGCTGGAGAGATACCATCAAAACTATACTCACCTGTCGCTAAACAACTGCAACGAGCCTGAGATAACAACCCTAGCATTATTCCTGGCCTGCAGATGTAATATATACGTCAAAATCTTTGAGCCCAAGGCACTGAATGAAAGTTTCACAAGTGTAGAGTTGAGTACAGCAAAGAAGATAATCATTCAGACTTCACAGGAACATCAGATGACCCAATGGTGCATATACAATATCTGGTTACAGGACAGGGACAAACCTGCATGACCGACACTAGGGAAATTGCGGACCCAGTGAGCTGGGGGGGACTCGACAACTTGGAGCTGGGGTTAGCAGAATAAGCTGAGGGAGAAGCTGAAAGAACTTTCAAAACCTGTGAGGCATGAAATGGGAAAAGTCAATACTAACATCAGAGAATAGCATAGTAATATTATACTTGTCGTCATCAACTAAATGCAAAGAAAGACGCATGTTCTTCGACTCACCAGATTGTTGGTAGGGTTCAATGAATGTGCAACACCTCTGAAGAGCACGGGAGCCTATAATCCAGAAATCAAATACATAATTTTATATATATGTTACGCATACAAGACACGTATGAGCATTAGTCACATACATAACTCTTAGAAAGCAGGGAGTTTACCTCAATCTTGGTTTTTCCTACAATGACATCGGATTTAACTAAATCATCGGCCGCAATCAAGGTGTGGTCGCCTTCAACATCAGAGACGGAGAAGCTGGAATGATCAATAACCATAGCCGAAGAATCCTAAGGGAGACAAAAATATAGCTAATACATCAAAAGTGATCCTATGTCGCATTTCGTTCCAATAAAGAAGATAATTCAACGTAATGAGAGACGAACCTCATCGAAATCAACACCACATTCTAAAGCAATTCCCCGTATCAGATCAGATGCAGAAGTATCCGCCGATAAGATCAAGTCCCGACCCGAATCAACGAAATCAGCTATGGATTTCGAATCCAAGGATCCTCCAAATCCTATACGCAAGCAAATGAGAAACAAATGTCCAGATCGATTCCCATATATATACACAAAACGGGACATCAGGTAGCTCAGAGATTGAAGATCTTACGCTCTGTCGACGGGGCGAAGATGATGAGCCCATCGTACAAGTACTGGCCGTACCGTTGAAGCGCGAGCTTCGAATCTTCAGCTAACTTGAAATCGAGATCGAATCCACGGGATTTGAGAGTGTTGAAGAAGATAGAATGAGAGGATTTAAGTGACAAATCGTCGAGAAGAACCAGAACCCGGCGATCCGTCGGATTGTCGACGGAGAACGAGAAGCTAAGCAACGGAAGAAGGAAGAAGGAGATCAACGCGACGGATCTCGAGAGGTTCTTCATAGCGCCTCCTATGGGTTTTCACGGGTGTAGAGTGAGTGACCGTTTTCAACTAGCACAAGGCGTTGACGATCATATAGTTCAAACGGCGCCGTTTTCATATAACTCGAAATATTAAACTGGGCCAAATCATAAATCCTTAACCAAGTCGTGAAACTAAATGGGCCTAGGTGAATTCTAATTGGATGAGGATGAGCTGTACTAAAGTGAGACGGGCTTTCATTATGGCCCGACTCTTCTTTAGTTATTAAATTTAATTTTTTTGTCAATAAGTTTACAGCTAATGAATTAAAGAATTTACTCCTGAGACTCTTGAATAATTTATTATCAAGGAAGAGTTCTATTCTATTTCATATTCTTTTTGAAAACATATTAAAACTAACTCCTAATCGTTTTATGTGGTAGTTTATACAAAAATAGTGTGTCCGGACCACCTTCTGTTGTCTCTCATCTATCAACCAAGCCTAAAGTAAAGTCTTACATGATTATGTTTCACTGATACAAGCATTATTAACACGCCATTTATATACGCCTTTTTTTCTTAGCAGTAGGTTTACAACATGATCCAAACTTCAATCTACCATACACACAATACGCATAATAATTACGGGAATTAGAGAAAAGAGTAAGCTATCATTGTGGCAAGTGATCAGATTGATTGGACCGTCTTAACATTTGTGACATATATTAGATCAACTGGACCGCCTTGTTGCAATTTGTTTAACTTGCGTAATGTTTGCTAACGACGGTCGCACCAAAAAATTCTAAATACTAAGTTCAATTATTCAACTCACGACAAAAGAAGACAAAGAATATTTTAAGAGGACCATATATGTATAATCGAATCAGAAGTCGTACCATTCTAAATAACAGATCACTAATATGACTTTGGGTGTTATTTAAGTAAGACGGGTATCCCCGCTTGTCCTCAATGCAAGCCTTGACTTGTATAAGCAGAAAGCAATAATCTTGGTTACAAATCAAAAACTGTATATAGTAAGCGGTAAATTTTAGCCCCCTATCCAATTTTTAGTCAGTGATATATTTGATGATCTTATTTCTTAGTGGCTACTTTCTTAACCATCTACCTTGGTGTCATTCAATTTCGGGAACATTTGATATTTGTTTAAATGTCTTAAATTAGCATTTTGTAAGTTAAACATTCGTTTTGTGATGTCACGGGAATATATTACGTCGTAACGGGGATCTAGTAGGAGAAAAAAGAAACAAGAAGTTTGTCATAGAACTATATAATAAGAGGGAAATTTCAACAACAGTGGTCCAATTATAAATTACGATTAATTGGTGATTTTCTCAAACCGCAGTGTACTTTGAAGTTTGAATGAACATGTTTTGTGGCATCCACAGGTCACCCGCCACCGGATCATTTTGACATTTTTATGGAGTGATCTTGAATATTTTGAAAACTGACACATGATGTGTTCTTATGGATGGAAATTTATTTGATTTGTTTCTTTTAAGTTCAAAACTTAAATAAATATTGACGATTCTCAGTTGAAATAGCAAGTCAAAGTTATATACATTTTAATGAATTTTGAATTATATCCAAACATTTTTTATGGTTTTAAAATTATATTCAAAACTCAAAAATTTAAAATCAACCTACAAAATATATATATATAAACAAAAAACATATAATACGGTAGGTTGCTATGGTCGTGCGGTGATATAAGGTCTAAAACAATAATAGTGAATGGCTCTAATTAAGAGCTGCTCCCACTTCTATTGAACCATGATTAATCCGGGGTTCTTAGGTGGAGTTCTTAGCGTAATTTAAGAACCGGTTCTTAACTTTAACAAAGAAAAAGCTAAGAACCGGTTCTTAAATAAGACATTTAAGAACCGATTCTTAACTTTTTTTTTGTTAAATTAAGAACCGATTCTTAAATTACGCTAAGAACCCCACCCTAAGAACCCGGGGTTAATCATGCTCTTAAGTTTTATTTTCTAACTTCACGGGTATGGTCAAATGGTACGGCAAATTTAGAAAGGTGTTAAACACTGAGAATTCAAAACTTATTTACCTAAATTTATCTATTTTGTGACTAAATGGTGTGGGTATCTAACTTGAACATAGAACAACTGACTTACCTATTATTGATACATCAGCTTCTAAAAAATTAGTCGAGCTTTCGGATCCAGATCCTCCAAATTATTAAAAAATATATATTTTCTTTATCGTTTTCTATAGAATGTACAGTTACAGAGTTAAACAGGTGATTGGGTGCATGTGGACCCATTGTTTTTTTTTATAATTTCAAAAATTTCCAAGACAGGATTACATAAACTAGCTAGATAATTATGAAAACTAATTAAAACCAGTTTATGCCCCTCACTATAATTAGCCTCTAGCTTCGCCCTGACAACGTATATACATCTTTTTACCAGTAGAAATATTTATGATGTATGCTACTAGTCAATATTGATCACTAATATATCTAAAATAAAATATAGTTCTAGGCATGTGATCTACTAATCCGATCATGTGCTGATTAATTGGTCTTTTTCTATAGATTTCTTAAATAGTAATTGCTCAAACACATGATCATTAATTAATATAAATCTCTGTTGTATTATGTATGACAGTTGTGGTGGTAGCTATATCGTGGGAGGAACCAATGATATAGTATAGGATATTTTTCTTATTTTGTGCAGAAAAATACAATCATATCTATATATATCAGTTTTTGTCACATATCGTCATACATATATATTGTATCTTTTTGTTAGTAGTATATTCCAATCGATTTGTTTAAGGTGAATTCGTATTTGAGTTTACTTTTAAATAAATCTATTGCTTTAAGTTCTACAAACTCTTGCTGCATTTGTTTATTTTTTGGTTTAATTTCATTCTTATATGTTCTTATATAAAATATAAGATATTAATTTCATTTTTTATCAACAAAAGTAATTAAATATATCTCTATAACTATAATATTTATATAAAATATTATTTAATATGAATTTTGCTTCATGATTTGAAATTCAATTTAATTTTACATACTAACTGTGTTTTCTTTCTGTGATACCGTACGTTTACTTATGAATAAACCCCGTAGATTCACGTAAGACTAATATTTCATAACCCAATTGGGGTTGTTATTATATTATATATCATCCATGATTAAAATCCGGTTTATGGTACGTACGCTTTTCATAGATAAAGAAAAATCGGGTTGCGTGGATTCATATCGCTTCCTGATAAATTATATTAGGTTATCCGTTTATATTTTAATTGAAATTGTGTTAATGAATGGAATGGTGGATAGAATAGTAAAGGTAAAAAAACGAAGACTCCGACTGCTCTTTACTCCAGATCTCAATATGGACAACCAGTGACCATCGTGCACTGCACTCTTCTCAATCTGTTAAAAACAAAGTTTAGTTACACCGACAAAACGATTTTATCATATTTTATCATTTTAATTCAATATGTAATCAGTATATATGTACGTAGCATATTAGCCGAGTCTCTATAAAATCATATTGATAATATATAATGATATACGTTGGTATGGTTAGGCTCCAATTTGTATATTTGGTGGAATCTGGCACATCTTAACCAAACTTCTTTTTTTTTGTAACTAAAATTTTGCATTGAAGAGTGTGTAATCTATAGCATACCGTAACAAAGTCGTCTTTATTTGCATTTGATAGATGATTTACGAAATAGTTAGAATTATTTTACAGTTTTTTACATTTTCTCTTATATATATAGTTTTGTTTTGCATAGTCACGTTTTAGATTTATTTTGATTCCGCAGTATTTACAACATCAAATGCAACTCTAAACCAATATAAAAACATTAATCGTTATGAAAGTTTTCGGTTAAGTTTATTTTCTTCCATAAAGCAAGTTGCATACGTCTTCCCATGCATACGTAATTTTTAATGTTTCCGATACAATAAAGACTAAAAAAATATAAACTTCTTCCAACATTGTTGATAGTTGATTCTACATAATCCTATTTTAATAAGTGTCTAGACGTTTCTTGGAAAACACTGGTCTCTACAATTGTTTTGAACTGTGATCTCTAAAACTTTGCTCAAGCATTCTAACTGCATCTCAACTTATTTAATAGTATAGTTTACTAATCGTCATTTAATGTCTTGGTTAGAGTGAGACCATGCCATGTGCACTCTTAAGATGATAGCGTAATAAAACAATATACACCTCACACACTAACAAAACCGGCGGTCGAAACTCCTATAATAATAATAAGTGGCTAACTAATTCAAACTAATCATAAGTTATTATAGATTTTAGTCGTAAATTATTATTTCTAATTTTCACATGTTATTATTTACAACTTTACAAGTGGTAATAAAATTGGCTATAAATGAACCACAAGGCAGGTGCAATAGAAACCCATCATCAACAACAAAAAGACATACAAAACCAAAAAGAAAAAAAGAAGTATCAAAATGCAAATCACAAAACCACACGCCGCCTTGCTTTCAAGTCCCGGGATGGGCCACATCATTCCGGTGATTGAGCTCGCTAAACGTCTTTCCTCTAACAACGGCTTCCGAGTCACCGTCTTCGTCCTAGAAACCGATGCAACTTCCGCTCAGTCAAAGTTCTTAAACTCCACAGGCGTGGACGTTGTCTATCTTCCTTCGCCGGACATTTCTAGTTTAGTGGACCCTGCAGACCACGTGGTGACCAAGATAGGAGTCATTATGCGTGAAACCGTTCCAGCCCTCCGGTCCAAGATCGCCGCGATGATACAAAAGCCAACGGCTCTGATCGTCGACTTGTTCGGGACAGAGGCTTTACGTCTCGCATCGGAGTTCAAAATTTTGACGTATGTGTTCATAACTTCCAACGCACGTTTTCTTGGTGTTACTATATATTATCCAACTTTGGACAAATATATCAAAGAAGAGCATACGATACATAGAAAACCGCTTGAGATACCGGGATGTGAACCGGTTCGATTTGAAGATACACTAGATGCATACTTGGTTCCGACCGAACCGTTGTACCGGGATTTTGTGCGTCACTGTCTAGCTTACCCAAAAGCAGATGGCATTTTGGTTAACACATGGGATGAGATGGAGCCTAAATCATTGAAATCTCTTCAAGACCCGAAACTTTTGGGTCGGTTTGCTCGTGTACCCGTTTACCCAATCGGTCCGTTATGCAGACCGGTAGAATCATCTAAAACCGTTCACCCGGTTTTGGATTGGTTGAACCAACAACCAGATGAGTCGGTTCTCTACATCTCCTTCGGGAGTGGCGGTTCTTTAACGGCCAAACTGTTAACCGAATTAGCTTGGGGACTCGAGCAGAGTCAGCAACGGTTTGTCTGGGTGGTTCGACCGCCGATTGACGGCTCGTCTTGCAGCGTGTATTTATCGGCCAACGGCGGCGGAACTAAAGACAGCACGCCGGAATATCTACCGGAAGGGTTCGTGACACGTACTTGCGATAGAGGTCTCGTGGTCCCATCATGGGCCCCACAGGCTGAAGTGTTAGCTCACAGGGCCGTTGGTGGGTTTTTGACACACTGCGGTTGGAACTCGACGCTAGAAGGCGTGGTTAGCGGCGTACCGATGATCGCGTGGCCGCTTTTTGCGGAGCAGAATATGAACGCTGCGTTGCTCAGTGACGAACTAGGAATCGCCGTCCGAGCGGATATTGGTTTGAAGGAGGCAATTATAACTAGGTCGGAGATAGAGGCGATTGTGAGGAAGGTTATGGCGGGAGAGGAAGGTGAGGAGATGAGAAGGAAAGTGAAGAAGCTGAGAGACAATGCGGAGATGTCTTTGAGCAGCGACGGTGGTGGTTCGGCGAACGAGTCGCTTTGCAGGGTCACGGAGGAGTGTAAAAGGTTTATGGAACGTGACAGGGACTTGGCACGTGGTGCTTAGAATTGCTTAACTCTTTTGTGTTTGAAACTCTGTGTCGTTTTCCAAAGTTTGTTTTCTGAACTTGTATTTCGTTGTAATAATAGAATAATAATCGGTGTTCTGTCACTATACTAATGCTTTAGACTTTTTTCTTTTAGTAATCGTATTTCTCAACTAATGTTCCACTGTAATATTGAATAGTGGGTGTTGTTTGTACTAAAATAACATTGTAATATAATAGTATGTACTATATTTCTATTTTTGAATATATAAATTGACAACTAATGTTTCATAGTTTTCCAGAGTACTCTTTTGGACTAATTGTCCAAGTTTTTCTTTCCGTTGTCAGGTACAAAGTTTTATATGTGTATCCACAAGATTATTCGTTTTCCTCGGATGACACTTTGGATTCAGTAGATGCAAAGTGTAAAATGTATAAACATATTATTTGCTTCATTGGTTATTCACTGGAATTGGAAGCTATGATTTAGGCCTTGTCAATCATGGTTATAGTCATTGATATAGTGTAGACTTCAAAACAGATTGTTCATAGTTGAGCAGACGACTATTCAAAATGTTGCACAAAATTTCAGCTTAGTCTTTAAGGTAGTTTGCTTTATTCTTTTAGAGATACAATTATTTACACCCCTTCCAAAAGATTCGTATTTGTGTGCATAGATGATAGGGTAATTGTTTTAGCCGTCCGGAAATATTCAAGCTGATAGGGTAATAACGACGTTAAGATCCTTTATTTCATAATTTATTATTTAACTCGATAACGATCTTCTAATCAGATCTATTCGCTTAAGTCACATCTAGGTGACCTTCTAGATGCAATAAAGAGAATGCAATAAGAAATCTGTTAAGGAAAAAGGTGGTTGTCTCATTATCATTCCTGTTGAGATTTAGGTCTTTCGCAACTCACACAAGAAGAACAATAAAGGTAAGAACACAACAAGTTTGTTAACCCAGTTCCCAGCCTTAAACCGGTACGTCTGGAGAGGGATCTCTTGCCCTCAACTTTCACTATGAATCTGAATAATACAAGCTCTGTTCTTCTCTTACAAGAAACCCTAGAGAGATAGCCGCTTAATCTTCTTACATTACAAGGTATAGGAGAAAGATATATATATGCATCTATTTATCTAATCCTAAAAGCCTTTAACGTTTTATGTCTATGGGCTTTGCAGGTACAGCCCATCTTCTCTATTTGTCCTTCTTGTAAAGCTGTAGGCCCATCCCTGGCCCATACGAATTTGGCTTTGGTCTGGTCAAACTCACAATCTCCACCTTGACCATACCAAACCAGAAACTTTGTTTTCTTCGCCAAACTCTTTGCTTGTCTCTCTCTCTCTCACAGATTCGTGAACCTTCTTCGATGACACTCTACTTCGTCACCTATCTCCGTTGTGACATTACGATGAAACTCAGAAGCTTATGATTTCCCCATCATCTCCTCTGCAGTTTCGTACCCGAACCCAGAGCTTTGAGTTCACAGGTTCGACGTCCATGGTTGAGTTCTCACCGGTGATAGTCAGCATCTTGTGCCTTCTCCTTCCCATAAACCCGCAGGTGAGCATAGCCCCTTTGTCTTCTCTGTGAATTTCTAGTTTTAGAAATCCTAAGGTTCAATCTTTGATTTCAGCTTTCACGTTTGCTCATGTGATTTTTCCGGTCTCGTCGGACGTCCATAGCCCAAAAGCTTCCGACTTCAACCTCCATTACTTCTACATGTTCCAAACCTGGAACCCTTGAACTTCAAAATCTTCAAGATGGTTCTCATGGCTGAGCTCCACCATGATTGGTGACTTCTCCTGTCTACAAGTCACCTCCTATGCTCAACATCTCCGGTAAACGACCTTCCTTCATCTCTTAAATTTTTTTTTCTTTGAATTTAAGCCTCAAGACTTCGATCTTCTTCTTAGCTCCCATAGATGAACTCCAACCTGAAAGATCTCACTGTCGTGTCCTTCTCTGCATCTCCCTGCGGCTCCCTTGTCGCCATTACTTAGGTACTGTCAAGCTCCACCTTTTATGATAACACATAATCCTTTTATGCGAGTAACTGTTGCATCTTCCTGCATCAATATTTGACGCTAAACCTCTGCTGCTCCCAGATAACCTTAACTTTGATATTCCCTTTTGCAGCTTCATTGATAAACAAGAATCGTCTCGTGACCCGTGACCCTTTTATAAATTCAGGTAACCGTCTGAAACCTGAAATCATCTTCTTCACCACAGTTGATTCTTATTAGCTTGTGACACTTTTGAAGTTCCATCTTCTCTGAGACTCTTGTAAAACTCTTAATTTATTTTCCTTTCTCAAGCTCCACCTAGAACAAGAATCAATATTCTCTGACTTGCGATTCTTCACTGGGAATACACTCTCTTCTCCCCTTGCTTGAGTTCTGATTTTTAATGTCGCTAGACAAAAAAAAACTTATAGAAACCAACTTGTTTCTCTGCCTTTTGTCTTATACACCACATTCAGTTTAACTTCAGTCTCATTTCTCTCATGCTTCTGGTGATCTCAGGTAACCTCTTTACCTATTCAATATCCACTCTCGACTTTACTTCAAGTTTCAAGATGAGAACAGCGAAGAGCTTAACTGTTTTTCTCTTAAACCTTCCGTCAGCTCCACCTGGAATTAGTATCTCCTAACCGTGATTCCAGATGCCTACAGGTAACTCCTTTAACCCATTAATCAGTCTGATTTTTCTATCGACATAAGAACACCTTTTATAACTAACCCGTTTCTTGTTCTTCTTCCTGCGAGAGTAACATGTCGATGATGGAGTTACCTGGAGCTGTGCCCTGTTTAGACATTGAGGAGATCGCAGCCAACCTGAAATCTCTGTCCAGGTACTGCTTCACTTAGCACATCAAATGAGTTGCTTGTCTGAATATTAGATAGATTCATATCTCCGTTAACTCTATCTCCATAAACACACTCTCTCAATATCTTGGAGACTTTTCCCACGTCTCTAAGCTCAAGCTCGTTACCCTCCTTCTCTTTAGCATTCTTCCAATGCTTTCGTTTCCTGATTTTCTCAGCTTCATCATTTATTTTAAAATCTTCAGAATTTGTCTTTTCCCCCAATCCGTATGCTACAGAATCAGAATCTTTAGACTTAGATTCTTCACAACTCTTTTCAGACTTGGTCTCCGCTGAAATTTCAGATTCTTTTAACACAGAGTCTCCTCTTTGAACGAATAACTCCCTCGTCTCAAAACCATGTGGAGTAGGACCTTGAATTAGATTTTCCACGAAAGTCACTTTCTTTGACTTCTTTTTTCTAACTTCTTCACCAACTCCAAAAACGTTCTCCTTGCTCTTAGTAACATTGCCTTGGAGATAATACAAACCATCTTTGTATTTTCCAGCTAATACCTTCTTTCTATCTTTGTAGAACCGAACCATGAAGCCTCGTCCTTCATAATTGCAACCTGATTTTTCTAACATCCCATAAGAAATCAGATTTCTACTCACTTCAGGCATGTATTTAACATCCTTGAGTATTACTTCAGAACCATCTGGATTCTGAATCCGAACCTTTCCCATTCCTTTGATGCTTCCTTTAGTGTTATTAGCCATTAGTACACTCCCTCCATCGTACTCTTTGAAATCAAACAAGACTTCTTTGTTAGGTGTACTGTGGAATGAACAACCTGAATCCATGATCCATTCCTTAAGTGTATCTTGTTTGCTAACGGTTAACACCAGTGGTTGCCTAGGCTCGGTCGCAATGTTTGCAGAATCTCTCTGCCTTCTTTCTGGACATTCTCTTTTCCAATGTCCTTCATCTCCACATATGAAGCAGCCTTTGTTGTTCTTATCAAACTGAGGCTTTGACTGAAACTTTCCTCTGCTCTTAGATCGTCCTCTCCAATGGTTGGAACTTCCATTACCGTTTCCTGACCTCCTCTCTGTCCTTCCACGTGACTCAACATACAAACCCTCTGAGTCTGATCTATTCCTGTTGAGTAACCCTTTCTGCTTAAGTTCTGCTTCTTTAGAATAAGCTGAAGTGACGACTTCATTAACGGTAAGTGTTTCTTTCCCAGTTCCATATTGGAGCGTGTGAACCAACGGTTCATAAGCTGCTGGAAGTCCTGACAAGAGCTGAATTGCTTGGTCTTCATCTGAGATAGTAACCTTGAGACTCTCTAAGTCTGCAATTAACTTCAAAAAGATGTCCACGTTTTCTTCTATTGTTTTGTCCTCCTCCATCTTATAGCAAGAGAATTGTTTCTTTAAGTAGATTCTGTTGGGTAGAGACTTAGTTTGATAATTCCTCTCTAGTGCTTTCCACATCCCCAATGCTGTGGTTTCATGCATGATTTTCCTCAGAATAGAATCACTTAAGCAGGTTCCCAACAAGCTTCTAACTCTGAGATCCTTGTCAGCCTTCTTCTGATCAACCTTTGCCTCTGATCCTTCCACTTCCTTTCCAGATTCCATCAAGACAGTAAAGTCCTCGTTAAGAACCGACAGTAAACCTTGTATCTCTAGCTGACCCATCATCTTGTATTTCCACATCCCAAAATCACCTTTACCATCAAATTTCTCCATCTCAAATCTTCCTAGAGTTGGTTCCATGGTTAACAGATTTTGTGCTTATACCTTTGACGTGTTTCCAACTTGCAACACGATCTTCTGATTTAAGTGTGTAGCGAATCAACTTTGCAAACCAAACCTGAATGCTCTGATACCACTTGTTGAGATTTAGGTCTTTCGCAACTCACACAAGAAGAACAATAAAGGTAAGAACACAACAAGTTTGTTAACCCAGTTCCCAGCCTTAAACCGGTACGTCTGGAGAGGGATCTCTTGCCCTCAACTTTCACTATGAATCTGAATAATACAAGCTCTGTTCTTCTCTTACAAGAAACCCTAGAGAGATAGCCGCTTAATCTTCTTACATTACAAGGTATAGGAGAAAGATATATATATGCATCTATTTATCTAATCCTAAAAGCCTTTAACGTTTTATGTCTATGGGCTTTGCAGGTACAGCCCATCTTCTCTATTTGTCCTTCTTGTAAAGCTGTAGGCCCATCCCTGGCCCATACGAATTTGGCTTTGGTCTGGTCAAACTCACAATCACTAGCTCCTTTTTATTGGAGCACAAAACAAGAAGAAACCAAAAATACATCTTCTGGATGTGACATTTCCCAACTCTCTCATTTTTCTGCTACTTTGGAACCATATTTTTAGGGACCAAATCAACTGAAGGGAATAATTAACTTATCATGATGACATATTCCAACGTTTCATGAATAAATAAAAAAGAACTTCGGGCAACTCTACCAGTTTTTTTTTTTTTTGTTAAAATAGTACTTATATTTAGTTATGTAATTATATTTATTTATTTTAGATAAAATCAACTGCTAAATAATAGATATGCAATATTTTTTCTTTTGTATGACTTTGCAATAGCTTATCAGTGGAGGAACACTGTCTTTTCTCTCTTTTTTTTTTCAAATTTTATCGAGAAGAAATTCCACTATGAACTTTCAAAGATGATGGTCTAAAGATATGATTCATATGAAATTGATTATTATTCCTTTGTCATGCATTATACCATGAACAGTGATACAACGAATAAACTAATAATATACTCTATTCATTTCAAAAGATGTATGTTTTTAAAAAAGATTGGATTTTTTTTTTCTATTCTTAATGTACATTTTGTATTTATAATTAAATTTTAATATATTTTATTAATATATGTAAAAATTCTAAAACATATATTTTGTAACAGAAAGAATATTATTTAATAAAAATTAATAATTTCACTGTTTTTTTAGTATAATATATCTATTGAATAATCCAAACTAATCATTAAAGAAATGCATAACTTACGGATTGATCTTCTCTCTGAATATTCGTCCAAAGGCAGCTTAGCTCTAGACTACGGGTTAACAATCTTACAGTTTATGCTTAGTAACGTAGTAACGAGCTCAGCAGCCTAAATGAAATCTTTTGATTATCTTGCGATGCGATGTATCATGTATGGACTCTATACTCTCCAAAGGCCCATATTTTAACGTTGCCATCATACTGCACGAAAGTGAAAGACTTTGGGCCATGCAATTCGCTAGCCTACCGACGCCAAGTCACCTTTTATATATATATTTTTTTTTTGTGCAGCTGACTTGTAAATCAAGTTTCTTTTTTTTTTTTAACAAAGTAACAAAAAATGTTATGAATCAAAAAAGCATAGTTTACAAGATCAGAGTATTTTAAAAGATCACATTAAACGTCCAGCAATAACATTTCCGAGTTACAAAAAGCAGGCACCACTATATTCTATGTAACGCGACAAGCAATTTTTTTGCATGTAATACCTATAAATTCTATCAGCAATCGGACCAACGTTAATAAACAAACTGAAAGCGCCCATCAAATTCAAATATGGGCCACTCCAGTGTTGTTGGATCTAAGACAGCTTCTATTGTTCCGACAAGGTTTCTTTGCGCTAGAGCCGCCGGAGCACGACACTTGTTTTCACATTATCGTCAAGTAAACAATTTATAAGCGTACGTCATTAATATACTATTCTGGTTATGTGGATTAACACTAGTTGTTATCATGTCATGTGCTTAAGTTGCTCCATGGTTGTAATTTTGTACGAAAATACAGCTCGGAATAATAATGTTTATACAAGCGGACGATGGGGATCCACGTGAATTATCAATTTTAGTACGGTTTTCTCTTTATTTTAATCGTGATTTTTTATATAAACTAGTATTAGAATCTTTATTAAAAGAGGGTTCTTAGCGGGAGTTCTTAGCGGAATTTAAGAACCGGTTCTTAACTTTAACAAATGAAAAGTTAAGAACCGGCTCTTAGATAAGATATTTAATAGCCGATTCTTAATTTTTCCTTTGTTAAATTTAAGAATCAGTTTTTAAATTCTGCTAAGGACCCCTGCTAAGAACTCTCCTTTAATCATCGTCTTAGTATCTTAATCATCACAAAGTAGATAACACTTTATTTTTCTTGGCTATATATGTTTAGTATCTTTAATTATTAAACTTTACAGTAGTACGTTTCACAAAGAAAATACTTGACAAATAAATGAAGGATTTGCTCGTAAGTAAAACGATGTTACTATATATACTGAATCAAATTACAATTATGAGTTCTATCTAGTATAGATTTCGCAAATACTAACAACGATTTTGGAATTGTTCAAACAGTAGTCTACTACAGATATAATGTATATTAAATTATTAACACACAACATTCTACAGTATTGTTTTAAAATGATGGTGACGACGACTGTTATTTGTATTTTAACTGTGAGATTAGTTGTACTATAAGTATATAATAAAGGCGGGAATTCTGACAATTTACCCGTATTTTGTAGCTAGTAATCATGTAGTAGCAGTGGGGTTGGTTAACTTTGACGTTTTTAACTGAGGCTCGGTTATTATTTATTCGATAATTATAATTTTTAGCCAAATCAGTCCAAGAAAGTATTCCATGCATGGGTATACGATAAGCTTACATTGTGGACTATTTAATTACTAAACAATGCCCTAGCTAGATCGTGGCGTAACGTATGGGTTACTAGTGGTCAATTTCAGCCACTCCAGTTTTTCTTCATAGCAATTATCGACTTTTTATCTTTATAGATTGACTACACATCATATATATTGCATTTAGTATTTACTATCTACAAGGAAGGGTTTAAGTTAGTCTAAAAATTAGTTGCTGGATCCAAAACTACAGATTGAATCTTTGATATGATCATATATTGGATTGAATATGTCCATCCCTGCAGCACTTGGAATAATACTCTTGCTGAACAAGTTTATAATTAGTGCTAATCAGTCGCCAGCACATTCAGAATACAATAAGATAGCTATAGTACGTTGATTAGTTGGTAGATAAATTTTCGATTAATTAAAGAAATTAAGCAGAAACGTATGGAATCTTTCTACTTCTTTATCTATCTGTTACGTAAAGCACTGAGAGAGTTGGAAGTGCGGGAAACAAGGAAGGCAAATGTTGGGATAAACATGACATTTAATTCTTATAATCATTTTGCTTTAATGATAATTAACTTGGATTAGTTTGTCTAGAATAACAATAGTAGGAGTATTATATAAGTAGAAGGACAAATAAATCGTAAGTCCCAACTCAAAAGCATATGGCTGATATGAGAAAAGGAATCTATCCCGTGCCATATGCGCATCTTCTTTCACATTTTATAAGAATTATTTTCTTTCTGTTTTTAACTTTTTTTTCCTATATATGTATACTTCTATGAGTATAAGAAATAAACCCTAATTAAGGACTCTATGATTTTATCGTTACTGTCAAACTAGAGTTTGACATTGGTCCTTGGGTTTGAATCCCGAGAGTAAACAAACCTAAGCAAATTCCAAATCCTATCCATATATATACATCTGTTTAAGTTTAAACGATCCATACATTGCACATGCCAAATGCGATTAACGAAATAACTTTATAGTAATATCAAGCATAGATAAGAATGGACTGGATTTTTTTAGTTTCCATATAAAGGTATTTTTCATGCCGTTTTGTATTCATTGTCTATTTTTAAACTAATAATTGCGCTAGCTATATGAAGGGGAACTTTCGAAATCAAACAATGTAAAAGCAAGAAAGAATTTTCACCAACCATATGTTATATATATTTTCCAAATAAATAATATAAATAGAATTTGTTATATGAAATAAATATAAATTACATGCCTGTCTCACTTTGAATTGTTTAGTATAGACGGAAAATATAATTTTAAAACAAAAACTGTTTTTCAATTATGTTGAAAACAAATTAAAGAAAAAAAAATGCAAAAGGGTAAGTCAAAGATGGAATATTGAGAGAAGAAGAGAGGCCCGGAGAGAGGGAGGGAAGGTGAGAGAACACGTGGCAGAAGTAGAGGCGTGGTCCAAAGAAAAAGGAGCATGGGAGAGACGACACGTAAGCAATATAGAAAGCATTGGGCATGTGACCTCTTAACTTTCCATCATTTATTCACTTGCGTGCAACTTGTCTTTGTCACCCACTTTCCTTCCTTCCCTCATAGTCTATCTTTTAATTAATTAATTAACATTCAAATATCAGTATTATCTATTTTTTGTGTAAATGGGAAACCCTACCACTTGTCAATTTTTCAGACAACGAGAGTTAAATATAGCGATCTTCTTGTTATGTACATGTACATGCACTGCTTCCGTATATAACACATACCGCTCTTTAGCAAAACTAGGTTTTATTTAGAAAACACGTACGTAACGTTCAAGTCGAGTTATAAATTTACACTGTGTGAGTCAAAATTTGAAAATGTGACATTATCACTTATGAGAGACAAAATGATGGCCCGACACACTATTATAATATATAAAATGTTTGTACGCCTGACCCAAAAAACTTTAACATATGTGAGTTGTATGATGTGTCTTTCTCCAATTGTGAGAATAGCTTTGGGGGGCATACAACCAAAAGAATCATTGTCGGTTTCATGTTCTAATTGGTTGAAGAAAAATCAAACTGAAATTCCCCGAAATTTCTGATTAAAACTATATTCATAATATTAGATTGACATTGTTATAAAGAGATAGAGAGAGTATTTATATATGGTAACTAGCATGTTTAAAATGAAAGCCTTTAGTTAAGAAAAAACTAGCATGTTTAATCTCTTTACATTTACATTATTCAAGTCGTTTCTAATACAGAGTAACGTGAAACATTTTGACACATTGATCCTAATAATTGTTGTCTCTTTCTTTTTGAACCTGCAACGAAACTACAGAAGATAAGTTGACTTTTATTCTCGTCCCAATTTTGAAGACAACGTGAACCTCACGTGCAGAGCCGTCACTCAATGTCGGATTACATTTTTATGTTCTTCCTATGTGAACTATTCATTTTTCCTAATTATATACGTTCCTATGATTCTTGTTCGTTTCCTAGTCCTTACCGCATCACCCACCTAAAAAGAAGCACACTGTATATATAACATTTTATTCTATTTTTACCAATTGTCCATTTCTCTTTAATGAAAGCGAGACTACGATTTTCTTTTTCTTTTTAACAACATATATACTATTTAAAGCTTTGATCAACAACAAAAAAAAAAACTATTTAAAAGCTTTCAATCATGTCAATTATATATATATATATATATATATATATATTTGTCCAACATAGCATGTCTAGTTTACCCTCTCGTACATGTCACATGGTTCCTCGTATTTGATTTTTTCGTGAAACATAATAACGGATTTATATCTTTTGATGTAAAATGATTCTTTGATTCATTTCATTCTCATGTACACATATTACCTGTGTTTTTTTTCTGCATTACATGATTATGACTATTAATTTTTATATTAACAAAGCGAGTAAAATCACAACCGAAGAATTAAAGAAATTCCGTTATCCTGATAAAGGTGAAGAGTTCTTATTGATTCGCATATGTTCAACGCAAAACAGGTTATGTTCAGTTGATCGCAGAGTGGAATAAATAACACTATTGGTGAAGAAAAATAGAGAACGATGCTTCAAAAAAGTAACAAATAAATAAAAGAGAATTCAAGAAGATTCGTGGTTATAGTCACCACACTAGTATACAATAATAAATCAATAGGGAAAACGGAAAAAGGAGGGCACATTGCTTTTCAAATGGAAATGAGTGATCTCGAGCTCCGAAAACAAATAAAAGAACCCTATGAAATTGACTAAATTAACAGTATAAACTAATATAACCCTTACCAAGGACATAGACAGTTTGCATATACGATTTGTAGACAAAACAAACTAAATTAAACAAAACATTAATATCCAATAGTTATCCACATATGATCGGAACACTCGTTTACCGACTCCTCAATTTAGTCTCCTTCGGGATCCACACCACGTCTCTTGTCCACAATAGTCAGCCACTTCATTCATATGTTTTACTATTATCAATCAAAATGCATTTTAATTATGATGAAATGTTGCAATCCTTTTTTTATATCTAACATGAAGCTCTTTTACTCATTAGTATATACCAAAAATATATTTTTCTATTGAAACTCAGTGATAATTAAATGTTGAACACGATTAAAGACACTTTTGTATTATTATTATTTTGAACGAAGACACTTTCGTATATAATCTGATAATTGAGTTATTTTTTTACCAGTTGAATAAGTTACAATAAACTGCTTTTCAATTTAGTATATCGAACTACTGAACATGTATAAATGTATTAGTAAAAAAAAAGTATAAATGTAGTTTTCAATATACATATACATATATATATATATGTATATAATCTGATAATTGAACATATGTTTTTGAAGGTGTATATCATACTAACACAGTCATTTCAAATTCAATGTATTGTCCTACCAAAATAAAAATAAAAAACAGATGGCATAAGTGTAATATAAAGGGAAAGAGAACCCAAGAACAAGGTCACAATCTTCTAGCTTATAAAAAGCATGTCATAGGACTCAACCTCACCAAGTCATATCCTATTGTAGACTCTCCTTCAAACATAGTCAGAGAAAAACAGCAACTCTTGTCTGAAAAAAACTGAGAGAGAGAGAGAGAGAGAAAAATAATGGATCAAACGGTCCTAGGCTCTCAAGTGTACCCATACACGACCCCAACCCATCATAGCAACCAGTGCATCATCGTTAACCAGATCAATGGATCATCATCCGGCGACGGATCAAAGCCGGTGAAGCGGAGGAGGAAGAGGAGAAGCAAAGGGTCGTCAGCCACCAACGAAGATGACGTAGCGACGATTGGAGCGATGTTGAGGAAGAGGAAGTTGACCGATGAGCAAATGAATAAGCTGGAATATAGCTTCGAGAACGAGCACAAGCTTGAGTCAGGGAGGAAAGAGAAGATCGCCAGAGATTTAGGTCTTGATCCGAGACAGGTGGCTGTTTGGTTCCAGAACCGCCGTGCCCGGTGGAAGAACAAGAAACTCGAGGAAGAGTACGCCAAACTCAAGAGCCAACACGACACCGTCCTCCTCGGCCAATGTCACCTTGAGTCTCAGGTATACATTTTTATCTTCATCATTACATATGATGGGTAATGTACTAACGTTCATAACTAATATATATATATCATAGGTGGTTATTGGTTAATTAATTAGTTCAATATTTAGGCATATGTGAATTTTAATGAAATCTAATTTCATAGTTCAATATAGTTCAATATATATATATCATAGGTGGTTATGGTTAGAGAAATTCCCTTAGATAGCCCATTTTAGTTTGTTTGTCACAAAAATAATTTTTAAGGAAGAAAATGACCAAAATGTTTTTTTTAGAAGCTAAAAAATTCATTTATATGCATTTATACCCCTAGGGTTAACTAATTTGGACTTTATGGTTTAGAGTAAATGGGTGGGTTTGGGGTTAGGGTTTCAAATTTCAAAAAAAAAAATAAAAAAAATCAAAATTTCAACAAAAAAAAAGTCTGTTTTGGTCATTTTATTTTTTGAGGCTATTTTTTTGACAAAAACTTAAAAAGGGCTATTTAAGAGAATTGCCCTTATGGTTAATTAATTAGTTCAATATTTAGGCATTAAGAATATTTAGATCCGGTAGTCTTAGGATTTAGGAGGCCAAAGACCAACACATAGCAGAAAAGATGTTGATGGTCAAAACACAATAATCTTTTATCAATAAAATATGTTTTACACTGTAAGAGCATATTTATCCCTTAAAATCCAAATGGGTTTCTTACTTTTTTTTTCCCCTTTTTTTTGTAAAAAGTAAAAAAAAAAAAACAAATTACGGGCCGCCACGTGTTGGTGGGGCCCGCAAACAGTACCAAAAACTTGTAGTAATCAATCCTTATTCTGCATATTTGGTGACCAATTCTTGCGTTTGATGTGAGGTCACTCACTTTTTTTTTTGTGTAAAAACCTTGTTAGAAACTAGGGATAAACATGGTCTAAGTTGTTTGTTACAAAAATATAAATTGTACATGTCTCAGTCTTTACTTCTTCACTTAATGGCTGCAACTGGTATTAATTATATGTCTATAATTTATTTTGCAGGTACTAAAACTGACAGAACAGCTGAGTGAAGCTCAAAACGAAATTCGAAAACTTTCGGAACGACTTGTCCAAGAGACGTCAACAAACAGTTCAGGTTCATCTCTTTCTGTTGAAGCCAACTACACACCCATTGAGTTCGAGTTTGCCCTGGATCATACAAACTACAACATCCCATTTTACATGATGGATAATAATTATCTACAAAACATGGACTACTGGGATGGCTTGTATGTGTAATTTTAAAACTAAATATCTGTAGTCTTATGTATGAAACGCATGTTCTTCTTATTTGATGTAGAAATAGATGTCGGCAAAGCTGTTGTAAATGTAGTGTTATTTAAGTATTTACTTCAGTATAGAATAACTTGGGTTTTCACGTTTCATTCTTTTCCTCTAGCTTCATATATAAAAATCTGATATAAAGTAAAAATAAAAACAAAATAAATATCAATGCTAGTACACATAATTAAGAGATGATTCCATAGGAAGTATATGCAGAAACTATCTTGTGTTATAAATATTAGATATACGACTGAATATATAGTTACCAATTGGTTTGATATCCTACTAAAAGAGAAATTCTTATATAATTTCATCACTTATACATTTTTCTATTTACATATCAGAGATCTTGTATAGAATATAGATAAATTAATTGTCTCTTCATCTATATTTAAAATTGAGAACTAGATATATATTTCATGGATTACAATAATTTTATGATCTATTACACGTTAATTTTATTATCACATAAACCATTACGACAATGAATAAAAGAAAACCCACTATGTTCATTTGTATTTGGTCAAAAATCTTCGTTTATAAATTGGATATAATACGGATATTACAAATAAAAATTAATTGTGTGTTGAATCTGTTATTTAGTGAAGACTTGATATAAAGTTTCCTTTTGTCAAAAAAAGAAAGAAAAGGTTTCCTCTTTTCCCTCCCGTTGCCATTTTAAACAAAAAGAAAGAAAACAATATAACAGAAAAGGTCCCACAGTTGATAGAATTTATAGAAACACCCCCAAAACATTTCGTAGATATAAATAAGCAGCGTCACGCTTACTCGCCTCGTCTTGGTCGCTCACTTACTCGAGAATGAGAATGAGAGCTCGCGGGTACCAAATAGCTCCGTCAACAGAGATCCCAGCGGAGGAAACGCTTCATCCGAATTACCCCTTTCTCATGTCCTCACATGGTCTCAAGTCATCGTTTGATTCGCACGAAGACGATGATTCACTCTCAGACCTCGATTCCGACGATCAATTCCCTTTCAGCATCAACACGGACTTGCTTGTCGATGCCAAAGACGTTTATATAGGGGAACTGATCGGCGTAGGTTCTTCTTCAAAAGTCTACAAAGGATTGTGGGTTTTGCTTTTTCTTCATTCCAAACTTTAAAAGTTTGTATTTTTGGTTATGGGTTTTCATCAAAACATGATTTTGATATTTCTTAAATTGTTCAAAATTTCAATCCTTTCTATTAGTATAATAGGAGGTTTCAGGTTTTAGATACTGCTGCTGCTTAGTGTTTAGATACTTCTTAGGAGGAAGTGCCACTCTAAATTTCGTTTAGATTTGGATTAAAGTGTTAATAGTTTTAAGCTTTAGTGTTCCAAGTTTCAGGGTAAATGTTACAAGAGAAACCCAACCATGAATTACAATCTCAACTAGTAGATGCTCCATAAAGTGTTTAGTTTTTGTAACGTCTTATTGACTAGGAATACTGTATCTGAAGCAAAGGAAACTAGAGAACTGGTTACATTTAGATAATCCCCATTTTGTATTAGAGCATATTTTGTATTAGAGCAGCATAATTGTTGAATTAACATATTGGGTTGAACAACATTTCTGTATGGGCGATTACAGGTTCAGGAAAGTTAACCCCGTCTCAGTGAAGATATTCCAGCCTGAAAGAGCATCTTCTGTTACCATTGAGCAGAAGAGGAAGTTCCAAAGGGAGGTTATGTTGCTCTCCAAGATTAAACATGAAAATATTGTCCAGGTAAGTATGTTAGCCTTATGTCGTCTGCTCCCGCAATGTATTGTCAGCTGAGATCTTTTTTTTTTATTTTTTGTGATTACAGTTTATTGGGGCCTGCGTAGAACCAAAGTTGATGATAATAACTGAACTCATGGAAGGCAATACACTTCACAAGTTTATGTTGAGTACTCGTCCAAACCCTCTTGATCTCAAGCTCTCCATTAGCTTTGCCTTGGATATCTCTCGGGGAATGGAGTTCTTGAATGCAAATGGCATCATTCACCGTGATTTGAAACCTAGTAAGAATAAACGATTCCTTTTAGTTAAATATTCACCACCACAAAGAGGAATGAAGACTCTGGAATTGAACAAGTTTGCTACTTATTGTGCAGGGAATATGCTCTTAACAAGGGATCAGAAACATGTGAAGTTGGCTGATTTTGGACTTGCTAGAGAGGAAACTAAAGGTTTCATGACCTCTGAAGCTGGTACTTATAGATGGATGGCTCCTGAGGTGATTGATTTCTTTCAAAATTTCAAAATTGTCTTTTCACATGTTTCCATTGTTGATTATCACAAAGATGTTTGATTCTTTTTTTTTTGTTTCTCAGTTATTCAGCTACGAGGCGCTTCAAAATGGGGAAAAGAAAAACTATGATCATAAGGTGGATGTTTACAGTTTCGCTATTGTCTTTTGGGAGTTGCTTACCAACAAAACCCCATTCAAAGGAAAGAACAACATCTTTGTTGCTTATGCTGCCAGTAAAGTAAGCAAGCCAATATCTTTTTTAACCTCAGAAAATTCATTTGAATCAATGAAACTGATATATCTATGAAATTTTTTACTTTCTTTAGAATCAGAGACCAAGTCTGGATAATCTTCCTGCAGGAGTTGGTTCTATCCTTGAAGCATGCTGGGCAGCGGATCCTAAAGCTCGTCCGGAGTTCAAAGAGATTACTGTTTCGCTGATGAATTTGCTTAGAAGCTTATGTTCAGATGACGATGCTTCGTCTAATAGCAATGCTGCCAATGTAGCTACCGAGGATCCAACAAGCAAGCTGGTTCAGGAACGTGCTGTCTGCGACTGTCCCAGGCTGAAGATGATGATGACCAAGAAGAAGAAGAAAAAGAGAAATAAAGTGCTGAACATGATGGTTCTTCCGTTTGTTAAGATGTTTAGAAACTGTTTGTGAAAGTGATGAAAGTTGTTGGAACACTTCTCTTATAGGCAAAAATACGAACTTGATAGGGTAAAAAGAATTTTTCATTTCTTTTTGTTGTTGTTTATGCTTATACGCTTATAGCTACTAGAAGGCTTTATGTACTAAGCTGGGAATAACAACACTATAATAAGATAACCACTAAATTTGATACAATACTTTAAAAAACCTAATAACACTAAACTGCTCTTCTTCTACTTTCATGCCTCTCTTACGAACTTCTTCTACCAATGTCTTTGCCTGATAAATCTCCACTTCCAAACACATCCATTCCGCCGCCACCTCCCCACAGAGCAGAAGACAACCCACCACCCGGATTATTATTACCAACAGCTCTTCCCAATCCGAGAAAGTCGAGTGTTGTCTGCTTCGGATCAAACACGGAAGAGTTCCCCATCATTAGCTCTTTCAGACCCGTTCCGCTACTACAAGGTAGTCCAAGGCCAAGACCAAACCCAGCATCGTGGCTGCTGAGTTCCATAGGTGAAGAAGTAGTTGACACTATGCCTAACCCGCGAAGCAACGACCCACCTGAACCCGTGGAGCCCATTTGGGCAGCTTTTTGGAGCAATGCGGTTGCTGAGATTGCTGGTTGAGAAGGAGGAGGAAGACTCATAGGGGTTAGAAAATGAGGTGGTGGATCTTGTATTGGTGCTCCGAACAAAGAAGGACTCGTCGTGGAGAGACAGAGAGATATGGGTTCCATGGAGGAAGATGGTGGGTATAGACTTGGGGAAGGAGTTGAGGAAGCATATAAACTAGGCGAAGCTGTCGATGATGATGCAAACAAGCCTGCGTACACGCTCTTGTTGTTGTTACTGTGATCATTGTTCCCATTCAAACTGATCGTTCTCGGAGCTTCCTCCATAACGACTTCAAGAGTGTTGTTTTCTGGAGAATCTGCCAACAGAGAAAAGATGTGATGATAGGTCATTAACATAAAGTCTGAGACTTGTATAGCTAACTAATAAAAATATAACGGCGCTATAGACAAAAACCAACTAAACTCCAAGATCACCAAACATTACACACATCTTGAAGTTATTCCTGGCGACAAAAGTTGTTCCCCATTTCCCCATCAAGCAGAGAGTTTTGTAGTATTATGTACCTGAAGAATCTGGAATCGGCAAAACCGAGGAGGATACGATATTGGCAGGCTCAGTCTCAACACTAACAGTCGGTGCAACAGGCGGCGGAGAAGGAGGAGGAGGAGGAGGAGAATCAACGGCCGCTGGAGATTTCTGTTGAGATTCCGAGACTGTTTCAGGATAAAGTTTCTTGCTTTGAGTATGATTCTTGGCACTCTCTTCAGCCAACACATCACAGAAAGCTCTGTGCGTTATGAAGCTATCTCTTCTGCAACAACAAAAAAAAAACAATCCACAAGTTAGTATATAAATATTCAGACAAAAAAAAATGATCAACCTCTTTCTTTGGCGTTTTGTAAGAAAAATGCACCTAGAAAACAGAGTTCCACAATCGCATCTATACTCCTTGGTGCCGCAAATCTTGGAGTGAGCTTTCCAATCCGACTGAACAGCATAACTCTTCGAGCACTTATCGCACTTATACTTCTTCTCGCCGTGTTTCCGACAAAAGTGTTTCTTGATTCCAGTGAGATCACCAAGAGCACGTGAGGGGTCGTGATGAACACAGCCTGACACAGGACAAACATAGACTTTCTTCCTCACTTCTTTGCTCGATCTCTGTCGAAGCTTCCATGGAAGGTTGTGACCACGACGGTGAAGCTGGAGGTTCTGGTCTCGTTGAAACCCTTTGCTGCAGATTTCGCAGACGAATCTGTTTGTTGCCATAAGAGTTTTGGGTGATAAAGCTATCACCTCCGCATCTGGATCTGAGTTTAATCCCCCCAATAAATAAATAAAATTAGTGAATCAGTTCAAACTAGGAAGTAGTAAAGTTTGGATTTTTAGAAAAAGTACCAGGCATTCCTGGGAGGTTCCGTTTCTTCTTCACGACGGATTGTGGAGGTGGGTTTTGGTTTCCGGTGGAGGAGACGCTTGCATCGCCGGAAACCGTAGAGGAATCATCTAAATCAACCGGCATGTGGAAAGACGCGAACTTCGACCTTCTTCTCTCTATCTCTCTCCTCCTACTCTGTTTACTCTCTCTCTCTCTCTTGTCTCTTTCTTCTTGAGCTACCAGTCAATCAGCTTTTCTGTTCTTCTTCGATTTTATTTTGAGAACGGTGTAAAAAATGAAAAGTAAAAATCTTTTCACCTTTTTGGGTTTAAAAGAAAAGTCATAAACGAGTGTGTACTGAAAAAAATGGCATGTGAAATTTATGCAGCACCCAATGAATGCATTATCAGGTCTTTAATTATTTTTCTATTTGTACATGTTACGTAATCAACTACTGGCCATGTATTTAGTTTTGTGGATTGACGTTTTTTAATTTTCTTTTCCTCTTGCAGTGATTGTGTGAAAACTGATTATTCTGATAGTTGTTGGTCTTAATTATGTAGATTATTATTAAAAATAGAAGAAAATTAATTTTACTTTATAGATTTATCATGAGGATGATATAAACAGGTAAAAAAAGATTTTATAATTTTAAAGAAAAAAAATGACAGTCGTTGTCTTGGGCCGAAGACAAAGGAGGTATTACCGTCCCGTTGTCGGGCGCAGCCTCAGTAAAAAAACAATTTTCCATGAACCAACTCCGCAGAGTTGAAATTAAAACACTCCAACTAATTTGACCGTGGATTTTGTCGTGTAGCGAAATGTGTACTCGCGTTTTGTTTTGTTTCTTTCTGATTAACGAAACTAAGTAATGAATGCAACGTTCGTCTGATTGTATTGACTTTTTTGACGTTTTGGTATTATTCGTTCAGCTTTTGTTTTAACGTTTTGATGCCTTGTAGGCGTTGGAGATGCTCAGATGCTGCCATGTGGTTCTCTATATCTGATTTACATCCGTTGGATAAACATGACGGTGACATGTGGAAGAAAAACACACACAGACCAGCTTGGTTTTCTGCGTACTACCGCCAAACCACCTCTTCATAATTTTTTGAGCTTCTTGTTAAATTTGAAACTCTTTTTTCGGGCTTTTATTGGGCCTCAAATGGTAATGTCCTATTTTTGTTTGGAATATACATACATTTATCTTACGCTCTAAGCTCGGCCCAAAATAAAATAAAATAGAACTAACAAATAACAAAATCACCTAAACCCAGCCTTGGTTAAAATTTAATATAGCCAACCAAGCGGAACCCAATCTCCTTTCTTCCTCTCGGAAAACCCTAGCTGAGCTCCGATCGCCCTTCGCCATGGGGGACATGAACGATCCTTTCATGCGTAACCAAGCCGTCCAGGCTCGCCCTAAGGTTCAGAACCGATCCAATGTTCTTCAGCTCAAGCTGGTTCGTCTCTCTCCTTTCTCCGATTTCGCTCTTCTTTGCTTGGCTGCTTGATGCGAGTTTTGATTGTTCTGTTTCTGTATAGCCTTTGTCGATTGAATTATCAACTCTTTCAATGCTTAATTTGTTATGAATTATTGCGAGATTTACTGATATTTTACTATTGCTGTTCCGATGCTAGTAACGTAGATCGCTTCTGATTATCGATTAGGTTTCAAATCTTGGTTAAATCGAGTTTAATAGCTCTGAAGCATGTTTTTGAGGTGGATTTCATCTTTAATATGATGATCTGTTGGTAATTTGCAGATGGGTCAAAGTCACCCGACTGGCTTAACACCCAATCTCTTGAAGCTCTTTGAGCCCCGACCTCCATTGGAGTTCCTTCCACCTCCAGAGAAGAGAAAATGCCCTCCCTATACTGGTTTTACAACTTACCCCTTTGAGTCTGTTTCACTTTACTCTTTATTGTCTTTAGATTTAATTCTCTTTGTGTGTTCCTTTCAGGCATGGCTCAATTTGTAAGTCACTTTGCTGAACCTGGAGATCCAGAGTATGCTCCACCCAAGCCCGAAGTTGAAACACCTGTATGTTTCATCTCAACCTATCTCTCTCTATTATGCTAGGCTCAGTGACATCTTTTATATTTTTGTTTTATTTGGATTTAACCAGGCTCAAAAAAGGGAGAGAATTCACAAATCACGACTGGAGAAAGGGGTTGAAAAGGCTGCTGAAGATCTAAAGAACTGTAAGTTTCTCCACCTTATAATTATATAGCCAGGCTTTGTTTTGGTGACTTGGAAGTTACAATTTGATGTTTTTATCTGGTAGATGATCCGAATAATGATCCCAATGCTTCTGGAGATCCCTACAAGACACTGTTTGTTGCCAGACTTGTAAGTTACGCTGCTTGTTGAAATCAATTTCATGGACAGGTGTGTTTTTTAGGGCTTGACTTTATGTTTCTCTTGTTTTATTTCAGAACTACGAGACCTCTGAGAGTAAGATTAAAAGGGAGTTTGAGGCTTATGGACCAATTAAGCAGGTATGTATCTATGAGCGTTCCCTAACAGGTTCGGTAAGAAGTCATGTTCTTTTTTGCAAGATGTTTGTTTTTACGTCCACAAGTCTATAAGGGTTTGATTTTTTTACATTCAACTTTTCCTCTGAGCCCAGAAGCTGATCTGTTTCTAATTTGCCATGTTTTGCCTTCTTTTACTTTGATTAATGCCACTGAGCCTGTTTCTCATAACTTGCCAAAATAAAGTAAGTAGTAAAAGATATCACGGTCAATAGTTTTAATTTCACAAACTTTTCTGCTCTGTGGCGATTGGTTTAAGATGTTTCGGGCATGTCAACAATAGGAACAGGTATAGATCAGGTAACTTTTACATTTTGACATCCTTTTTCTATGATACCGAGAGTGTACGCTCTCTGGTTTCATAGTCTCTGAGGTATATTTTCTGGTAACCCTTCCTGGTAAGCCACTAAGAAATATTCTGTCCCCATATTCCCTATCTATTTTGGTTCCTAAGAAACGATTCATCTCACACGGGAAGTTCGGGCAGTGAATGTAAGATCTTAAAACAGTAGTCGTGAGTATACCAACCCTTCTCTATTTTTCGTATTTTAAACAAATCTACTAAAACTTTTGTGTTCTGGCTTGAAAGGCTAGCAAAAGTATTATCCGCTCTATGAAGGCGATCTGGTAAACTAGTACATTATACATATTTACATATCATAAAAGTTTTAAAACCCTGGTAAGGGGTCGTTAAACCTGCCATGGAATCCATTTTTCTGCCAATTCTTGATGTGGTGATGATGTGGAAGCCTGTTAAGAAAAAAGGTTGCCTGTGCTTGTTTGACATGTAACACATGTATCTGAAAGCTGGTTCAAGTTCTCGCAGAGTTTGTGATTTCTTGATGTATTTGTTTTGTCAATTCGTTAGGTTCATATGGTGACTGATCAGCAAACCAATAAACCCAAAGGATATGCCTTCATCGAGTACTTGAACACCCGTGACATGAAAGGTGCGAGAAACCTACTTGTAGTGTTGTTCTCTTTTCTAATATATTATCTTTCTTTCCTGACATGCATCTTTGTATTCTCTTATAGCGGCATATAAACAGGGTGATGGAAGGAAGATTGATGGTAGAAGGGTGCTGGTTGATGTGGAGAGAGGTAGGACAGTACCGAACTGGCGTCCACGTAGGCTTGGTGGTGGACTTGGTACAACCAGAGTTACTGGTGAGAAAATTGCTGGTGAGGAGGAACAACAACAGCCATCCCAAGCAAGAACGTCCCGCTCCGAGGAGCCTAAAGCCCGTGAAGACCGGTAAGATAATTCTTTCTTCACAAAACCCATGTATTGTCATTTTTCTTACTGTCACTCTGTTGTGACTGATCATGCAGTGAGAAATCTCGTGATAGAGGAAAAGAAAGGGAACGCGAGCTGTCTCACGAGCGGTCCCGTGAAAGATCTCATGAGAGGTCCCGTGAACGGTCTCGTGATAGACCGAGAGAGAGTCATAGAGAGGATAAGCACCACAGAGACCGAGACCGAGGTAGAGACAGGGATAGGGAAAGAGAGAGCAGACGTGACAGAGGAGATAAAGACCGTCGTACACGTGATCATGATCGGGAGAGGAGTAGTAGGAAAAGGGAACGGGAGTACGAGAGCGGAGAGTATGAAGAAGAAGGTGAGTATGAGAGGGGTGGGTCGAAGCAGAGGAGAGGAGAATCAGAGGAAGGTCATGGATACTACGAAGGGCGTAGTAGTAGTAGACGTTCAAGCCATTATGAGCGTGAGGAGGAACAAGGAGGTGAGCAAGACCGCTACGATGATCGTTATGGGAGAGTGGAGGAAGAAGAATACCGTTATGATGATCGTGAGTACAAGCGGTCAGAGCGTTCCAAGTCGCGTGATTATTAAACTGATAAGCTGTTGACGTTATTTTCTTCCGTAGCGATAAAACAATAAACTTGTGTGTGTGTTTGTGATGACACTGGTGTCGAGTTTCGTTATTTTGCGTTTCTTTTGATTTCGTCTGACAATATGTTCAGCATTTTAAATCTTTAAACAGAACCATTTCAGCTTATCAGTGTTTGTTTTGATGTTAATTTACGAGTGGGTATAGAAAAATATCACCGCTAGTGCTCAGTCAAAGTCAAAGTAAATTAACGGATTAGGCGGGAAACCTAGGGATTAAAGTGTCATTTCAGGTTTCCCGCCTCCGCAGGCGCTGCTTCTAATTAATTAAAACAAAATACTGTAAATCGAAAATAAGCGAAAGTGTGTATATTATTTTCATTAAACCCTCGTTTCGTTTCGTTTAGTTTCGTTTCGTTTCGTTTCGAATTGCTCTCCAAAAGCGACGGAGACTGTTCGGTGATTCCTTACCGGAATTTCCATTCTTCTCCGGCGATGGTTAGTCTGCGCTCCGCCAAAACAACTCCGTAAGTCTCTCTCATTTGCTATTTATTGTTTCTGTCATTTCAGTGTTGTCATCCGGCGATTTTCTCATCCTTAACGCTCTCGAAATAGCTCGCTGAGTTTGATGGAGCACACGATCATTGCTTTTGACTCTTTTTCGCTTGTTTTAGGATTCCGGTAATGGCCAGCGACGGGAAAACCGAGAAAGTTGCCTCTGCCGATTCCACGACTTCTGTTCTCAGTGAAGAGGTTTGTTCCGGGTTTTACATGTTCTTTGATTATTTTAGGGCTTCCAGAACTTTCTCTTAAGAGTGTGGAACTTTTTTTTTTGTTTGCTTGCTTTTTCCACATTCGATTTTGGTTTATGTAATTGGGTATAACTTTTCACTACCTGATTTGAGCCCTGTTTCTGACGATTGAAGGAAAGCTCTGAGGAGACTCTTGTAGAGAAAGGGATACTTGTAGCCAAAAATGGAGACTCGTCTCTTATTTCTGAGGCCATGGCTCAGGAAGAAGAGCAGCTGCTCAAGATTCGGGAAGATGAAGAGAAAGCCAAATGTGCTGGTTCCGGTGAAGCTCCTGATCTGAATGATACCCAGTTTACTAAACTCGATGAGCTCTTGACTCAAACTCAACTCTACTCTGAGTTTCTCCTTGAGAAAATGGAGGATATCACCAAAGTAATTCTCTCCTTTTTCCATTTTTTGGGGGGTTGGTTTTTCTTAATTGAGTTAGTGTGCTTTGCTAGAATGGGATAGAAGGTGAGACTCAAAAAGTGCAGCCCGAGAAGAAAGGAGGTCGTGGACGCAAAAGAAAGGCTGCTTCTCAAGCCGCCAATGTTAGTTCAGTATATTTCATCTACTCTCATGATGGATATATTTTCTGGTTCAACTTACTTGGGTGTTGGATGCTTTATTCTTCATTCAGATGAAGGCTAAGAAAGCTGTTGCTGCTATGATTTCAAGATCTAAAGAAGGTCATGAATCTGCCAACTCAGATCTGACTGAGGAAGAAAGAGTCATGAAAGAGCAGAGTGAACTTGTTCCTCTTCTGACTGGTGGAAAGTTAAAGTCTTATCAGCTCAAAGGTGTCAAATGGCTAATATCATTGTGGCAAAATGGTTTGAATGGAATTTTAGCTGATCAAATGGGACTTGGAAAGACTATTCAAACCATTGGTTTCCTGTCACACCTGAAAGGAAATGGGTTGGATGGTCCATATCTAGTAATTGCTCCCCTCTCTACTCTTTCAAATTGGATGAATGAGATCTCTAGGTACTCTCTTGACCATTCGTGTTTATATACATGTCAAGCTTTCGGGTCGCTTTCATTTTTTTCTTCTTCTCCTTGTTGAATAGGTTCACGCCTTCTATCAATGCAATCATCTACCATGGAGATAAGAAAAAAAGGGATGAGCTCAGGAGGAAGCACATGCCCAAAACTGTTGGTCCGAAGTTCCCTATAGTCATCACTTCTTATGAGGTTGCTATGAATGATGCTAGGAAAAATCTGCGGCATTATCCATGGAAATATGTCGTGATTGATGAGGTAATTTTCCAGATTGATTAGTGTCCTAGGCACATGAGTTTCTATCATTAAGATGGTCCTTCTAACTTATTATTTCGTTCTTCCATCTTATAGGGCCACAGGTTGAAAAACCACCAATGTAAATTGCTAAGAGAACTAAGGTATATGAAGATGGAGAACAAACTTCTGCTGACAGGAACACCTCTGCAAAATAATTTGTCTGAGCTGTGGTCACTGTTGAATTTTATTCTGCCTGACATCTTTGCATCACATGACGAATTTGAATCCTGGTACAAACATTGCCTTTTCTACAGTTTTCCGTAATTAGTATGTTGTCTTTTGTTTTTTCTTCATACCAAAACTGCTGCCATCTTTTTGACATATATTCCTTAAGTTTTCAGCTGATTATTTAAGTACTTTATAGGTTTGATTTTTCTGAAAAGTACAAAAGTGAAGCAAGTAAGGAAGAAGGAGAAGAGAGAAGAAGAGCTCGGGTATGAACAATTATGATTAATTTTAGTATATATTTCTTTGATTGTAAAATATCATGAGAAGAGTAAACATTTGTCTAGGTTGTTGCGAAACTTCATAATATACTACGACCCTTCATCCTCCGAAGAATGAAATGTGATGTTGAGCTCTTACTTCCGCGGAAAAAGGAGATTATTATTTATGCTACAATGACGGATCATCAGAAAAATTTCCAGGATCATCTTGTGAATCGCACGTTGGAGACACACCTTGGAGAGAATGCTCTCCCAGGTGCTTGTTTTTCTGTGTGTTTTATGCTTTACAGTTTGCCTCTTCTGCATTGCGTTGTTCATCCCTTATACTTTCAGGTCAAGGTTGGAAGGGAAAGCTTAACAATCTGGTTATTCAACTTCGGAAGAACTGCAACCATCCTGACCTTCTTGCGGGGCAAATAGAGGGTTCATGTATGTCATTGGGCCTTCTTACAAACGATTGAATCTTTTTCTTCTGTTTTACTGATCTGTCTTAATTGTTATTTTTTTTCTTGACAGATTTCTACCCTCCTATTGAAGATATAGTTGGACAGTGCGGTAAATTCCGCTTATTGGAGAGATTGCTTGTTCGGTTATTCACCAAAAAGCATAAAGTATGTTTAAGAAGCCCCTGTTTCCCATGAAACGTTCTCTGATTTTTTTTTCCTGTTGAGCAGGTCCTAGTCTTCACACAATGGACAAAGATTTTGGACATTATGGATTACTACTTCAGTGAGAAGGGGTTTGAGGTTTGCAGAATCGATGGCAATGTTAAACTGGATGAAAGGAGAAGACAGGTTTCTCCTTTTGCTTATGCTGATTTTGCATTTAAACAATATTCTTACCGTATCATAACCAAAAGGTCTCTCTGTCTCTTATGAAATAGATCGATGAATTTAATGATGAGAAGAGCAGGTGTAGAATATTTCTTCTCAGTACCAGAGCTGGAGGACTCGGAATTAATCTTACTGCTGCTGATACATGCATCCTCTACGACAGTGACTGGGTAATCAAAATTAGCCAATCTTTTAAGAAATTCTTCCCTGGTCTTGTTTCTGTTTGGTGGTGTCTAACTGTGGTTATCTCATCATCCTCCAGAACCCCCAAATGGATTTGCAAGCCATGGACAGATGCCACAGAATTGGTCAGACAAAACCTGTTCATGTTTACAGGCTTGCGACGGCTCAGTCAGTAGAAGTAAAAGTTCTATTCTGTTTCATTAATCAATTGCACTCTCTCTAGGTCAGTGAGATTGTTGCCTCCTGACACTAGTTTATGACATTTGCGCAGGGCCGGGTCCTAAAACGAGCATACAGTAAGCTCAAGCTGGAACATGTGGTTATTGGCAAAGGGCAGTTTCATCAAGAACGTGCCAAGGCTTCAATACCACTAGAGGTTTAGTTTCTCTTCTCAAAACCAAATCCTTAAAAAAAAAATCATTATACCCTCCATCTTTTACTAAAAAAGGCTTTGAACCAAACAAACACACACAGGAAGAGGACATACTGGCGTTGCTTAAGGACGATGAAACTGCAGAAGATAAAATGATACAAACCGATATAAGCGAGGAGGATCTAGACCGGTTGCTTGACAGGAGTGACCTGATGATTACTTCACCGGGAGAGACAGAACTAGAAGCTGGTGAAGCTTTTCCAGTGAAGGGTCCAGGTTGGGAAGTGGTCCTGCCTAGTTCAGCTGGAGGGATGCTGTCTTCCCTCAACAGTTAGAGCCCCAGTGATCTATGCATTGAAAACCACTGCGGTGTGTTTTTTTTTCCGGAACATGACCGGCTACTTTTGCCTGAAAGGGTTTGATCATTAGAGGACATCGGAAGTTTTTGTAAGTTGAGAAAACACTTCGAAACCTTAAAAACTTGAGAGTGAGTGGTGTTTTATGAGCTCTCATATGATTAAAAACAACAATTGGCCCTCTCCTTTTGCAATTGCGGATATTTTATTTTTATTTAGGCACTAACAAACTTTTAGAAAAGTTAAGAACTTGTAATCTTGACGGTGTACTGATGCATGTATAAAATGATTAGGCCTAATTGATTATTATCGGTGATAGCAAAAATCAAAAGCTCCGTTACCGGGAATCGAACCCGGGTCTCCTGGGTGAAAGCCAGATATCCTAACCGCTGGACGATAACGGAATTGATGTTCCTTCATCTGTTTAAATAATGATGTTAATCCTTTTATATTTTCCCGAAGCAAACGGTTTGCAACGTAATTATGGTGTGCGAGTAAGGGTAGTAACGGAATATAAGGAGTCATCGTGTTCCATTTCTTTCTTACAAACACGACACCTCGGTGGCTGCTCTCCCTCCGTTCACCTCTCTCCCTCCCTCTCGCGAGTTCGTCTGCCTTCATTTCTACGGATTTGCATTCAACTGATCCGCTTAAAGAAGATGTGGCGCTGCGTCTCTCGTAGCCTGCGTGTTCCTTCATCATCAAGGACCTCACTCTCTGGATCTCGCTTTCCTAGATTCTTCTCCTCCTCCTCTTCTGTAAGATCTCTCTCCTTCTTTCTCCTTAGTTTTCCGTTTCGATCATAGGGAATACCTCTGGTTTTATTCAGGTATCATCGTTTTGATGTTGATCGGGTAGAATTGCTTTTGTGGTATCCATGTTTGATCATGTAGCAGCAGACTGGGGATTACACGATAGTGGATCACACCTACGATGCGGTGGTTGTGGGAGCTGGTGGTGCTGGGCTTAGGGCGGCCATTGGATTATCTGAGCATGGCTTTAACACCGCTTGCATTACCAAGCTTTTCCCCACACGCTCCCATACCGTCGCTGCTCAGGGTGGTATAAATGCTGCACTGGGAAATATGTCAGAAGATGACTGGAGATGGCACATGTATGATACTGTCAAAGGCAGTGACTGGCTTGGTGATCAAGATGCTATCCAGTATATGTGTAGAGAGGCACCTAAAGCTGTTATTGAACTTGAGAATTATGGCCTCCCCTTTTCTCGTACTGAAGAGGGTAAAATCTACCAGCGTGCCTTTGGTGGTCAGAGTCTTGACTTTGGCAAAGGTGTCCCCTTTCTACATCTACACTCTTATTCACCTTCTTTTGGGACCTTCCACATATTAACTTTCTTTTTATTAGGTGGTCAGGCCTATCGTTGTGCTTGCGCTGCTGATCGGACTGGACATGCTCTGTTGCATACCCTTTATGGACAAGCTATGAAGCATAACACACAGTTCTTTGTTGAATACTTCGCTCTCGATTTGCTCATGGCTACTGATGGTATGTGTATGCCATATCTTTCCCTTTTCTCTTGTAGCTTCTGTTTGTTAGTATTTACGCAACACACTGTTATCTTATCTGCAGGCACTTGCCAGGGTGTAATTGCACTAAACATGGAAGATGGAACACTGCATCGTTTCCGCTCTTCACAAACAATTTTGGCCACTGGGGTGAAAAGCTGGTTTTGAGTAGCTTTATATCATACGAATTTTTACACGTGCAAATAAACTTAACATGATGGCTCATGTTTCTCCAGGGTTATGGCAGAGCATACTTCTCTGCAACCTCAGCACATACATGCACAGGAGATGGCAATGCCATGGTTGCACGTGCCGGTCTTCCACTCCAGGTTTGCCACCTGTTTCGTTTTTTGTGATTAATGGTGAACAATGTCTTTTGCGCGCTAATAGTGTTATCGTCTAATAATGACTTTATGCAGGACTTGGAGTTTGTTCAGTTCCACCCAACTGGTATATATGGAGCCGGATGTCTCATCACTGAAGGTTAGCGTCTTCTCCTCACATGCACGAATCTGCTTGCAAGATAAAGATTTAATGTGTGTTTGCGACGTTTACATTGTCTATTGAAGGATCTCGAGGTGAAGGTGGTATCCTTAGAAATAGTGAAGGTGAACGTTTTATGGAACGATATGCTCCAACTGCCAAGGATCTTGCATCAAGAGATGTTGTCTCCAGATCTATGACTATGGAAATCAGGGAAGGTCGTGGTGTAGGTATGCTTCCCTTAGAACTAGTTTTTTGTTTTTGGAGAAACTCTCATTGCATATCTTTCAGCTGTATCCATATGTCTAGTTCTTAATACTCATTTGGGACTGTTGCTAATATCGGCAGGACCACATAAGGATCATATATATCTCCATTTGAATCATCTTCCACCAGAAGTTTTAAAAGAAAGGCTTCCTGGAATCTCTGAGACAGCTGCAATCTTTGCTGGTGTTGACGTTACCAAAGAGCCAATTCCAGTTTTGCCGACTGTTCACTACAACATGGGTGGTATCCCAACAAATTACCACGGCGAGGTAAGTATAGGAGAAGCCGTTTTGCTGAAATCTGTGTAGAATGAATCATGAGATGCGTTAAAAGCCTCGCCATCAAAGTAATTCTTTTTTTTTTCTTTTTTTGTCGTGCAGGTGGTGACCATAAAAGGAGATGATCCAGATGCAGTGGTTCCTGGGCTTATGGCTGCTGGGGAGGCAGCTTGTGCATCTGTTCATGGTGCCAACAGGCTTGGTGCAAATTCTCTCCTCGACATTGTTGTGTTTGGCCGTGCTTGTGCAAATAGGGTTGCAGAGATAAGCAAACCAGGTTATTAGTTACTTTTGAGGATCCCTCGAGAATGTAGTATCATTTTTCTTTTTTTTTTAAATCGTCTCTTCTGATGTTTTGAATTGCCTTATTTCGAATGGTGCAGGTGAGAAACAGAGACCTCTAGAGGAGAATGCAGGTAAGAAGACAATCGAATGGCTGAACAAGTTAAGACACTCAAGCGGGTCGCTTCCTACATCAAGTATCAGATTGAACATGCAGAGAATTATGCAGAACAATGCAGCTGTCTTCCGCACCCAAGAAACATTGGAAGAAGGTAAAAGTAACTTTATTATAATGAATTCAGAGCTCTATCTCACCTGCAAAGGCCACCAATTCTGAAATAATTGATCGCAGGTTGTCAGTTGATCGACAAGGCATGGGAAAGTTTCGAGGATGTCCAGGTTAAAGATCGGAGTTTGATATGGTAAAAAAAAAGAAGAAAATACTCTATCATGGTGGATCGATATCTATTAATTATTAATGATGTAAATTAACGGTATGGTAAAACTCTTGAGTCTATATGTGGTGAGTGCAGGAACTCTGATCTGATAGAGACAATAGAGTTGGAGAACCTTTTGATAAACGCGTCCATAACAATGCATTCAGCGGAAGCACGAAAGGAAAGCAGAGGAGCACATGCTCGGGAGGATTTCACGGTTTGATCGCTTCCTCTTAAAACATTCATATAGCAATGATGATGATGATAGAGAAGCAGCTCTCAAATGTATATAATGACTGTGTGGTGGGTGCAGAAAAGGGAGGATGGAGAATGGATGAAGCATACATTGGGGTACTGGGAAGATGAGAAAGTGAGGTTGGAGTATAGGCCTGTTCACATGGATACTCTCGACGATGAGATTGACACTTTCCCTCCCAAAGCTCGCGTCTATTGATATCCTTTCCCTCAAACGAGCAAGCAGCAGCCCATATGATTTCTTTAGGTGTCATCGGAATAATAATATCAGGAGAAAAAAAAAAGGGAATTAGGAGAATTCAGAAAGGAGCGTTCGTCGTCGTCCTCTGCGTTTTACATTTTTACACCAGAAAGGTTGTGAGTAATAAATGGAGAAAAACCGTTAATTTGGTTGGTATAATTCTCTTTTAACCATTTCCTGATACACTATCACAGTACTTTCTTGTTATCATTTTTCACTGTTATTTTAGCGGTAATAATATGATCTCCAGATCCAATTGGGGACAATTTGTCCATGTCTGATCCAAAAGTAGTATGATGATATGCAAGAGTGGATCCTCTCGGCCCTTACTCATTGGAACTGATTCATTTTTAGCGAATTTTCAGAACTGTTTTGGATGGGTCGGCAGCCCAATTCGAACCGGACTAGAGTCTAGAAATTACGTCAGCTATTTCACGAATTTTGAGAGAATTGGAAATTTTAGATTTTAAGTCAGAGATCGTCGTCGTCGCGTGCTGTGAAAAATGTTGTTGGGCGTAGAAAATGGGTCCTTTATTACGTAAAACCCACTGCTGAAGAATGTTTTCACTACAAGACTCATAAATTATCGATTATGAAAATGGGCTTTGATAAAACAAAGAAACAGTAATCATTCACGGCCTCTTCATATATTGATATGTGCATTCATTCTACAAACTTCCTCCTAATTGGGCCGTGGGAGTTTACAATGAATGTACTAAACGTAAGAAGCTTCCCTATTAGTGTGAATAATAATAATAATGAATATTTATTTAATCAGGGAAGAATCGTATTTGGTCAGTGGAAGATATACGTAGCACATACTCCAATTAATTCTCTACAGCTCATTGCTTCCATTTGTCAGCCTATCCGATGCCGACCATATTGAAGACTTTTATTTCTTAAATATTATTTTCTACATCTAATTTCAAACTAATTTATCTATCAGTCGTTTATAATATAAAAAAAATACTACTAACAAAATAGATTTGATTATCCATTGCTTGATGAAGTAATTAAAAATACAACAGTATAACCCCGCACGTACGCCTCCGTAGTACCCTGTGAACAGCTTTCGATGCATTAACTAGAGCTAATTACTTTAAACATTATATATACAAAATACATTATCATGAATTAATCATATACGGCCAACTCTTAACTTCAAGAAAAAAAAATGCATTCCTAGATCATGACATCTTTGCTGCAATATAGTTATTACTTTTTATATTTACAATTTTTAGATGATATTCAAAATATTTTTATATGCACTCATCGGATATTATTTTTATATGGCAGTCAGTAGCGAGGCTTGTTGAAATTAATGGAATAGAACGTCTCCTTCAAGACGCGTTGACGATTGCAGTAGCGAGGCTTGTATGTTGTGACCAATAGGCAATAGCCCATATGAAGTGGTAGATTCCTTCATTGGGGTGACAGCCAAATAAATCCATCATCACTTGTTAACGGGTTAGGATGTCAACAACCCCCTACGAATATGGCCGATCAACTTCTGCTTATGATGAAGAAAAAAACATTTGCGAAGAATGCTAACATGGTAGAACTAGCTAGAGAGACATTGAAGTGTGTTCTGTTTTCAAGTTTAGTTTCTCCTGCTGGTTCACAAATCACGTGATAACTAAGAGTGGCAGGACGGATGCACTTCAAATTCAATTAGTTGTTTTCGTTCGTACTGTAGTTGGCTAAGCCAAAAATGTAATTAGATTCTTATGATACAATCCAAAGGTGAAATTCCAAATCTTATAAAATAGTGCACTAAATATTTTCAAAAAGGTCTAATCAATTATTTTGGACATTAACAGAGAACTATCTTTGACCAGTCACTCGGGAGAGAGCGGTGGGGCCTTAGCAAAAAGACACGTGGCGTATACACACTTGTCACTATCACCTGAGAAAAGCGCACTTAGAACCATGTGATTGACAACCGGTGTCCTTTGACTGCACGTTTCAATTTTTTATTACTATAATCATTGTTTAAAGAGTTTGTAGTATTAATATTTTTTTTTACACTTTTGTCATTTCCTATACAGGCTTGGGTCAAGTATTTTATTTTTACCTAACACAAGCTTTTTTACCAGATAGTTCAGAAAAAAATAAATCAAATGCATAAGACCCCCAATATTTACAATATGCAAAAAAAATGCTTCCAAACATTCTTTAGCAAAAAAAAAAAATGCTTCCAAACATTGACAGTGCTTAGGCTAAAAACAGCAGGATTGTAGATACTACATATATAAAACGTTTTCTTATTGCTACTATATAACGAGAATTCAAACCTTCTTTTGTAACACTGAAAATTATAGTACTGTAAACTGCCTTATCATATAGGAGTACTATTTATTTTATGAAAATTAACATTTAACTGCCATATCATAAACGAAAGCCATATATGATGATATTTATTAACTCATGTTCTCTATATTTCAATATATATGATGTTTAAGTGATTCTTTATTTCGTAATAGAAGATGTTTTCACATATTAAGCTAAATTTATCTTTATTAAAAACTGTAGTCCATTACATTTTTGGTATTTACAATTATAATAAAAATGTTTAATAGGAGTATTATTTTTAAGAAAATGAAACATGTAGAGTATAATTTGATTTTTTAGGATTTAAAATTTGAATCTTCTAGTGTAAAATACTAATGACCTGTTAGTTAAACTACTAGACTAAAAATACTCTCAATAAAATTCAACCCTTAAAAAAGATATAAAAAGATTTAGCGGAGCATATAGAAAAAGGAGAAGGTAACGACTTACATCATGATTAAAATGTGATTAGCACTAATTAAATGAATGTACGACGATTAGTACCTTACATTCACGTAAGCATTTAGCCAAATAAAAATTAGAAGCAATAACAAAATTGTTCACTTTGGTCATGCATCTCTCTGTGTGTATACAGTATACTTAACGTAATGTAGTTGTGTATATATATAGTACTAAATGAGTGCAACAGAGGAAGCACGTGTGGTCAGGGAAAGGGTCGGCATCGCCAGCTAATTACACTCTGTTCACTATTGAGTCAAACCACACTCACTGCTCAAGAGATTATGGTTCATATTTTTTAATACAAAACCTTTTAAATATGATTAAAAAAAAAAAATCTTTTAAATATGATAATGCTACAAAAGAAATTGTCATAAATAAATTGTTTAATCATATATATACATACCTGAGAATAAGAGGTTACCAATGAATAACATTTAATGGAGAATTGAGTTTCTTTGAATTAAAAAGTGTATTTGAATTGTTGGAGGCCATAAACATTTTAGTAAAATTTTAACAATTTATATAAATTTAGAGAGATCTTTATCAGTGTAATTATTTTAGAAAAGCATAAAAAACTCTAATTCAATGTTTCACTTTGTTATGGTGAAGACACCCCTGTTTGAATATATCATCGAATTCGCATAGTTACAAATATTCTCACCATACAAGAGTAGCTGGAAATGTTGAAAGCTTTAACTCTGGCTAAGTTCATACACTTTCTGCACACACACACACAAAATAAGACACTCTGGCTGTCCCAGAGGCTCTTTAATACACTGTTTTTCTTATATAAACTATTAAGAACATTGTAGAAAAAAGGAGTGACGTTGCTTTCAAAGACACTTCCGTGGAAGAGATGCCATCTCTCCAAATCTGACTACTATGACACTTTCCTTTTATATCTTTTCTCCTTCATTTCTTTCCATTTCTATTAGTTTTATCAACTATTCAAATTTGAATCTTTTGTTTTTGGACCCACAATCATTTCTTACTTACCAATGCATTTGATATTTTGTAAAGCTTGCAAAGCCCTAGAAGTGAAAAGTAAAATACCAAGGAAGTAAATTCATAATTATACCAGTATCATGAAAAGTGAATGCAGGTTGACCATTTATATTTTTGTAATTAATTATATATTACATATTTTTCCCGTTTCATAATAAATATTATTTTTTGTTTTTTTTTGTTTTAAAAAATATCATTTTACAATTTTGTTGTAATTTTATATATTAAATCTATTTTTATTCATTTAAATAACCAATAAAATTTTCTTTAAATCATTCTAATTTAGTTAGCAATACATTAAATAGAAACATATTAGTTTATTATACAATTTTTTTAATCTACGTTATAAAAGTGTCACTAAAGCTTAAAAACAGAAAAAATAATATGCATTAATTAAGTTATTTCTCTTTGAAAAAACATTTGAGTAAAACAATATCATTTAATATAATTCGAAGTATTTAGTAAATATTTATTATGTTTTATAATAAGTGTCATTTGGATTTTTTATTTTGTTTCAAAACAAGAGTTATTCTATAATTCTAATATAATTTTGTACATTAAATCTATTTTTATTCTTTTGAATAACCAATTAAATTTTATTTAAATCATTATCATTTAATTAATTATACATTAAACATAAACATATTAATATATTATACAATTTTTTTAATCTTTGTAAAAAATGTCAAAAAGACATTTATTATGAAACAGAGATAATATCATAATACTAATGGAAGTATTAAGTTATCATATCCCAAGAAAGCCTCCCGCAATCATCCTCTAGTGCTTAAAATAAATCATCCATAGAGATTTCACTCTATATGGTTTGTTAATTAGAAGGTGACTCTAAATTTTCTTTTGAAGTTATCTACGCGTACATGGGTATTTTGTTTTTGTTTTGTTCTGAAACAAAACAAGCAAAGATGTATGTGACTCTTCGCAACTTCTAAACAGTAAACTCTTGCCATTTTTTATTAAATGCATCAAAATTTTTGCAAAAAAGCTTCTAAACAGTAGTATTGTTTTTTCCTAAACATTAAGACTATTTTTAATATAATTATAGCCTTATTACTGGTTAATAGGAGTATACTGCAAAAAAAAACAGCCTTAACTTAAGTAGTTCGTCCTAAATGAAAATCAAATCGACTATCAACGTATTCATAAATCATAACTAGGAGACACTGGGAGACACAGTTATTACGTTATGACAAAACATCATACCATACGTTCACGATCTGACTTGGCAATGCATGCCACTTTATATTTTCCAGTTAATAAAAGGCCAAATAGAATAACATAAAAATAAAAGGTGCTGATAAAGTGTGTTACCTAACGTCAAAACCAATTAAACACTACTATCCAATATGTTGAAAACACTATACAGTTCATGTCACAGTATCAAAAATAAATTACCAGAATCGACCAATAATTGAACTGTGTTTGAAACACTTGGATACAAAATTATATCCAATAAATAATTTCCTCCCTAACAGTAACATCTGTTATTAATAAAGAAATTATTTTGAATAGAAATTAATATTATACACTATTTTGGTTATTATGGCTTTATCATTGATCCGTTGTGCAAAAGAACTAAATGAGTATTGGGTACTATATAATACTACTGCACAATGCTTCTCTGTGCAACTGACTGTCCCTACAAGAATTAAATCTCTCTTTCTCTCTCTCTATCTCTCTCCAAAAGAACTGAGTTTATAATTCGACACAAACGAGCTCTGTCTCTAATGGCATGCTTAGAAATGTACAACTTCAATGGTGGTGGTGACATGAGTCCAAGAATCTCTTTCTCTAATGATTTTGTTGAGACTAGGCCTGAGACAACGAAGACGCCAAGATCAAGCCCTCTCTCCAAACCAGAGGGTTCTTCCTCAGCTACTGATAACTTCGAGTTTTCTGTCTCCGACTACACAATGATGCCTGCTGATGAACTTTTCTCTAAAGGAAAGCTTTTGCCTTTCAAGGAGACTAACCAAGTCCAGAGAACATTAAGAGAAGAGCTCCTCGTTGAAGATGATGAAGAAAGTCCTCGTGATGCTACTACCAACATCTTCTCTCTCAAGCCACCCATCTTCTCATCTTCCTCTAAGGGAAGGTGGAAAGGGCTTTTGGGCCTTAAGAGGACCCATGTTGGGTCTAAGAACAATGAAGAACCATTTGTCCATATGATCAATAACAAACAGTCTCAGGTACTACTTTCTCTCATTTGAGTTTTGTCATAACTTCCACATTAATTCTTCTTCTTGTGTATTGATGAGAGTTGTGTCATTTCCTAGTTTTTGTTAGATATAAAAATATAATTTGTTTTCCTTGGATTTTTTGGGGTTTCAGGAAGCAATGTGTGGACAAGAAGGCTCAAGTTGCAGGAACATGAAGAAGAGTATGTAGAGCTTAAAGACAAGCTTTTGGTTTGTTTTTATTTAGCTAGGAACATGATGGCTTCCAGTTTTTTTTTTTTTACATTTTCTGTTAAACTTAGATCTGAAATGTTGTTGTTTTAAAAAATTAGGCACTTATGTGTTGTTGAAGGGGATGGTTTATTTCATTACCTCTTTTCCACTACTCATGTTTCATCGATGTTGTGAAGGGATGTAATTTTATTTGGGTGTACAAAAGAAAAAGTTAAAAGAAAAACAAGAGTGAGTAGTTCAGAAAAATTATTTTCCAGTTTTAAAAATTGAAGTAACGCATACGACTTTTGTCATCGTCTTTATAGATCTTCTACTCTCTGTCGATGTATTACCATTCAACTCCAACTCATCTCTCCTTGACAGCACTATCTGCTGCTTAATACATCAAAGATTTTGAAATAAGTAAAAGTATATTGGTGTATAGTTCATTAAGTTTTCCCATATGACGAAGCGTGTAAATACATGGTATCAACAGTTATGGCATGGCGGTATTGACAGAAAGTTAAGTTTATTTTATTTACCGCTATGTAGTAAAATAGCTAGAATTAATAAAATAATTTCATTTAAAGTAAAAAAAACTCTCTAATAAGCCGGTAGAATAGACAGTATAATGGTATGACCAAATAGTTCGATCCATATTTTTTGCAAATGTGTGTGCTTGTGATGGACTAAATCTAACCACTAATTTCATTTTTTCATCTAAGTTTATCATCAAAGTGGAATGAAATGCAAAGGTGGTAGATTTTAAATCTCCAAAAGTAAAAACTGAAAAGAAGAAGAGCAACGCCAAAACAAAGAAAGATACAATTCGACATAACAACGACAACAAGCGACTGTTAATCCATCTGCGAATGCAAGGAGGAAAAAAACATACAATAAATCAGACTCTTGTCTCTTTGGGCCTATAATCGAAATATATAAAGAATATATCCACAGAAAGTCTATGAGCAATCGAAATTCGATCTGATATGTTATTGGGCTTCTCTAAACCCAATTTAGGTAACAAGCCTACATAATACGCAGCAGACTAATATCTGTTTTTTTTAGCAGACTAATATTTGCTATATAAATTGTGACAACCGTATTACAACACTATATAAAAATAATGTGTATTACAACACGATATAAAAATTAAGGATATAAATCATTGAGAGTGTCCATATATAATTTAAAACAACCAATCAAAAAAGTAATAAATTATCTTTTTATTTGAAAAATATAGAAACCAATATAAATAAAGTATACCAACAAAGAAAAATCATCTAAAAGGAAATTAATTTGATACCTATATGAAATTTTAAGAAAATAATTAACATAAGAAGATAAGTAAACCTGAATTGCAAATAACGTGTGTTACAGTATTGGAAGGAGATGATCACAAAAATATAATCAATCTATATTGGAAAAATGACAATAGTGATAGCCAAATGAGAAGTTCGCATAACAAGTTTAACTAACAAAAAGTAAAATCTTTGTCTTAAGATATGAGAGAGTGGTAACTATCATAGAAAAATAGAAAATCGGAAGCAAAATAGTAGTACTAACAAAAACAAAATTATGTATTTTTAAGTTTAATAAATCCAAAATATTAAACTTTGTTCAAATCCAAAATTATACCAAAGATTTGCGTCAGCATACAAAGATTTGCTCTGTTCTCTAATTACCCACAAGTTTAGTAATAGTGAGGGGTGTAACAAGACCTCCTTCCATCATCTCATCAGTCTCATGCTTGCTCTAGAAAGCAGCGGTAAAAACTTGAGTAGTCTTCTCTTTGCAGAATGCATCAACTTGTCAGATTCAGTGTACTCCATGGTCATTCGATCATACCAGCACATAGGGCAGTAAAAGTTGTAGTCTTCGTCAAAGTGAACCTGACAATTCAAGCATTCTTTATGAACTTTTGTTGCACACTCGCTTCTGCTACATATCAACAACAACAACTCTCCTCCTCCTCCTCCTCCTCCTCCTCCTTGTCTTTCACATTTCCAGCATACGTTGTCCGGTCTTGGTGGAATGTTTGCACTCGTCTTGACCAAGCCTGTATCTGACTCATCATCGCTCCCACAGATTAGCCAGGCTCCATCTTTTGTACATTTCACACGCACATCCGAGATTGGAGAAGAGGTTTCCATAGTAGTAGTAGTAGTATAACCGTTGTTGTTAATGGGTTGTTGTTCAGCAGTGCCATCGATGACAACAACTACTTCAGCTCCCTCAACTACTTTATCCTTATTGGTTTGGTCTAAACGAGTATGCGCTTGCTGCTCTGGTTGATCATAATCTCTATAGTAAACAGGGTCACTTAAGACGGTAGGAGCTGCACTTGTACGATTATTCTCCATTGCACACACATCTCTCAGCTACAAGCTCCAAACAAAAGGTAAAAGAATTTCAAAGCAGAGGGAAGAAGAAGAAGAGTTATAAAAAGGAAGCTAACCTTGTCCAGTAGAGCACATTGTGGGAAAGACATGTTCTTGTGAGCAATAAATGGAAGAAGATTGAACTGTGATAGCTCCGGCATGCCAGGTCGTAATTCTGATACTGTAATCTAAAAAAAAAAAAAACATTTGGAGAAGAAGATTTTTAGGATTCTTAAGTCAAAATGAAAATGATTAGTACATGTTTGAGAATGGCATGGAGAACATGGGTGCTGCTCAAAGATAAATCAAACTCAATTCTTGGACCGAGGAGGACGACAGTAGCAGCAGCATCGTTCTTGGTTGGATCAAACAAGAACTCCAGAATTCTAAGAGACAAGACTTCTTCTTCATCAATGCTTCTGCTGCAGCTCCCATAGTCATTTGTGGAGGGATGATAACCCATCTTCACCAAATCTGAAAGCAAAAAGACAGAGAGAGAGAGTTCCTGTCCTGTCCTGTTACAAAATAAAAAGAGGTAGGGGACTACTAAAAGCGTGTTACCGAGTAAGCAGCGAAGGTATTCGTTCATGAGATCCTCAAGGCTCTTCTTCTTCTTCTTTCTTCCGTCCTCTTTCCATTTCCCACCACCCCATTCGTACGACGGGTCAGCCCACTGTGGCAGCACCCTGCCTCCTTCTCTCACCGGAGGAGGTGGAGGAGAATCCCAATCGCCCAAAATTTGCGTACTCTCATTGTCTGAATGATTCTCCATTAATTAATTGCTCACTGTAAACCAATTAAAAAAAAAGATACTTTAAGAGCTTCCTTTCGAGTCGAATTCTAACTTCAAGATATGTTACCCAGCCAGTGGGTAACTGCTAACTATTATAAAAAAAATGAAAAAAATAATATGGATATCAATATAAATAAAAATCAGGGCAATTCTCTTAAATAATATTTTTTTAGTTTTTGTCACAAAATAACCCTAAAAAAATAAAATGACTAAAATAGCATAATTTTTTTTAAATTTTTTTATTTTTTAGCTTCTAAAAAAAACATTTTGGTCATTTTCTTCTTTAAAAACTATTTTTGTGACAAATAAACTAAAAAGAGCTATCTATGAGAATTTTTCTATAATATTACCTCATTTATTTTAGTCAAATATAAAATTTCGAGAATTCAATTTTAAAAAAAAAATCATAAAATTAATAATAATTTATAGAAAATTAATGTAAAAAAATTTAAAAAATTAGTATGTTGTTTCATTTTAAAATAAATTAATAAAAAACTAGTTTAATATATAAATAGTACAATTATATCAAATTGCATCAAATTATAATTTTTAAATATAATATTATGTACAAATAAAAAAATTATTATCAAACATCTATATTATAAAATAATATATTTTACTATATTTGTAAATTACAAACATAAAAATATATATGATATTTTTTATAAAATTAGCATTTTATAAATTTATGTTGAACATAAATTAAATCAAACATCGGAAGGTTAAGTTCTAGTATAACTTTAAGCTTTTAGTCTAAAATGGTATAGGATTGTAGAAAGTCCCAAAATTCTAAAATTTCAGACATCTTTTGTAAAGAAAGAGATATTGAAATAAGTAAACGAATAATATACCCAAAATCCACCTTTTAATTGTAGTGGGCTTGATAAAGCCCAATACGGAAGAGCTCATACCCAAAGCTTGTAACACACGCAGACAAAGCTTCGAAACGAAACAAAACCAAATTCGTAACCCTACTTTCACCTTGATGTAGCTTAGCTTCAGTTTTCCTTTTTTATTATAGTTATGCTTTAGTATTTCACTTTTTATACAGAGAAGAAACTAAATGTGAAAAAAAGAATTAGTGGCATATGAAATGCGCTATATATATGAAATGATGACTCCACTGGTATTGTTGCCGGTAAATGAACTTGCAAAAAAAAAGTGAACAAAATTCATAATGAAAGTAATCCTTAAAATGCGCCAAACATACGAAATGTTTCATTTTATGGAAGGTATTAAAAAAAAAAAGCTTGAGAAAGGATGATCAATCAAGAGAATTGTGATCCTATGAAACTTTAGCGATGAGTGTTACCGATGATTTGGTCTGTAAGTGTCCCTACTCTGCCTGTGTGTGTCTCCAGGAGGGTTGTAGTTGTTATTAGAGTTTGAAAGGTAGATATTATGGTTCATGTTTCCTTCTCTTCTTAGGCTTATCAACATATCTACGAAGTGATCCAAGAGCCTCATCCCGTCGTTGTAGCCATTGTTCGAGCTTGCATGGTTGGTATGAGCAAGTGGGTTGAAAGATGCTTGTCCATGAAAAGCATTAGAAGTAGTAGGTCTTCCACTGAAGAAAGCTGGTGGTGGCCTTTGGATTGACTGGTTTTGTTGTGTTGAATAAGCATACAAGTGTGGAGGAGGAAGATGTGAGTGGGGTACACTGAAAGGAGCGTATGGACGAGGAGCATATGTAAGAGGAGCACGTGGTGGTTGAGGAGCATATGTATGGGAATTGTGGGAGTGGAAGGGGGGATTCTTATGTGCCCCCTGTGAAGCATCAAGTGAATGATTAGCCGGGATGTCTTGTCCAGACATCTGGGTTTGATTGTCATTTTGTCTTGTATTTACTTGCAAAGGCTTCCTCACATGACCAGGCTTCTGAAGTCTTCCATCTGGTTACAAAACACAGAAAGATGACTAAAACAAAACCTCCCTCTCTAGTGTATAAAACAGAGAAGAAACAACGCATCTTACCTTTTAGTACATAGCCTAACTTTATTTTCCTTTCTCTCATAACTTTTCTTGCATCGGCACCACGGCTATGCTTTTCAGAAAGAACTTTTACTCTCTCGTCTTCATTAGCCCATCGCTAGAGTTAGCAAATATAGAGCAACCAACACGTAAACATATGCAATTGGCAAGACTCATGACTGAACACACAAAAAAAAGACAAAAACATTTTAAAGACACTCACCTGCCTCCTGGTCATTAACCTATAAAGATTTCGTCCTTTCACTAGTAAAGGGTACAAGGGAGGCAATTGCTGCATGCCCTCGCTCCAAAGAACTTCAATCTTTGGTAAAGAGACGAAAGAGATAGGTCAGTTTATGAGAATAAAGCAGGAGGGATAAAGAAGCAATGATGAGATGATACTTACAGTGAAAGTGTGTTGCTGTTTAGCAGTACCGTAGCTTTCTTTAACAACCTGGCCAGCGACAGTTCTCCTCCCCATAATCTTCCCACTCCCTTTGACCTTCTGTGTAAACAAAACAGTGTCTCCTTTGCAGACATCACCTGCACGCACCAAATTAAATTAAAATTTCTAGGGAATGTCAACACTTTAACAAGCGGAGTATTATTTCCACAACAAGATTTTACCTTTACAGTTGATAGGAAAAGATGATATTGGATAAAGTGATTCTCCACTCCCATCTTTTATCCTGGGGAATCATCAAATAGGATGGGATCATGAGAATACACAAAGACGAGAGAGAAGGGCAAAAGAAAGAAAGTACCTCCAATGCTCAAGAATCCTCTCAATAAAAACTGGTTTTGTACCAGATAATCTGAGACCATGCTTTCTCAGGTATGCTTTGCATTCTTTAACATTTAGAGATTTCACCAAATCATTCCCGTCTGCAGAGTTTTAAAATCAACAAACATCCAAGTTTCTTTAGTAGCTCAAACAGAGTTTTTTTTTCTTAATTATCATTTCCAGAAGCCATCATCAATAAACAGTGTTTAGATCCGATCTATAAACCTGAGAGCAGGCGGGTGACTTTATCATCATCAGCAGCAGCAGCAGCATGGCCTTTTTGGCCGGTTTCGTCGTTATCCATGTCGTAGTCCACATCGCTATCATCCTCACTGAACAGACAGCAAGTACAATCGGTTAAAGAAAGCTTAGATTAAAATAAAATAAGCCAAGGAGCCGTTGGAAAAATAATACCTTGAACTCCTATCTTCTTCTTCTTCTTCTTCCGTTTTCTCAAGCTCTTCCGGAAAACGATTCTCATCAGCGAAATTGTCTTCTTCCTCGTCGGAGGAGGAACAGAGATCGATGATGACCTTCTCGTTCGACATTGGGGAGATTCAGAGCAAAGGAGTCAAAATTCAAAAATGCTAACGGCTCTTGGGAGTCTTTTTTCTCTTTTAGTATCTCTATTTATTATTGGTATTCTATTCGCCTAGTGGATACTTTTCTATTTTTGTTTTTTCTTTATAACGGCATTGAGCTTATATTTTAAAATATTTGCAAAAATATAATTCTTTATATGGAACTCTCTGGAGCCTCTTCTTCTATCATCGTTCCAACATTGGATTAGATTATATATACACAATTTCCTCGTAACTTCAAATGTTATCGTTTGGTTATATAACAAATCAAACGTGTTGTGTAGAGATGCAGAGCTTAGGTCATTGGGAAGGAGACGGGCTTCGAATAGCCTTCAGAGTTTAACTAACGAGGGGAGAGATGGTTCACTGTTCAGGACACATGTACGACCCGTCTCCAATGTAAAACCCTACGTTACCTTCGTCCTGGATTAATTTGACCAAAGTTTCGATCGAGATCAAGCCACCGATGATTCCGACCAAGTCAATGGTCATAGAAAACCAAAGAATACGTAGGCTACATCTTCTGGTCACATGTAATTCTTAGGCCCCAGTGTTCCCACTGCTAATATGGACCAAGTCGCTGGCTACTACTTCAGTGTTAAACGACCCCTTCAATCTTCTAATCCCCACTAACTGCATCCAACTCGGATACTAGTTAAGTAGCATATAATAAGATGCATAAACAGAAACATGATTAGCAATTCGAATTGAATTTGTTTTAGTTCACTTTAAAAGATTTATTCCTTAAAAAATTGCTTTCTTTTCTTGTAATAAAGTCTCACAAACTGGAACATCATTACCTTTTCAAAAGACATTAATTATGCTTGAACAGCTTCTGGTTCTTTCACCGGGCTTGTGGCAGCAATCTTACACACAGGCAAGGTTTCATTCTTGCTCAACGATGGATGAAATACACATTAGTTATAAGAAAATGGTTGCATGCATAATACCATAAACAATCTTGGAAATATTCCATTGTGGCATGATAACTGAAGAAAAACTCTATCAAATATGTACTGTGAAATAACATTTTCTAGTTACATATGGATGGTGAGAATAACAACATTACAAGACAGAAACAAGCTATGAAAAATGTTATTTAACTTATAACTTAAAACATTTGAAGCAAGTTGAGGTTGTGCTCTGTTTGCTCCTCATGAACTCTCAAATTTCTCATTTTTGGTATCAACCTTTCCCACAAGATCAACCTAGTTTCTTCCTCACATTTCACCTCCAGATCCTCTAGATCCCTCACTGAATCTGGCAACTCGCACCTCCAACACTTCCTCATCGACATCTTCTTCAGCTTATGTAGCTTCCCAATCTCTAGAGGCAACTTTCTCAATCCTAAGCAATGAGATATATCCAGAAACCGCAAATTGCTGAGTCTATCAGTCCTTTCAGGCAGCTCAGAGAGATTGATGCAAGAATTCACCCTCAACACTTCTAACTTACTCAAGTTGCCTATAGCATCAGGAAGTACAGAGAGCTTGTTACAGTTTGTGATGCTAAGTGTCTTCAATGAAACAACTTCAGAGACCCAATATGGCAACTCATCAAGATCATAGCAATAGTCTATATCAATCTCCTGTAAACTAGGAAGGGCTTTAGAGACATCTTTTTCTTCATTATCGTAGAACACTTCACCAAAACTACACATGACCAAAGACAACTTCTTGAGACTGACGAGTTGCAACTGGACAATGTCCAGCAACGTGACTGAAACTTTCTCCAATCTGATCCGTTTCAGGTTTGGCAATAAGCTGAGACACGAGAAGTTACTCAATCTTGCTGGATAGAAACCATGATTTGTTATTGTTAGAACCTTTAGCTTCTTCATTCCAGCAATGAAGCTTGGTAATGCATAGTCTGATGAAGAAAGATTCAGAACTAAAGCCTCCACACTGGGACAGTCCATTTCAACCCAATTTGATGAGAATAAATCATCTGTAACAACAAGTACCAGACAAAAATGAAAGACCAAACATAGTTATAGTCAGTGGTCTATAACATAGTTATTTACCAAACATAGTTATAGTCGATCTAAACACTACTAATCCTCTATAAAACGCCTAACCACTGCCTAGCGATTTCTTGAAAATTGGTTATAGTAAAGTCAGAGATTTGTATAATCACTAAGTTCAGTTACGTACCTGTAGAGATAGACAACAGAGAGGCATTAACAACATGGTGTCTTGGTGCATTCAAACACCAGTCTGGAAATGTATCCTCTCTTATCTCCAAATTTAGTCTTTTTCTTTCCAAAATGGCTTCCAATTCGCTTTGACGGATAGCCAACTCCCTAAGGATATCATGTTGAGTGACTAAGAACTCATTGTAGAAACCGTCTTCGGTCTCATTCCTGCTCACAAACCAAGAAAATAAGTTCATCTAGTGGTATAGATGGCAAGAAGGTGTAAGACACTACATACCCGAGAGGAACAAGTTTAAGTAGATTCTGGGAGGCAAGGTCTTCAAGGTACTTCATGCACAAGATACTACTCCTTTTACTGTATAGTTCCATCCACATGTCAATTATTACAGAAGCACGTATCTTTTGGTCCTCAAGAAATGAACCCATGTCCAAGAAACACTCCTTGAGATTAGTTTCCAAGGCATTGAAGCTAGGCTGCAGACATTCCAGCACGGTAGGCTGAGAAGGACTGTCAAGAATAGTTTCCCCTTGAGACCAGCTTTCCACCTGCCCTTTCCATGTAGTTAGAGATCGTCCATTGAGTGAAACGCCAACCACTTCAATTACGATTGGGAATCCATTACAGCGTTTCAGTATCTGCAAAACAAGACAAGGGAAGCTTACAACTTGAAGGTTGTTAGATTACAAAAGATATAAGAACTAATACCTTTTGGAGAAGATCTTCGTACTCAGCTTGAGATGTGTTAGCAGGCCGTGATGCCCATTGAATGAGAAGGGCTCTGGCATCTTGATCTTCCAAAGGTTTCAAATGATAGTTGAAACCAAAGCTCGGAAAATCAAACCGAGAAGTCACCAAGATCTTATAATATGGCAAGTTAATACGAAATTTCTGAAGCAAGGACTCGGATCCTCGCCACACATCATCCAACACCAACAATATAGGACCGTCTTCTCTGAGTTTCTCCAGCAGGTTTCTTAACCCAACGGTTGCTTGAGAATCGTTCTCAAATGTATGTGGAGCGTAACCGTTGTGCTGAAGTAGATTCTGTACTATGACCCTAAAGTTAGGAGTACTTGAGACAACATTAAAGAAGATGTGCTTGAAACGCCCTGCCAAAATGGAAACACTAGATGATGAGAAACATAGACACTCGCTTAATCAATAATCCCATCTAAAGTGCTTTGCCTAATGATTTCTTGAACATTGAGTTAAAAAGTGTAAAGATGAAAACTTTAAAGATTTATTAAACCTTTGACATCTGCATCGTGGCAAAGCTGAGTAGCTAGCGTGGTTTTCCCACAACCCGGAGGAGCAGAGACCACAAGATTAACCACTGCATCATCGTCAAGGAGTCTCTTCTTAAGTTCCATCAATGGCCAATCCAATCCAACGAGTACCTTATCAAGCTTAGGAACAGAGCAAAGGTCTCTAAAAACAGGGACAGGAACAGTCATCAAGCCGTCCATTTTCTTACTTAAACCGTCAACCTTATCCACGAGGTTTCCTGCCAAACCCAGCAACGTCAACTCGTTCCTGTACTGAAGAAGCTGTAGTTCATTCTTACAGAAATTGGCTAAATCTTCATTGATTTCCTTAATTTTTCTTGTGTAGTTAGATTTCTCGTAGAACCGGACGTCTGGAAACTTGAGAACGAGTACACGAGCTCTTTTTATGGTTTCCCTTAGTTGCTTTAGCTCCCCTGCATCAAGGTCTAGCTCGTTTTGCATCGAATCGATCTTTTTGGTTAATGGAAGTAATCTCTCCATTGTTGATACGAGATCTTTGGACAAGGGTTTGAAGGATTTGTACTTCTTTGCCTCTTCGATCACAAGTTTCAGAGCCTCAGAGACCAAAGCTCCCCCAACAGAACCTAATCCCAAATCAACCCAATCAGTCATTCTTGTTTCTATTTTTTCTTCGGACCAAACAAACAAACAAAAAAAAAACTCTCAGGTTTTGTATGTGGAGATTCGCTACATGTTAAAGAAGTGTAGACAAGGAAGACCGAATCAAAAAAAAAAAAAAGAAGAGAGGTATTAGCTTCATTACAAAGCAATCCTGCCGTCCCTCGTTGACTTGCATTATCCATTAAAAGATTATTCCTTCCCTACCTGCTTCCCACTTGCCGCGCTATTACCTGGGAACTGCGTTTTAGCCGTTAAGGCGTTAACTATTCGCGTCGTCATTCACACGCGCCATAGGTGGTTCGGTAGAAAGCGCGTGTTTCGTGTGCTCTTTTCCCGCGTGCGAGCGTTTTGCGTTTCTTTATTAGGTTTTAGGCCACCATTCAAAGCGGCCCACCAGATAAAGCGGCCCATAAACACACATAATGGAGAGTAATAAAAAATGCTTTAATCTGAGATTGCTACAAGTCAACGGTTCGTAATCTAATTTCAGAGCAGTCGACATAGCATGTGACTGCCATCATCGTTGTAGCTTCCACATGTCATGATAGTGCCAACCCCATGTTGTATCTTGTATATATATATCACTTGATTAGTCTTAGACTAAGTAGTGATTATACGAGACAAGATGCTTCCTATTTTTAAAAAAATTAAATCAATGATGCTTGATCAACTACTCCCCACATGCTTCCTATTTTGTCCTGATAATCCTGCCGACACGTCATTATGCTGCTGAAATACGATTTCTTTTACTGTTTTTGACTTGTTTCTTACGTATTCACCTAGTCAACGATCAAATTTCACAATATTTAGAGACTTACAGTATAGTTTAAGTGTACATAAGTGAACGTAATTGATACTCCATGTTTCAGTTATTTAACTATATATATATACGTACTTTTACAAACAACGGAGTTGCGTTTTGTGATATACTGATATGCATGCATGTAGTCCACACCTATAACTGGATATAATTTTAAACTTTAACTGGATATATAACATACTTGACATCATCCATATGCATTTTATATTTCTATTATAACGATCGATAAAAATAATAACAAACTAAAAATATACCATAAAAATATTTCATAACTGCGAGTAACTTGAAATGATCAGATTTGCATGTGTGGCACACTTTTCAACAATGCAGATGATAATAAAAATAGACAGATTCTCTTTTTGTCATAAGAATAAGTATTCTTCTCTTTTGTTTCAAAATTCTTCACTATCCTCCTTTGTCGCAGTAGTACAAACTTCAAAGTGCTTTAATATTTGGTGCCAAGAAATGAAAAGTTTCATATTGGGGACGTGAACATGAAGGAAACTGCAGAAGGGCGAATCTAATCAGCGACAACAAATTAGGAGACAATAATATTTTCTTAAAGCATCTACTGTCTTTTCCTCAGTTTCTTTCCCTTTTCGTTTTATAATTTTAAAATAATTTCTCTTGCCTTTTTTTGGTAGTATCGTTATGGGAGTAGTCGATTAATGAAAGCTAAGCTTTGGCTGGAAGCAATAATCATATATCCAAAACGCGTGAGAAACCATTCAATTCCCTTGTCACCATATTCCACTATCCTTTTCTTCACATTAACTACTTTATATAATATCGTTTTAATAATTTCCGTGACGAAACGCAGAAAAATAAAATAATGGCGAAAACTCACTCGAGATCTTCACTGTCATTGATTGGAACCACCTTCGTTACTTTTCCTCCTCTTACTTACTTATGTCACCGACTCTCACCTCTCGCTATTCTAACTGCAACTCTTATAGATCAAATTCCCTTCATTTCTCAAACCCATTTTAGGAAAAGAAATTTTTTGCAGCAAGTCTCTTGTCTGTACCGTTGTTTTTAGCAAGTCATTGAAAATGGCGCTAAGAACAAGATTATCTTTGCTTCGTCTTCTTGTAGCATTGGCTCTGTTGAGCAGCCTTGTGATAGTGAAAGGAGAAAGCCCTTACAAGTACTACACATGGACTGTGACTTATGGCATTATTTATCCTCTTGGTGTTCCTCAACAGGTACAAAAGTACACAACATCAGTTTCTACGTATAGACTGTTTGAGATCCGTATTTTTGTTTAATGCTCAGACACCTTTTTAAACTCCTTATTGATGTTCTGTTTCTTTCTTTTTTTTGTAGGTTATTCTGATCAATGGTCAGTTTCCTGGTCCAAAGCTTGAGGTTGTGACTAATGACAACATCATCCTCAACCTCATCAACAAACTTGACCAACCCTTTCTCTTGACCTGGTAACTTTATACTGTTTCATCAAACCCCTAAAGATTTAAAGAATAAACCTTCCTCTGTTTTTGTGTATCCAGTTGATTGATATGTCTTGTATTACTACTAGTTATAGATTGGGTCATACTCAGAAATGTTTTATCTAACCTTTTGCAATGTTTGGGGTTTAGGAATGGAATAAAGCAGAGGAAGAACTCATGGCAAGATGGAGTGTTGGGAACAAACTGTCCAATCCCACCAAACTCAAACTTCACTTACAAGTTCCAAACCAAAGATCAGATCGGAACTTACAACTACTTTCCTTCCACCGCTTTTCACAAAGCCGCCGGTGGATTCGGAGCTATCAATGTCTATGCAAGGCCTAGGATCCCTATCCCTTACCCTCTCCCTGTTGAAGACTTCACTCTACTCATCGGTGATTGGTTTAAAACCAACCACAAAACGCTCCAACAACGTTTGGACTCTGGTGGGGTTCTTCCATTTCCAGACGGAATGCTCATAAACGGACAGACCCAAACTACATTCACAGGGGACCAAGGTGAGTTTATAAAAAAACTCTCAGCTGTCCACAAAAACTGTTTCTTGTCGTTTACGTCATATGTCTCTGTTTTCTTTCAGGGAAGACTTACATGTTGAGAATCTCCAATGTGGGGTTATCAAGCACTTTCAACTTCAGAATCCAAGGACATACGATGAAAGTAGTTGAAGTTGAAGGCTCTCATGTCATGCAAACTGATTACGATTCTCTTGATGTTCATGTTGGCCAGTCTTTATCACTCCTTGTGACGTTAAACCAATCTCCTAAAGATTATTACATCGTTGCAAGCACCCGGTTCGTAAGATCCAACCTTTCTGTTACTGCTCTGTTGCGTTATTCTAACTCAGGTGTCCCAGCTTCTGGTGATATGCCCCCTCTTCCCCCTGGAGAGCTTGTTTGGTCCATGAGACAAGCCAGAACGTTCAGGTAAAAAACATCAGTTACTTATATAATAACGTGAATCCCAAGGATTATGTCATCTTTAATGGTGTTTTATTTTAGGTGGAACTTAACAGCAAATGCAGCAAGACCAAACCCTCAAGGATCATTCCATTATGGAAAGATCAATACGACCAAGTCATTTGTTTTCTCAAACTCAGCTCCTTTGATAAACGGAAAGCAACGCTATGCAGTGAATGGAGTCTCTTTTGTGAACTCAGTGACGCCTCTAAAACTTGCTGATCACTTCAACATCACCGGAGTTTTCAGCACGAGTGCCATTCAGAGCGTCCCCTCTAACTCTCCTGCGGCTGTTGCAACATCAGTTGTTAAAGCATCTCTCCATGATTTTCTTGAAATAGTATTTCAGAACAATGAGAAAGCAGTGCAGTCTTGGCACCTTGACGGTTATGACTTTTGGGTCGTTGGGTGAGTTTTCCTGCATTTTCTTCTTATTGCCTAGACTAGAGCCTTAGCTCTGAACTGTTTTTTTTTTTTTTGTTATGACACCTAGATTTGGTTCTGGACAATGGACACCTGCAAAGAGACCACTTTACAATCTTGTTGATGCTCTTACCAGACATACAACTCAGGTAAGCATTTCAAAGTGGAACTGAAAGTCTTGTTGAAACTAGTTTGGTTTGTTTAATGAGTTATCATGCAGGTGTACCCAAACTCTTGGACAGCAATCTTGGTGTCTTTGGACAACCAAGGAATGTGGAACATGAGATCAGCGATATGGGAAAGACAATATTTGGGACAACAGTTTTATCTAAAAGTGTGGGATCCGGTGCAGAGTCTTGCCAATGAATACAATCCTCCTGATAATCTTCTTCTCTGTGGCAAGGCTATTGGAAGACACCCTTAGAGACTTCTCTTCATTTCTATGAGTTTTTTTAAAATGTATTTTGGTTGAGGTTTATGGTTTTGTTCTTTGTGGCCATGAGAATATGGCTGGTGGTGGGCTATTTATACATAAATGTAGTGGTAAACACAGTGAAGAAGAAAGGTTAATGTCTTTGGTAGGAAGGAGAGGTTATGGAGTTTAATAAAAATAATATTTTGTACAAGTAGTTGTTCTTTCTAATACTAATGTATTTATTTTACTATAATCTAAGAGGTTATCCCATTTTTCTTCTAGAAATGGAGTACTTCCAAAGTAAAGTTAAGTTTAATAGGGGATTGTAGAAGAATTTACTCAAAAAAAAAAAAAGGAGTAGAATTGTACGAGATTTCCAAAATTCTAAAATTTGAAACCATATTTTCTAATGATGAAAGAGAGAGAGAAATAAGCAATGGAGGGAACAATAATAAAAATATTGTTTTTTAATTGTTAGTGATAGATAGTGGGCCTAATAAAGCCCAAATATGAGAGATCCATACCCAAAACAGTAACACATACGCACGCACAGAGCTTGGAAACGAAAAAGGCAGCAGCAGTTTCTGATCAAAAGTCACTACTTCGTCGTCGTCTTCTCGAGGAGGAACCCTAGTCGAGTCGAGTTTTTGTTAAATTGGGTGAATATGAATTGCGAAGTTTGTCAGCTGAAGGAACTGGTAAGAATCTCCTTTCTTCTTCTTATTTGCTAGATCAGTACCCATCGTGACTCGTCGTGTTTCTATTTCTGGATTTTGGTCGGTCTTGTAAAACTCTCGTAGTGTTTGATACTTTAAATTTTTCCCTACCCGCAGGAAGTGGAATCCTTCGAGATACGCGAGGTTCTACGCTGTAAGTTGATTTCACAGGCTTCTCTTGTGTGTTTGGTCGGAAGTAGGTTTGATTCATGTGTCCAATTAGCTGGTCGGATCCGATCATGTTTCAGTTTTGAGATTCGGATCAAACATTTTTTATTAGATTTTGGAGTTTTGGAGATCATTTATGTTTTCTGACACGACTGTGCATTTATTTGTCTTTGTTATCTTCTTCTTCTTCTTCTTGCAAAACTTTGGGTTGGATTTGATGATGGCAGGTATACTACATACTATTGTCTTCCACCGAGCACTTGGTCTTATCCGCCCTAAAGATATCGACTTGGAGCTTTTTGAGATCACTTACGTAAGAGAGTATTTATTGATTATCTTTCTCCTCCTGTCTCTATATATGCTTTTGTTACGCTTCAGAAGAGAAGAGATGTTCTATGCTTTGGTTTTGATATTGTTTTTTTTTTCCTTTTTCCCCGTATTTGTGTGTGTGTGTGTGTGTGTGACACAGGTACAATGCGGTGAAATAGAAGTGGAGAAGAAAATTGATGACAAGATTGAACAGTTCATTACCTGGATTGACAAGCACCCCAACAAGAAAAGTCAGGTATCCCCTCCCTCCATTTCCATTCACACCTATCTCTATTTCATACAAGCAAGGTTAACGTCCTTACAGCATAATAGAGTAGCGTGTTGGCTGTTAACTCTCTCTCTCTCTCTTTCTTTTGTCATTGCCAAGATATGTCTATCGTTTTATGAAGTCAAAACCAAACAGCCCTCTTGGTTCACCAATAAAATTGAACGGTTATATTGGGAACAATGGTATATCAATCTCAATGTGCTTCAGCCCACTAAACCCCCAACCGGAAAGTCCAACCACTCCAAACTAGTTATGGACCCTGGAGGTAGTAAGCTTTTATTAATTTCCTCTCTCTAGTATTTACACATCTTATTTTCTTACAAGAGTGGGAAGGAAGTGATTGTCATGTTTCTTAACCAATTGAATTTGACTGTAGAGGAATCTGAGGAGAGAAGTTCCCGTAGGACACTGCTTGAGCAATCTCTTCAAGAAGTCTTGTTCCAAATCATTAAATTCGTGAATGATAAAAAGGATCACGTTCCTCCTATCAACGATGGTGTTATCTACTGCCCCTTTGAGGTCACTTTCCCTAGGTAAAACTGTCAATTTTAAAAGACTATGTTATGTTTATGTGCAGAGCGATCCTCAAGGTTTAGAGTGTTGATTGATTCAAGTTTTTTTTGTTTTGGTTTCAGCTCATCGGACTCAACCTTTGGGATGGATATGATCAAGAGGATGCTCCACAGTGGTGGTCATCCATCGATGCTCAGTTGATTTCACTTTATCCACTCAAAACTTAATTAGTAGTAGTACAAATACACAGCCTAACTCCAGTCAACACTTTTGTCTTTTCCAACATGCATTTCGTGTGTAAATATGTAACAGTTTGCTTCTTCCTTTGACTGTGGTCGTTGATGGATAATGTTTCCACGACGTACAAAGTTAAATCTGCTTGAGCAATGCCTCCAAGAAAAACCCTCATTAACATAATAGTTGAGTGATGTAATATAATATAAGGGAAAGCAGACATTGCATTACCTTAAAAAGAAAATGGATACTTGTAGTCCAAGGTTACCATATTTGAGATGAACATTAGAGCCTGGAAGAAACAAACAAACATAACCTAACTAAAACCAACCAGACACTTCTTAGAAATCACTAAACTGAATGTTAAGATCAGTGGGAGCTAACAGCTACATTTTGAAAAGCCGAAGCCTCAAGAAGAAGCAAGTGTCTCACGATAAGTAGTCTCCAGCCACGAACCCGACTTTGCTCTCAGGACCTCCCAACTGCCAAGTCGCAGCTACTGTAGCATCAGTAGCTCCAGTGGAAAAGGGCCAGACTGTTATCCCTTGCCCAAACCTCCCTTCATCGAAATACGACCCATAACCAAGCCCAAGTCCAAACCCTTCCGGCCCATTAAAGCCACCACCAGGCCCATCTCTGCTCGCGGCGTTGTTGTTGCTCAGTAAAGTTGTGAAACCGCCGTAGAGCGACGACGTGTTGTTTCCCTTGGCCGCTGTGCCACCACCACCACCGGGGAAAAGAACAGGCGTCGATTGTAACAACGGGAAGTTCCCGGAGGAGCAAATTCGAGAGCGTTTTGAGCATTTGCGGGAAACGCCTCCGACGGGAATGTCACGGAGAGTACCACCATGAGTCCAGTAACGGCGACATGACTTACAGAAATGACGAGGCTGCGAGAAGTTGTAGTTGTTGTAGTAACAGAACTTTGTGTTGGTTGAGTAACAGCGAGGACAAGGAAGCTGCTCTTGCTGATCAGCCGCAGCTCCTCCGTGAGGAACCTTAGTAGTTACTCGACGTGATTCGTTGAGATCAGAAGGCATGTCTGCAGAAGTTAGGAGAACGTAATTAAGTTTGAAAAGATGTTTTAAGAGTTGAGTGTGTTAAATGTTCGGAATTTCTGAGAGAGTGCTGATTCTCTTTTTATGGACAAGAGAGAGAGAAAGGAAAGAGGTTGGGAAGGAGAAGAGAGTAAAGCTTTTTGACAGAGTTGTGTTGGGTTTATTGTGAACATAGAGAGAGAGAGAGATGGTCTGCTTTTTTCTCCTTAAGACTTTCTCTCTCTCTTTACTTCATAATACGTAGGTGGCTCCTTCTTTCAATATTGTATGTTTTTAAAATTTACCATATGAAAATATATAATAAAACCACAAATCTCAAACCTATATGGCTATATACATATTCTGTTACATGTTTTGTTGGCATGAGCATTATCAGAAACGCATTGTGGAAACTGCATGAATCAGTTGATGACTCCAAATTTCAAACTCCAATGCGTTTTTAAGCAACGGAGTTAATAGCTAGAATAACAAATAATTTTTCAAAAAAAAAAAAAATTTAACAGTAAACTAAAAGGGGGAAAACAAAAATATAGTGATTTGATTTTAAAAAATATACTACTATCAAAGACGTCCGCATGGGAAGCGCAAACTGAAGAGAGTAGGCAACAACATGCAAAAACGTAGGAGACTACTGAGCTTAGCTATTATGCAGTTCCCAACCATTGTATTGTTAGCGGTTCATAGCCAGCATATACTCCTTTGAGATTAGTATTATTGCGCAATCCTACTTTGTGTCATCTTTTCCATTTTTTTTTTTAAATAGCATATGGACCGAAGACATTGATGGCGTGAGTAGATGTGATATCAATTACCACAGTACCTCAATATATATTACCCGTAGGAAAATCATGCGTTTAGTCTCAAGTCAAATTAACAATTTAGCATAATGTTTTTCTCAAAAGAAAAAAACTAGCATAATGTATTTATTAAACCTAAACCAACTTGATTATTCAGCTTTAAGTATAATGATCTTATAATGCGGTTTAAGGCCATGTGAAAAGATACTATGAAGACATAATAATAATCGTTTGAATTCTGTCTGACTAAACATGCTCTTCCAGAATAAGACATATGGTGAGAGAGAGTATGATGACAGATGTGTGCTTGTCCCAAACGAAAGAAGAGAGTTATAACTGTAAACTAGGGGCTTATACTGGTCAAAAGAAACAGAATATATTCGTTTTGTGAAGAGACAGAATCAAGCCAAGCCTGTCGGATAAAGAATGGATATGGAGAGTAGGAAATAAGAAAGAAGCATGCAGAATCTTCACACCATAAACAACGAAACGTTTTAGAAAGAGACATGTGAGAAGTGTGTGTGAAGATGTGTCTACTGGTTCAAGAGCCGTCCTTTCGCTGTTAATCAAGGTCTGACACAACTCTCTCTTTATCCCATTCTTTTTGTCATTTACCTCTCTTAAGTCTGAGTCCTCTCTAATGAGCCTTTTAAGACTTATGCCATTCGGCTCATGGGCCTTAATATAACAGTTGGAATCTAATACGACCATTGCTTGCCTTCTTGTACAAAAGGACATTTAAAATCTAGCGTGCACATGCGGAGCTGATAGAGGCCCATTAGTTTTTTCTCCGACTGAATATCTTTTTCTTTTTCTGAACACCCGACTGAATATATGAATCTATTAACTTGAAAGTTAAGTATCCGAATACAAACAAGGGGCCACATTAGTTGTTGTTCGTTGTTAAACCTAAAGAAGAAGAAAATGCATTGTTGGGCTAATTATCCTCTTTTTTTCTGCTATTTGATCTTTAGTTAATACTTAGACCCACAAAAAAATCTTAATATTTTATAAATGCTCCAACCTTATGTGTTTAAAAATATATCAAATGATATGCAATCTGACATGACAGTATAAAGAAAACATTGCAATAATCGTACTTTATTTACAATGGGCCAAAATGTAAGGCTTTTATGTTGTGTTTGTGCATGTTTCACCAAACATCCCATTATGAGTTGAAAGATACTAAAAGCTGAAAAAAACTTTACTTGTGCATGTCATCTAAGCCATGATCTGTGTCCCATTTCGAAAGTGAAATCTTGGCCATCATCATAATAGTATAACTAAAAGGTACCAATTAAGAAATTAAAAGATCAAAGTAAATAGATTGAAACAATAATTATAAGAAACAAAAGGGGACAATAATTACAAAACACATTAAAATTTACTCTGTTGTTGAGCCCACACACTACCTACTAATATTTAATTTGCTTTTAAAAAAAAAAAAATTGCTATGAGGTTTTGTTTCAAATTTGTTTTAAATTTAAAATCATATTCTTGGTTACTTTATGAGAAGATGTAGGTGTTAATGTGTTATAAATAAAACCCAATAAATGTGTGGGTTGGATCATAAATTAGGTAATTTATGACCAACCTCTTCAAAACCGTATCAGACAGATACAGAAGAAGAATATTGGTGAGGAGGTAGACGAACTACGTAAGTAGAGTTCTTTTTTCAGAGAAAGAATACCAAATAATATCTCAAGGTGCTAATACTTTTAGTTTCGTTATTTTGTATGAATAGTCAAAACAACAGCCAAGATAAATAGGAGTATATATTTTTCATAAATTAATAGCTGTGTAGTTTTACCACCAAAATTGTCAAACAAAATTTGAAAATTTTTATATGGTTGTGGTGTAAAAGAAGAGAGATAAAGAGACTTAACATCATAAGTAAGTTGTATAGTGAGAAGAGCCAGCTCTTCAAGGTCTCTTCTGTAGCTTTAAAAAAAACTTGAGAGCTTCAAAATGAATTGAGAAAAAAATACAGTCAAGCAAAAAGAGAAAGAAGGAAGCTTTCATGGGTCCCAGAATAACTAAAAGATATCAAAATCGAATAATAAAAATTTCAAATAAATCATAATACAATATGCAGCGTCGATTGATTGATTAAAAAAATAAAATAAAAAAGTGATACTTGGAATTGGGAACAGCAAAGATTAAGCATTCGATTGATACAAGGAAAAAAAGTCAAAATAGCATTTTGGGATTTTCGTCTGAGCCTTTTTGTTTTCGTTTTCCTTCCATCCATTAGAGCTCTCTGTTTGTGGATCTGTGCTATTGGTTTCGAGGATTTGCGTCTCTTCTCTTTTGACGTCTTTCTCGTCTTCTCTGTTCAAGAGACGACAAAAGGTTTTGACTTTTTTTTGATCCTCTCATGTCCTGTCGGGTTTGAGATCGAAACCAATCAAGCGGCGATTTTGACTTGTGGGTTCTGTTTCAGATCATCCCAGGTTTCTAAATCACTGACCTTTTTTGGTTCTTATCTGATCAGGGATTTGATGCATATCTCACTCTGGAAGCCAATTTATCACTGTGCTGCTGCTGCTCTAGCTCTCGACAAGAAGAGCAGAGATGTTTCCGAATCCACAAAAGCTCGAAAGCTCCACGAATCCAAGCTCAGGGAAGCTCTCGAAGCTGCATCTGAAGATGGGCTACTCGTCAAATCTCAAGACATCGAAGAAGAAGAAGACGACAACCATGAGCCTCAAGATCGAAGCCTTGGACGGTCCAGATCACTCGCTAGGCTCAACGCTCAACGCGACTTCTTGCGTGCCACTTCCATCGCTGCTCAAAGAGCCTTTGAGTCAGAAGAAGCTTTGCCTGAGCTGGTAGAAGCCTTGAACACGTTTCTAACAATGTATCCAAAGTATCTATCTTCTGAGAAAGTGGATCAATTGAGAAACGATGAGTATTTTCACTTATCGTTACCAAAGGTATGTCTTGACTACTGTGGATTCGGGCTGTTCTCGTATCTTCAAACGGTTCATTACTGGGACACTTGCACTTTTAGTTTGTCGGAGATTAGTGCGAATCTGAGCAATTATGCTTTACACGGTGGTGCTGAGAGAGGATCTATCGAGCATGATATCAAGATTAGGATCATGGACTACTTGAACATCCCTGAGAATGAGTATGGTCTTGTCTTCACTGTTAGTAGAGGCTCTGCTTTCAAGTTGCTTGCTGAGTCTTATCCCTTTCAGACAAACAAGAAGCTCCTGACCATGTTTGATCACGAGAGCCAGTCGGTTAGTTTGATGGGTCAGTGTGCTAAGGAGAAAGGTGCTAAGGTCGGTAGCGCTTGGTTTAAATGGCCTACACTTAGGCTATGTTCGATGGATCTTAAGAAGGAGATTTTGAGTAAGAAGAAGAGGAAGAAGGATTCAGCCACGGGTTTGTTTGTGTTTCCGGTTCAGTCGAGGGTCACAGGGTCTAAGTATTCTTACCAGTGGATGGCACTGGCTCAGCAAAACAATTGGCATGTCTTGCTTGATGCTGGAGCCTTGGGTCCTAAAGACATGGACTCTCTTGGCTTGTCTTTGTTCCGCCCTGATTTTATCATCACTTCTTTTTACCGTGTGTTTGGGTTTGATCCAACTGGGTTTGGTTGTTTGTTGATTAAGAAGTCTGTGATTAGCTGCTTGCAGAGCCAGTCCGGGAAAACGAGTTCAGGTATTGTGAAGATAACACCTGAGTATCCTCTGTATCTAAATGACTCCATGGATGGCTTGGAAGGTTTGACCGGGTTTGAAGATAATGATATCTCCAATAAAGCACTGGGAACTCAACTACCAGCGTTTTCTGGTGCATATACTTCTGCTCAAGTGCAGGATGTCTTTGAGACAGATATGGACCATGAGATTGGTTCAGATAAAGATGGAACAAGCACTGTGTTTGAGGAAGCTGATAGTATCTCAGTGGGTGAATTGATAAAGAGTCCGGTCTTCAGTGAAGATGAATCATCAGATAGCTCGCTCTGGATCGATTTGGGTAAAAGTCCTGCTGATTCTGATAAGGCAGGTCATCTGAACAAGCAGAAGAGTCCATTACTTGTGGTTCCACATAACCACAAACGAAGGATCTCGCCTAAACCTGCTTCAAAGGCTAATAACGGTGGGAGCAATGTTCTCTCGTTTGATGCTGCTGTTTTGTCAGTATCACATGAAGTGGGTCAAGCAGCAGCCACGGGAGAAGAAAAAACTGAGATAGACACAACAAGTCCTCGGTTGCGAGTTACTGAGATAGAAGAAGAAGAAGAAGATGGAGGGAGCAGTAAGCTAATATCTGAAGCAAATGGAAATGGTTCAACCTCTGGAATCAAAGAGAGTGCAATAAGAAGAGAAACCGAAGGTGAATTTAGATTGTTAGGAAGAAGGGAGAACAATGGTGGGAGACTTCTTGTGAATGAAGGTGAACATGTCAGTAAACGAAGAGTATCGTTTAGATCAGTAGATCATGGAGAAGCATCGGTGATCACTCTTGGGGATGAAGAAGAAGAAGAAGAAGATGAAGATGAAAGCACTGGAGGAGCAGAATGGGATGATGATGATCAGAGAGAACCAGAGATTGTTTGCCGCCATATTGACCATGTGAACATGTTAGGTCTCAACAAAACCACCTCGAGGCTCCGGTACCTCATTAACTGGCTTGTGACTTCTCTGCTCCAACTAAGGCTGCCTGGATCAGATCCTGGTGCAGAGCATAAGAACCTTGTTCAGATTTATGGTCCAAAGATCAAATACGAACGAGGATCTTCGGTGGCATTCAATGTAAGGGATTTGAAGAGTGGAATGGTGCATCCTGAGATAGTGCAGAAACTAGCTGAAAGAGAAGGAATATCTCTAGGCATTGGTTACCTCAGTCACATAAAGATCATTGACAGTAGTCGAAGGGAAGATTCAAGTTCTTGGAAACAAGTGGATCCAAATGGAAAAAGCAACGAGTTCATAAGAGTCGAGGTTGTCACAGCATCCCTTGGGTTCTTGACAAACTTTGAAGATGTTTACAGATTATGGAAATTTGTGGCGAAGTTCTTGAGTCCAGGTTTTGCCAAACAGGGGACACTCCCAACAGTTATTGAAGAAGATGATTCGTCAGACACTTAAAAAGAACACAAGAGCAATGGATATCTTCTCTTTTCCTACACTTCCTTTATTGTACTTATCTGAGAACAGTCTCATGTAGTGTGTTGATTTTTGGACGTTATATGAACAAAGTTTGCAGCTGTCTGCACATTGTAACTTCATTTATTTTCTGTGTTGCACAATTCATTGATTCAAACCTCTAGTTTTTAGAACCAAAAGACATATCTACAGCTAGCTGCTCTCTCTGACTGAAGTTTTTTTGCTTTCAAGATTCCATCATCTTTATGAGAAACGCAATCTCTAACGCAGATTCCTTAGTCTGCAAGAACCGGTTTTCTTCAACAATGTCAGTCGTCAAGTTGAGTAGGACTGGGCGTTTCGGGTCGTTGAATGTATTGTCACGAACTCTTGCAACCCATTTCGCAGCTTCCCATACACCAAATCTGACAATGCGCGAGAAGAATACTCAAACATCCATAGGAAGCAGAGTATAAAGCATCTATGAACCATGAGAAGATTGGTTACTTACCGAGTATTGAATGAGGAAGTAACTAAAACTGCTGGATAAAGAACATCTTTAGGAATGTTGTCATAAGGAGAGTATTCACGTATCGCATGAAAATCATCGATATCTCCTGGATATCCAAACTCTTCGTAATCCTCTGCCGTTAAAGGTAGTATTGGATTTATTAGAGTATGAGTTGGATCAAGAAAAGGAACCTGGGGACAAAAACAAAACAAGCAGTTGATGTTTAAGGGTCTCATTCGCCTTTTTCTTTCTGGATTCGTAGCTTGCTTATTACCTTAAGAACAGCAGCTTGGAAGAGATCAGGACATTGATTGATGGCTGAAGCAACAAGAAGACCTCCTGCACTGTATCCCCAACCGGCAAGCTTGGTTTCTTGAACTATGTTGTTCTCAACAAGGAACTTGGCACAGTGAATGTAATCTTTAATTGAGTTTAGTTTCTTTGCTCCTCTTCCTTCTTGATGCCACTTCTTTCCTTTTCCACCTCCACCTCTGAAAACAAACCCCAAAATTGCCACTTCTTTCTCTCTACGTGTAAGCTTTAAGTATTTTTGAGAGAGACGAGAAGATGGTACTGACCTAACATCTGCATATGCAAGAACCCATCCACGGTCAAGGAGGCTTTTAAGTTCACTACGCCATCTCTTATCTAGCATTTCACCATAAGCGCCATGAACATGAAGCAGACCAGGTTTTCCATTCTCCTCTCTCTGAGCTCTCGAGTAAACAAGAGTTAATGGAACCATGGCTCCATCATGAGAAGAGACTTCATGGTAATCACAGGCGTAAAACTCGGTTAAGTCATTCCACAAGTTGTCATTATCGGCAGTAGTAGTATCCTCAGTATCAAAGCTGACAATTCTTGTCCCTGAGGGTATATTAGGGCACTCGGCGGAGTTTGCAGTGCCATATAAAACCCGTGTTCTTTCGTGAAGCATGTTTTGCTGCTGCACAATATTCCATTTCCCATTCAATAGATCATAATCAACCACAGCATCAGGCATCTGCAAACCGAAAATGGTTAAAGTTTAGCAACTAACAAAACTATAAACTACAGAAGCAGAAAACAGTAAGATGAGTTGTTATCTTACCACAAGTGACGAAATGGTGAACCGCATTGTTGGAGAATTGAAGTCGTAGTTTGTGCCAGGAGATATTTGAGAAACGTGCTTGGGAAGAGGAAGATAACGAGGTTGAATATTACTCAGACGAATCGGTACCTGTTAATAAGAAACTTACATGGTCAAACTTATTCACAGAGCAACAATCTGATAGTTTAAAGTAACCAAGTGGAGTAAGCTTTACCTGCTCTGTCTTGAGAGGTAGATCAACCACACAGATTTTAAAGCTCTGCATTTGCTTTACAATGAGAGATAGATGTGTTTTGCAGAAATCAACGTCCTCTATGATCAATTCAGGGTCGTCGATAAAAACTGGCTGCAGGCAAACGATAAACATATACAAATGAGACTGGAAAAATTGATACTAATCAGCAGTTTTTGTATCAGCCTAACGAACCTCCCAGGTCCTTGGAGTGGAAGAGAAGTGAACAGGACTACGAAGAAGATAATGATGGTCGAGTGTTCCACCGTCTTTGGAAGCATCTGTGAATAAATAGAGGAACTCCTGATGATGCTCGATTATGCAGTGTGCTGGAGCATTGTGTTCCCAAACCAATGCCAAACCAGAAAACGGGTCAGCTGCATTTATCAGAAAGACCTAAGACATAGTACTTGTTGTTACGATTACAAGTAGTTTAGTTCGGCAAAGAACAAAAGTTAAAGCTGTTAACAGATCAGTTTAGAGCCTTCACCTTGGAAAAAGTAGGAGAGAATGTATTTACAGTCACAAATTGGAAATCTTTTGTATGTCTTATGTTAACATGAACATTGCCTTCTGGTTCTTCATGAAGCAAAACATCCTCATCTGTTGAACCGATCGTGCTACAATAAATCCTGATAACAGAACAACAAAGAGGCCATTTTTCACTGCACCAGACAGACAAAAAAAAAGATCAAATGAGACCTGATTACCTGAATGGACGTTTTTTCTGATCAGTGACAACATAAAGCAAAGCCTGCCCGTTCTTTGCCCAGGTTAAGTTGGAGACACGGTCTGCGTGAGGCTTACTACACAAAGCACCAGAGTTCAAGTTTCTCACACACAATTTGAAGTAGTCGTTGTCCTTATCATACATAGTGTATGCAAGAAACTTATGGTCAGGTGATATCTCAGACATTTCTTCATAAGCATAACCTACAAAACCAAAGAAATGGTTGATTCCTCTTGAACCTTACAAGTGAGAGAGACAGCTAATTGTTTGCTTAATTACCTCCAAATCTATCAGCTTCGTGATTGTAGTCAAGCAGCTTCTGCTCAATCCTCTTCCCAGAAGTGAAATCAAACCCTGCAGCAGGAGATTTATGAGAGATGAACTCCTCGTGCAAGCTCGCTAGCCTCCTACACAGTACTGGATACTGCTTCCCTTCTTCAACCCTTCTATAATACAACCTGTAAAAGATTCAAGCTTTTCACCACCCTTTAATCTCAATACTCTTGAAAGTCTTTAACTTTCAACTCACCAAGGTCCCCAACGAAGAGGAGGCGTAGAGAGCTCAAAAGACAAGCGGGAAGCCATCTCGGACTGGAGCTTGCTCTGTATCCGATCCGTATCGGCTAATACAGCTTCGGTGTACTTCTCTTCTTGCTCCATATAGATATCCATGTGCCGCATCGCCACTTTGTCCTCGAGCTTAGACATCCAGCTGTAAGGATCCTCCCACGTCGCGTCGTGGAAGGTGAAGCTCTGAGGCTTCTTCGGCGGTTTGGGTAACGTCGGTGGTGGTGGTGGAGGAGGCGGAGACTTCGGAGGCTTGTAACGGCGGCATTGTTGTTGTCGGAAACGACAATTGTAACGGAAGGTCCGGGAGAGATTGGAGAGCATTTTTATTTGGGGGGGTTTTACAAAGAGAGGGGTTTTTGCATTTCAGTGTTGATCAAAGCCACTTAGAACCCGAACCTTCCGACTCAGGAAGAGGTTTCACTCCGTCATATGACGTTTGGGCTAAATATCAAGGAATGATTGGTTGGGCTAAATATCATGGAATGATTGGTTGGGCTAAATATCACATAACTGAGTTTAAGTTTATTATCATCTACCGATTTGGTTATTATCATGTAATGGATCTGGCTTATTGTTATGTAATGATCTGGCTTATTATCATGAAACGACTGAGCTTATGTATGTGTTTATATGGCTGGGTTTATTGGTTTATGTTTGGGTTTAACGAGCTTATGTTGGGGTTTATAAGTCCTATGTTTCACGGATGTAATGTGTCTTGTTGGGCCTTTTAAATTAATATTGGACAACAGCAACTTTAAAAGTATAATCAACATCGACTGATTTGTTGTTAAAAAAAAAAAAAAACATCGACTGATTTGCTTTGATTAGGTTTGTAATTTGAAGATAGGGGAGAGAAAGCAAAACATGTAAACTTACACGAAAGTGTACCCTTTGATTTTCTCTCAAATAAAAAAGTTCTAATCATTTTCTTGAAGTTTATATTATACTTTTTTTTTGAAAAAGTTTAATCATTAACCTGGTCAGACTGAAAAATATCACATAAGATTTAGATCCTCTGCTTCAAAGATCTTCTTGAGCCTTCTTCTTAGATCTTCTTGAATATTAAACACTCTTGTTTACTTATTAGTCAAGCGCTACCAAAAAAAAGGAAAAACTAATCAAAGAAAAAGAAAGAAAGAATGGTTGAAACGAGTGAGAGAGTTTCTTCTCCATCATCTTCTTATGCGCGTAAAGACTTAGAATTTTTCAAAGTTTATCTTCCCGAGTTCAGTTCTCGCGAGCTGGTATGTTCCTCTCTGTTATCTCCGTTTATTCTCTTTAAGAGATATTCATTTTTATGTAAAAGTTAATATAAAAATTAAAAACTGAGACAGGTGATACCTCAAGCATTCATAAACATCTTAGAGAAGCCATTACCTAACCAAGTGGTACTAGCAGATGAGATCGGACGGTTATGGAATGTGGAGACAAAGACTAAAAAAGACACAGAAGAAGAAGAAGAAGATAGAGTTGGTGATGTTGTTTTCAAAAAAGGTTGGGAAACATTCGCAAATGATCACTCTCTTGAGTTTGGAGACTTTCTAGTGTTTAGCTACAACGGCGCCGTTTCAAGATTTTCCGTTACGATATTCGCTAAAGACGGATGTAAAAAAGATCTCGTTTCTGTTGTTGTTACAACGGCGGAGAGATCTAGGGTTGCTGTTGAGAAAGAACCGCCGGTACTTGTTAAACCGGTTGATGATAAGAAGAAGAGTAGTGTTCTTGTTGAGGTTGAACCCGAAAACCGGAGAAAAGTTAACCTGGCTAGAGGTAAAGTAAACCTTGATTGGTTTTAATTATACTTTTGCTTAAAAGTGTTTGAAACAATATTATTCTACGTAGATGCTTGTGAGAGGGCATGGGACCCTGAGAAAAAGAAACACAAAGGGTTTGAAGAACCGGTTTATAAACCCAAGAATCCCCATTTTGTGAGGAATATTACAAACGGTTCACGTCGCCAGATGGTGAGTAGTAAAAAGAACCAATCTATCTATCTTATTAGTGGTTAACATGATGAATAAACTAAATTTTTTGAGTTAATGCTAGGAAATACCGACAAGTTTTCTGAAATCGAACGGTATCGAGATGGAGGAGGAAGACATTGAGCTATATGATGAAAATGGAAAGAAGTGGCCAATGAAGATTGTGAATCACGTTAGAGGACGCAGGTTCTCCCCTGGTTTGTGGTTGTGTTTCTGCCAAAGCCATAAGTTGAGCACTTCCAACAAGTGTTTATTTGAGTTTGTCGTGACAAGTAATGGGACATGCAACCAGATTCTAGTTCGTATTTTCCGTGGGAGATTGCTTACTGTTACCAGGAATAGTTACCAAGTTCTTGCTATGTAACATTACCATCCACCCTGTTTCACTACTATATGTTTTGTTCGGTTCTTTCATAAATCTTTTGTGTTGCTCTTAGTTCTTAGTTGCATACACTAGACACTAAACCAAAGCATAAGTAAGTTTTTAGTCTTCAAAACTAGCCTGTTCACTGCGGTTAAAATCTTGATACTGCGGTGAAAAATGACTATAAACTATCAAACAATATGTTGGATTTTTTATTTTTTTTTGAAACACAACTTATATTAATTCCATCAAGACAAGTTAGGTGTGGCCAATAAAGTTTCAACCCCCACCAGACATAAAACAATATGTTGGATACAATTTTAAAATTTACCTTATCTATACATTATTTTACAAAATCAAAGCATAGGTAAATTTTTCAGAGCGGTTTTTAATGGTGATATACTAAACGATGGGATTGTTTCTTTGTAACATAAATATATTGGGCTTAAACAATGTGTCATTTTCTATTAATTCAAAACGTACATTGATTAAGTTCCCACGTTTAAGAAAGTGATATTATATCTCTACGATGAACATTAAAATATAGTTTAAACATAGACCTTTACAAATAAGAATATCCGTTTTTTCACATACAACATAAATTAGTAATTAATTGGTCTCGTTACGCGAGGATTAATGATAATAATTAAATAGATGCAAGTCATTAAGAAGGCACTAAACGGACGGAGACTAAAGCAGCTATGGCACGTAAGAGAGCACATAGTTTGTTGTGTCTACTATACCAATGAAAAAGGCCAAATCAGCCACCGGTTTCCAAATAAACCAATGGAACTACGGCCCAGTGTATAATGTATTCTCCCACTTTGTGTTTTCTTCTCAAAGATAAAAACAAATTTTTAAATACATTCAACTTACGATATCTGAATGCGAAGTTTCACCAATCCATTTATTATATTATATGCTTTGTGTATATAAATATACACACGAGCGTGTGTTGTTATATACACTCAAATATCTTCTTTTGTTCCATCAACAACAAAAAAAAAAAAACTGTCTAGAGCTTTCAGTTTTCCTCTTCTGTAGAATGGAGTTTGTGATTTCTAAACGAGTACAATCTGAGGAAGTAGCAGAGCGTTTAAAAGAGGAACAAGTGTCGAAAGAGCTACATCTGAAATCGTCTGAAACGCAGACGCTAAACAAAAGAGCCGTCCTCAACCGCATCCGCAACCACAAATGCATTCATAAACTCAAGGGTCTTCTTCACACTACTGCTCCTAATGGCGGTTCCACCGTCGACGCTGAGTACCGGTGGATTGATAGTGGTGATATCTTTTCTTGTCCTTAAAATAGACAGAGACACGTTAGCACGTGTACGTGCATGTTTGTCTCTACATGTATCCAAATTAATTAAAGTTGTCTTAAATGAAATTTGTAATGATCATCATAAAAGTTACGTTAACGATGGACTGGTGATCCCCGTTAATCTCTAGCGATTCATGAATGAGATTCGTACGTATGCAATTCATAAATTGGGCCATGAGTTATTAGTCTTATTGGGCTTTATTAAAACCATTCAAGCCCAATAGTATATACACTCTTGAGTGTTGTGAGATTATTTGTCATCACCAGAATGAAAAGCGGACAAGTACCCTCTAAACACGCAAAACCACCTGCATAAGATTATCGATACTCTCTACTCTCTCTATACACAAGCTATTGCTCTCACAAAACAGACGATGTGGTAGACATAGAAGACAAGAGCCTTCTTCGTTTAAATTTAGCTTTAAAACAAGCCTGTCTTAACCTCTTAGTCTTATCTCCAAACTCCAAATCAGGAAACTCCTCAATCGTTTTCTTCTCCGCCTCCAAAATCTCCAAAGCATTCATCAGTTTACTATTGTTCATTTCTCCCTCCATCTTCCCTAAGTGATCCTTTCGTTAAAAACCATCACATATAAGTGTAACCCTAATATATGTATAAACAAGTCCATTTATATATTGTACATGCTACAAGTGTGTGTGACTGGACGTACCTTGAGGTTAGCAATAATGCCTTCAATGCTCGTAAGCTTACGATGAGGCCAACGAGAAAAACCCAACTCACGACATCTCTTTTTCAAGAGGGTTAGTCCAACGTCAAGCTCTTTAGCTGCCTTAGCTATTGGCATCTTGAAGTATTGTTTCATATCTTCCCTGGAAAAACTCTGGATTGATCTATCTTCTCCATATCCCCTCTTCTGCCTTGTTGTCTCCTCCGTTGTGTTATTGCCATCATGCAATATTATCTCCATCTCTGTAGGTTCGACATGATTATTGAGATTACTAGCATTTTCATTCCACAATTCACCCAACACATCTGCTACACGACAAAAAAAATAGTATCACAACCCAAGCATGCATGTACGGTATATTCATATATGAAATAAATATAGTGCTATACCTTGGGACAAAGTAGAGATGGCTTCAAGATCAACTGAAGCCATAGACATATGATCACCAGCATGGAAGCAAGTAGAGATGGGATCAATATTAATGCTGTCTTGTAAAGCAAACCATGTTTCATTTTCAAAATCATTAAAAAGGTTATTGAACGAACTGCAAAAACTCAAAACAAAAACAAAAAAACATACTATTAGATTAACTTGTTAACGTAAATAAATGGGTAATCAAGTTTTCCTTTGTTTTAGTTTTATGGTGTAACACCCTTTTGACTTACTTGTAATCGAAGGAAAGTGATGGATCGAGTAATGAGAATAAGTTTTCTTCTTGAAGGAATGATTCATAGACGCTGGACTCTGACCAGCTCCATAGAAGTGTATGATCAGCCATTTCAACTGAGAGGGGATAGATATTTTAGTAACGTTCTTCTAAGTGTCAAAGGAAGAAAACGAATCGTGTGTTTTATATATGTATTTGGAATGTATAAACACTTCAACTTATATGTATAGATAGAGAAGTACAAAGAGGAGTGGGAGGTGGTGTATTTAATTACTTCTTGGAGATGATGAGCCGTCAAAAATCATTAGATGTTTTCTGTAAGTTACGAGAGTTATGTAGAGAAGTTACGGTGGAAATTAATGATTTTAGTTGATTATTTTGGATTAGAGGGGAAAAAAAATTAAGTTATTGCTAACTATATCTACTAATAATAGGCCCTACAAGTTGTAAACGTTCGAGAACTAAATAATGCTTACGTTCCCCATCCCATCACATGCAACTCGAGTTCATTATATCTTTTGCTTGTTTTGTCATCTTTAAAAATCTTTTCCATTTTCCAAAAGTAATCATGAAAACGTATACATTGGCGTGAGTACAGAGATCGTATTAGTTTGTTAGAATAAGTTTTTACTTAGACAAGCATATAAAGAGTAACGTTCTCTTTAATTATCTTGGGTTCAGCCCTATATATACATTGGAATACAAGTAATAGTCCTTTTCTGAAAATTACTACACAAATGATCTGCCACACTGACAAAATATTTAATTTCACCGTCGGTTAACTTGTGTGTCAAGCTGCCTGAAGCAATTTACCGTTACTCCGCTCATCTCTTCTGGTCAATTTAGGAGTTGTCCTGACCACCTTGACCCTAAACGCCGCCTGATAAGAACCAAACCGGATTTTATCAGAGCCAAAAAACCTTCGGTTAAAAAGCTAAACCAAGGTTTGGTTATAACTGGTGTCTGTGTCTCACCTTCTTGTCTGAACCAAACTCAATGATATCAGACGGTCTAAACCGCGCAGGGAAGCTTGGTGTCACTCTATACCTTCTTCCTTGGTTACTGGTTAACAACATATTTCAAATATAGTTTGTTGCGTGGATCAGAACCTTCACAGACTCAAAAAGAGATAATCAAAGCTCTGTTAACTTACTCGGTCACATAGGTCCCATGTTCGCTTCGAAGATCCATCAAGAAGAAAGCTCCATCTTTGTAGATTACACGTGCATGCATCTTCGATACCTAAACCAAACGTTTGACAGTGTTTTTTAAGTTCCTTGACTAGTCTCTGAAGCTTCTCAGATCACACTATTAGATACAAAAATACCTGAGGGGAAGGGATCACAATGGGCGTTCCAGGAATATCTTGATCTGGTTCACTTCTGCAATCAAAAAGAATTTCTCAAGTTTCATAACTTTAGCTAAGACATTGATGAGCGAGTTTTTGTTCCATACCCGATAATGCAAGGTTGATCCTCATCTTTGGTTAGACATAGTGTTTCCGAAATGCTACACTTGTTGCCATATGGAACAAGATACCACCTGCAAATAAACATACAGACTCAAGAGTCAGGACTGTTGAAAGAGAGAGCAACGCTAATGTTTCAGTATTATGGTACATACTCTCCGTTTATAGTACGTTCAAGAGCCTCGTCGTTTTCAAACCACTCACGAAGGCGGTCATCAGCCTTTCAAACCAAAAGAGTTACACTTTTGATATTAATCACTAAATGGAGAAAAGAAAAAGAAAGAAACATACTTTGTCAGTGAGTCTGCAACTAGGTGACCTTCCTTCCAGTTTTTCACTGCATATGCAATGTAAAATACTGATATCTCAAAACTTTTTAAGGTCTTATGTAAGATGAATACAGAGAAGAAAAAAAAGATCTTAACCTGTAACCACCAAGGACCCAGTCAAGCATCAAAGGCATAGTCATGTCCATGAAGAATCTTCCACCAATTATTCCGGGATGTGGTACTCTAAACTTTGCCAAGAACTACAAAACACACAGAAATGAGAATAATTGGCGTACACAACATTATATCTAATCATTGAAAACTAATTAAAAAAAAAATACTTACAGAGAGAGGACCAAGCCCAACACCCAAGTATGCTTTGTATGTTGAAGCCATAATTGCAGCCATTCTCGCCATTCCATGGATAATAGCCACTCTTAGTCTTCTAGATTCTTCGTATCTTTACACCAATTCAAAGATCATATTGTTTACTACTTATATTAGAATCCCAAAACTTTAAAAAAAAAAATGTGTGTTTTAGTTTTTACCTTTTCAAAGAGGAAACAATATCAATAGGCCTATTAGTTGTAACACTCTGTTTCCACGCTTCTTCAAGCTCCAATGCTAATTGATAACTATCCTCAATGGCCATGCATCCACCTTGCCCCATATTTGGCTGCATTGCATGAATAGAATCCCCAAGCAGCGTAACTCGCCCTTTACCCCAAGTAAAGCTAGGAGTTCTATCATAGATATCTCTTCTCAGAATCGCTTCCTCCTCTGTGGCATGCAATAAGTCCAGTACATTGTCGCACCAACCTTCAAATATTTCAAACAATCTTTTCTTCATACCTGCAAAAAAAAAAAAGTTACCTGATTTTGATACTAAATGCAAAACCATAGAAAACAAATCAGAATATATACCATTGGGAGTATCAACTCCACCAGCTGGTTCTTCGTGAAACGCATACCATTGCATTTTTCCACCACCAACATCCGAAGAAACAAAGTACTGCTTGTATCCCAAGAAAACCCGGTAGCTTTTTTCAAGAGACAAAACATCAGGAAAAAAAAAAGATTCATCATAGACAGTGGAGAGATTTTTTTGTTTTGTTTTTGAAGTGTCGCTTGAGTGCAACATACCCAACAGACTCGATATCAGCTGGTACGAAATCTGCAATGCCGGTATAACAAGTGTAGCCTGAATAAGTAGCTTCACTTCGACCAAACAAGTTACTCCTCACCTATACACAAAAACAATAAGACAGAATCGTTAAACTTTTTTTATCCTAAGCTATTCGTTAAACTCTATTCACTTTAAAGAAAAACATACTTTAGACCATATGCCATCTGCACCAACAAGCAGATCGCCTTCATAGCGTTGTCCATTCTCAAGCACCACAGTGACCTAAACCAAACAAACCCCATCCAACCCTTCATTACAACACACATTTTTGGGTGATAAATAGAAACACCAATCATCACCTTATTTCCAGAGTCTTTAAAATCAACAACATTACTCTCGTTTCTAATCACATCTTCTCCAACCGCACGTGCTAAGATCTGCTGCAGAGTCATTCTGCTAATCACCCGAGTCACAGGAAGTCCACGCGACGCCGCAGGAGTGAAAGTATCAAACTTGACATACCTAATTGTTTAAATTTTTACAAAACGAAATCACATTCTATAGACTCAATCTATCAAAAGATAACAACTTTTCAACTCTTCAACATCAAAAAATTAGTGAATCCAAGCAGAGATTCTGCTTACCAGGTACCGGAGACACCGTCGACGAGACCGTTAATCCGATCACCAGTTATACAGCCAGCTTCCATAACTTCTTCAGCAACAGGAACATCAATGGCTTCCAAAGCAGCCAAAGCGTTGCTCTGTATTTGAATCGGACCTCTGTACTGTCCTTCTCCTCTTATAGCGCTCAGATCCTTCTCGAACACCAACACATCGAACCCTTTCTTCTTCGCCGCAAGAGCAAACACCAAACCTCCGATTCCACCTCCCGCCACCAGAACCCTCGGTTTCTTCTTCTTCTTCGTCTTCTTCTGCTCCTCCACTGACAAAGTTGCCGCCTTTACTCCGACCAAACTTCGACGACGGCTCCTCCTTAACCCACCACCTCCCGATGGTAAGTGAAAGTAGAACTGTTTAGCGACGGGACTTAGCAGATGGGTCCTGGTGAAATCGAGCTTTGATGGAGATTGATTGATTGAATAGCAAAACGGAGTTGAACCCATTTCGATCGAAGATCAATTTTTTGTTTCTTGACTGAAGAAGACTAGAGAGAAAGAGAGAGAGAGAGAAAGAGAGAGAAAGAGAGAGAAAGAGAGAAAGAGTTTTGATGGGAGGAGGAAGAGGAGTTAGGCAAAATGATGGAGAAGGAGATGAGAGGTGACAACACCACAGCTTCACACTTCACTCTCTCGCTGCCTAATTAATCGGTGCAGATGTTGACACCTGTTGTTTTCCCTCGGCCTCTATAATTTCTTGTAAACATCATACTTTATGTGAACGTGACGTTGTACGAGCTTGCCTGCCCTTTTTTAAGGATGATTGTGAACGGATAAAAAATTATATATCAAGACAATTAAGCTCTTTTGTTCGTCTTTTAATGGGCCATATATAACGCCCATTTACGCTAAGACTAAGCCCGTTTAAATGAATATGAAACGGGAGATTTTGTGTATAAAGGGGCCAGCCCGGCAAACCCATTATAACATGTACTCCTAATGCTTTTGGTTATTTACACAAGTAGAGCATCCGCTGACAAAAAAAACAACAACTAGAGCATCCTTATTGGTAAGATATTCAAATCATTTTTAACTATGAAATACCCATAAGAATTGTATAGAAAGACATACTTTAATATTTTTGGTTATTATTTGCATATCACACTTTTGGTAATTTTGCATGTTTACCATATATTTCACTTATTTACAAGCTTCTAATATTTTGTTTATTTACAAATGTGCACCACATCTATCGATTATCTACATGAGTTCCTTTCAATTTTGTTTATTCACATACTTGCATTTTATTAAATACTACTTTCTCCGTTTTCTATTACTTGTCGTTGTAGAGAAATTTTTTCGTTTTAAAATAAGTGTCGTTTTAGAGTTTCAATGCTAAATTCATTAATAGAAATTTTCACTTTATTTTTCTATTGATTGAAATATGGTTAGGTGTATAGGTAATTGTGTTTTTATTTTGAAAATATACAAAATTATATGTTTTCTTAATATGTGTGTATAAACCTAGAACGACAAGTAATATGAAACAGAGGGAGTAGTATTTTCCATTGTTATGTAGATTCCATGAATAACTCGTGTTCAATTATGTAACCATCTTTATTGAATAGTCACCGGATGTCACAAACTCGATATGATACTCACAATCATTTTCTTCTATTTTCTTTTCCATAAATTCACCAAACATCGAATCTCCAACCCTAGTTGAAAGAGAGGAAAATGGAAGAATTGCAATTGCGACCAACGAAGTCTACAGTAACATCACATAACTATGGAGATTCCATAGTTTCAATGAAATAACTCTTGTTTTATTGAACAATCATAGTTATAGGTTGTCACAAACTCGATTTAATATTAACAAATTACGTATACACACACGCAAAATTCAAAACCCTTCTATGTTATGGCCACGTCTCTATAAATTTGAAAAACAAAAGAAGGGCTTAATCTTGTGACATTCACATAATCTTGAGGTGTATGATTCGATATCCCAGGGAGTATAATCCCCAAAGCCCTAGCAAGTTTCAACAACCATCCTTCTTTAAACTCTGATCCTTTCTCACTCGTAATCGTGAAGCTTCTTATAAACTCTAACACCGCATTGTACATCCTCCTTATAATCCCCCACAACGAGAAATAGTTCTCATCTGATTCATCCCTCAAAATCTATAAAACATTAATTAATATTGAAAAATCAGGGATATGTACGTATTACCAATGAAATGTGATGATTAAGAAGCTAGATACCTTTGGTTGATAGTGTCGGTCGTAGTAGATACAAGTACCAAAGTGTTTGAACATCAAATCTTTGTCATCGTATGGCAACCTTGGAACAATGTCGTTATTATAAACAAATCTATAGTACTTAATATCATTTTCTTCTAATCTCTTCTCCATAAATTCACCAAATGTTGAATCTCCAACCCTGGGTTGTCCATAAGTATAAACACCTTGAAGCCTCTCCAACAACTCGGTCTCATCGTGCATGACCAGCACAGCCGTGAATAATATCGCAAGAGCTCCTCCTAAGCTATGACCAGTTAGAACAAACTTAGTATGCTCGTCCTGAGCTATCAAAGTTTTCAAGGAATCTCTTAAAGAGTAGTAAGCTAGAGGGGACAATCGGTTAGGGTTTGGGAGAGGTTTCTTTGGCCAACTGCAATTGTTTTGAAGACCTAGAGCTTTCATGAAACCACCATGGATCCTCCCAATGTTTGGGAGCTCGTACCATGTAATGTCGAAATCTGAACACCAATCTTCGGAGTTAAATGGCTCTGTGCCTCTGAACGCAACCACAACCGTCTTCTCTTGATCAGTAGACATCATAAAAGCTTGTGTTGTTTCCTTTTCTTGATACTCTAAAAAAAAAAAATAGTCAATACACAAACACTTTACACAATGAATGGATTGTAATGGATATACATACCGTCCCAATAGTCATTGAAGCCTAAGAACTTCATACTCCAGTGGTTTTCAACGACATATTTAATACGAGCCGAGTTTTCATAGGCAAGCTTTGAAGACATGATAGACAATGCAGCATAGTATAAATCTCCATCTTCACGACTTTTGGTCTTGTCTAAACTTATTCTCCTATCTAAATGCCCAATGAATGATAGGTAATTCTCTGACTTCGTTTTCGGCATCACCACTTCTCCTGCATATATTTTTCAAAATGATGTAAATACTTCTCCTGTAGATTCTCACATATTTAAGAAAATTGAATCTAGGGTATAATATATAGAGAACATGCATGTAACCCTCTACTCATCGCAAATATTTTTTTGTAATAATTTATAAATAGAAAATAAATGAACTATAGTTAAAACCTCGGAGGAAGAAAGCGGAGAAGGAGTTATCGGAGAGGAAGTTCAAAGAGAATTCCAAGGCGGAGCCAAAGAAAGCTAAAGGCTCTGAGAGGAAATGAAGAAGCTTGAGGAGGACAAGAGAGACGAAGATAAGCCATCGACGTCTGAAACTTGGTTCTTTGGTTTCAGAGCTATTGACTAATCTCCGCTTCTCAATATTGTTGGAGAATAACAGACGGATAAGTTCTAATGGCCTCAGCTCTTCTGGTCTAAGAATAAGATATCCTCTAGGAAACCCTTCGTCGTCTTCGTCGCTGCTGATCATGTTGATTTAACTCTTGTGTATGTGTGTGTGTTGTGTTTTAATGCAAACGCAATTAGATATGAAACGTATAAATCTATATTATTATATATACGTGTGGTGTGTGTAATGAGGATTAGAATGGATAGTAATGTAGCTTTGGAATACTTGGAGTTGTGGGAAAACTAGATTTTGCATTTGTTTTCCTTTGTAAAGGTAATCTACACATTTGGTTTTGGAATATGAATTGTTTCACGTGGGGGTTGATAATCGTAATTATGCATGAAAATGAGGAACCTTCCCTAACGAACATTAGATTCTTCTTTAAGAAAAACAACTTATTAACTCTAACCATACAAGTATTTAGTATAACAGTACGCAGAGATTGCGACCCAAAATACTTTTTCTTATAAATACATGGGCCGTGAATAGAAACTACGAGACACATTGAAGAATATATAAATGCAATCGTCAACCCCAATTCTCATGATTATATGTATGCATATTAGTTATAATATATATGATCATTGTCAAATCTATACACGAAATTAGAAATATTCAGATATTCATATCATCAGAATAGATATATATTATCTAAATCCTATTTTGTTTTTCATGTGTCATGTGAGGTGCACCGGCGAGAATAAAGACGAGTACATTTAACATAGCACAAACAGACGTAGGTGCAAGGGAGTCAAAGAATGCACCAAAATCAACAATCCAAAAAAAGAGGAGAGATGAATAAGAAAACTATATAAAACGAAATTAAATGAAATTAGGATCCGCATTCCCGTCACCTACCCATTTTAAAAGCATACTAGTATTATATAAAATCTAAAATATTTATCAAACCCACCTATTTTCTTGTCCCCATTCTTTCCCCCAACTTTACTTCTTCCTTTCTTGGCAAATTACTTAAATAAGTACCTCACATTTTCGTTTTAGGATGTTCCTACCAGTCTTCTGCGTTCTAGATTTTGACTTTTGTTTGCATCTCGACAAACTTTAAAAAACTACACCTAATCGTGTAAAATTTTGCTGGATCCTACTAGTATATTTGTAATCTTTACAATGCCGTTAATTCGACAATATCTCCAATATTTACTTGTTCCCATCTTAATTTGTTTATCACTTTATGTTTCCATGCATTTGATATAAAATAGTGGATACATTGCACATCACCATATTAACAAAGAAGGGTGCAAGAACTTTATCTTGTCACAGAGAACATGAGAATTTATCCGAAATTAAAAAGAGAGATAGAGAAGAAGGAAAATGCATTGAATAAAAGATAATAAAAATACAAAACAAAAATCTCAAATTTTCTTCAATATTCCAAAGAGAAAACAAAAGAAATAAGAAAGGTAAGATGATAAAAATGTGTCAGAAGAATACAGAGCACTTGCCCAAAAAGATATTATAAGAAAATGTCTATATAAATCTAATCTCAAAGGATATTGTAATGATCAGAGACTCTATGTGGTGATGTTGGGACCTTTGTGGGATATCTCACGTGGGACAATCTTTCTTTTTCTTTTTTTTTTTTTTTACATCAATAACAAACAACAATGTAGAGTTAACGTGTTGTTACTAGACTGTGTGAAAATAATTGGATTGATTGAATTTAATCATTAATATAAATTGGGTTGTTAGTGGAGCAAGGAGAACAAATGATGCTTGGGACATGAACATGATTGTATTGATACCTTGCCTTGGGAGGCAAACTGTCTCAGTTTTCGCATCGTACTACTGTTTTAAATAATCAAATAAGATATTTTATTTGTTTCCAATATTTAAATATGTTATCGTAATATACTTAATTATGCGATGGATATGTGCTTCGATGTACTTAATTAGAGTTCTCGATAGAAATAGTTTGTGTCCCTTAATATTATACGACAATGGCACACTTGGAACCGTCCAATATCCGAAATGTCCACAATTCTCTCATTCTATTCAGTTGCAACTGAAATGCTATTTTATGATTGGAATCATGTAGAATTAGTCATTTGTGAAAACTCCATTACAAGTTTACCAATTAAATGAAGGGAAAAAATAAGATATATATCAAGATTACGCTGTTGATAAATAAAAGCTTTTTTTATCGGGAATACGGAGACAAGTATCTAATAAAAATGAAAATAAAAATAAATAAGAAATAAGAGAATGAAATGCAAAAAATTCCTAAAACTTATGTTTTTAGAACTGGTTGTAAATTTACCGTACCACCTGTCTTTAGATTAGTGGTAGATTTTTATGTAAAATAAATTAATTTAAATAAATAATTAATATGCACTAAAATTACAATTTTGTAGTGGTAAGAACTCTAAATGAACATTTCTACCGTTGGTGATGCTGTAAATTATCCTATAGAGGAAAAAACTTATGAATGGAAAAAAGATATATATATATATATATATATAGGACTTTTCTGTTTTGCCATTTGCAGATTGGTAGTTTATTTATAACCTTTTCCTCTTTGTTGGGAATGCTATCGGCTCCTCAGATGAAACAGATGAGGATTCTTTGTTTTTTAGAGTTCATCATCAATTAAATCGTTTGGTTAATAAGCATTAAAAACAAAGACTTGATCAGTTTCATATAAACTGAAAAGCATGTTTTTTATTTAGTTCGTTTATGAAACAAAAGAAAGGGTAAAATAAAATAAATAAAAGATTCAAGTTGTACTCTGATTGGTTTTGAGAACCGTGCCATACGCTAAGGCTCGATGTCAATTGCGATACGATTAATCATCATCATCCATTATGTAGTAACTAGATACTATATTGTTTTTTTTTATCCGTGCACGATTTGTTATACATATTAACAATTTTAGTCAATTTTACAAAATATACTCGCTCCTTTTTAAAATAATATATATTCTATATTGTTTACACTTATTAAGAAAATATGTAATTTTTAATAATAAAAGTACTATTTTTGTGTTTAGCTATTTCCTATGATTTTTAACTAATCAAAATTCAGTAAACATAATTATTGTTTTTGAAATTTATAATTAACCATTATTATATGGGCAATTCTCTTAAATAACCATTTTTAAGTTTTTGTCACAAAAATAGCCCTCAAAAAATAAAATGACCAAAATAGACTTCTTCTTTTTTGAAATTTTGATTTTTTTATTTTTTTTTTTGAAATTTGAAATCCTAACCCCAAACCCACCCCTTAACTCTAAACCCTAAAGTGCAAATTAGTTAACCCTATGAGTATAAATGCATATAAATGAATTTTTTAGCTTCTAAAAAAAACATTTTGGTCATTTTCTTCCTTAAAAACTATTTTTGTGACAAACAAACTAAAATGAGCTATCTAAGGGAATTTCTCTTATTATATACATTGAAAATATAAAATATGGATCTTTTATAATATTTTTTTTCTTCTAAAATATAAATATTTTGAAACGGAAGGAGTATAAGATAGTAGCATTGATTCCTAGATTCTGACATTATCTCGCGTGGATGTGGGGGTAACAATGGTGGAAAATGGAAATCCCGTTTTGTTGTACTGGTTGGAGCTGATTCATGCACCTTGTTGGTTTGTAGCGTAACTAAGAGCATGATTAAAGGGGGTTCTTAGAGAGGTTCTTAGGGGGATGGGTCTCATGAATAGTGTAAGAACCGGTTCTTAAAACTCTTAAATAAGAACCGGTTCTTAAGAGTTTCTTGCACTGTTCACGGGTCCCACAAACACGTGGCGACCCACGATTGGTTAACTTTTTTTTTTTTTTTTTTTAAACAGAAAAGATGAAGAAAAAAAAAACCTAAGAACCCCAATTGGGGTTCTTAAGGTTAATCATGGTCTAAACCCAGTCGATGTAAGATACGTACCTAACTATAGTAACTCCCCATGCATGATAAGTTAGGCAATAACTCTAGTTATAGTAATTCCTACTTGTACACTTTTCCATAGCTTCTCTTACCAACCTAACAAAATCTTTGGGAACAAGTAGCTCGTTTTGAATAAAACCATAATGGTTTCTTTTCTAAAGTGTCCAAGAACTTAAGCATTATATTTCCATTAGAGTTGAAAATACATTGAGAGTTGAAAATATGAAAATTTCCATTAGATTTAGAAATATGTAGTATAAGAGTTAAAAGAAGGGGATGGGCCACAAGTTGCTATATAAATCCTTCAACCTCTTTTTGTAATAACATTGCCATTTCTCACACATACCGTCTCTTTTTCTTATAACCCTAAATTTCATTTTTGTAAGCTTTACTCAGTTTCTCTCCATACCCATTTCAAACAGCTTCTCCATCTCTCTTTACATGGATTCTGACATAATGAACACGATGATGCAGCACATGGAGAAGCTTCCTGAGTTCTATAACACTAATCCCTCTCTCATCGACCACAACAACAACACCAACCCTCTTCTGTTCAACCCAAACTATTATAACCATTCTGACTCAATGACCCACGAACCCGGTTTCCGGTACGGCTCTGGTTTACACGCTAACCCAGCTTGCTCTTCCATTTCACACGACAAAATAAACAATAACACGAACATGACAGCGATGCGAGAGATGATCTTTAGAATCGCGATGATGCAACCGATACATATAGATCCCGAGGCGGTAAAGCCACCTAAGAGAAGGAATGTTAGGATCTCTAAAGATCCACAGAGTGTGGCGGCTCGGCACCGAAGGGAGAGGATAAGCGAGAGGATTCGGATTTTGCAACGGCTTGTTCCTGGTGGAACCAAGATGGATACTGCTTCGATGCTCGACGAGGCTATTCACTATGTGAAGTTTCTGAAGAAACAAGTGCACTCGCTGGAGGAGCAAGCGGTACTAGTTAACGGCGGAGGAGTGCTTATGAAAGGGTGTGGAGCAATGGGGACTCGTGAGATGGTGAGCAACGCACATATTCTTAGATGATGATTATTATTTATTTTACTATATATTATTATATTGATGTCTGAGAAAAAAATTATTATAAGATAATCTTGGTGATGGTTTTGATGTCAAAAACTCTCCATGGTTTCGGAGTGGGTTGTATATTAGGAACTACTACCATCTTATCTTTGTTAATGAAATAATTTTAAGCATTAATGATAAATGTTTCCAGCTTTTAGCCTTGTGTGTGACATTTTAGTTAACATGCTAAATATATATATGTATTCTTATTTACTAAATCTAATTGTTCATTACATAGAATTGAGTTCTTTTTTGAACATAGAATTGAGTTCTTGTCAAACTAAAAAGAGAACATTCCTTATCACTAGAGATCCTTAATGTTTCCTCTCTAATTAATTTACTATTTAGTTTGAAAACATTATTAAATAAATGGATGGATTGATTGACTAGTGGATTGATATTATCGTCTTTTCTCATTCTTGTGAGGATTACTATCTTTACAAGCTGTTTTGGTCAAACTATCTTTTACATGCTATATATGTCATTCTCTTTTCAGAAAAATATTAGCCCGAATGTCACTGTTAAAGTATTCAAAACATTCTCAGCTATCTCAAAGCCCATTATACCTTACAAATGATCTACTAGGTTACAAATCATAAAGAAGGCCCAACCCATTAATCTCTCACAAAATCAGAAGGAAGATCCAACGGTTAACAACTAATCTCACATCTCTTATCTAACTCCCGAGTCCCATAAAACCCTCTCACGAAGCTCGAGGTCATTAAATGGCGCATTAATCACCTCTTCGCATGTGACTTGCTCATTTGTTAGTTACTCTCTTTCTTCTTCGCTTTCGTCTCTCCAGCAGCATCGATCGATATGGCAGCTCCGTCTCTTACTCTCCTCCTCCTCCTCATCACTCTCTCTCTTCTCTTCACTTCACTCCCGAGATCTGAATCTCTCCCTGAGAATCCGTCCATGATTCTTCTCGGCGACGGGTTCGACTGGCCGATCTCTCACGGCGACGCATTCGAGATCGACGGAGGAGAAAGCTTAGAAGAAGATGCGGAGGTAGATCGACGGTCATTGTACTGGCGGCAGAGGAAGAGATACTACATATCATACGGTGCATTGTCGGCGAATCGAGTCCCGTGTCCTCCCAGATCTGGAAGATCTTACTACACTCACAACTGCTTCAGAGCTAGAGGTCCGGTGCATCCCTACACTCGAGGCTGCTCCTCCATCACTCGCTGCCGGAAATAGATGGCATTTTCGTCATTTCCAATCACGGACTCTCTTTGTAGTGCTCTCGTTCCTTTTTCCATGTTTTGTTTACGTTTGTTTAAAATTAATTAATCCCGCGGTAATATTATTATTCGAGTGATATCTATATGTATTCAACGTTATGGTAATTATTATTTATCTTGTCGGTGGGTTTTTAATTGTTTTCTTTTTACTGTTTATATGAACTTAATACGGGTAATCACATGGTATCCGAGTCTGTTAATGTTCCACTGCTTTTCCAAATTAAGATGGAGAATATTTTGGATTTATGGAAAGATACATATGTGTACAGTATATACTAAACATATTCTTATACTCCATCTGTTTCATTTTAGTTGTCGTTTTAGACTTGGACACACATATTAACAAAATATTTAATTTTGCATATTTCCAAAATAAAAACATAATTACCAATATACCTAACCACATTTCAACCAATAGAAAAATAAATTAAAATAAAAATCAATAAATTTTGCATTGAAACTATAAAACGACAATTAATCTGAAACGGAGGGAGTAGTATATAATAAACGACTGCCATTGCTTATTTTGATAAATTGCTTCTAAGATCACTATTTTTCATAAGTTGTAAGCGTTTATATTTACTGATAAATGACTTATCACGAATGGTTGATGAATAACACGAGCTATGGATGTAACCGGTGACTATTAATTAAACAGTAAGAATAAAGTGATACCAATTGGTGTTTACTTGTATGTCTATTGATTGACTAAAACGTTTGAAAGGAGGAGTTCCAGTGAAGCTGGATAGGTTTGTTGCAAGACAGATACACACATCAATCGTGTAAATTCATTGACCAAATCATGAAGCAATATCTACATACTCCAAAAACTCAGCATCACACAATAGTTTTGCAACTACTTGAGACGGAAAACAACCTTGAAACTCAAGACCTCCGTCTTCAACCCCTTGGAGACCCACTAGTTTCCCATTGCTATGTGGCGGTCCAGAACGTAAACCGATCGGTTTACCCCAACCGAAATCGTTTCCATACACGTCAAACCGGGGACAGCTAGTAACAAGCAGAGTAGAGCTAACAGAAACCGGAATCTCAACATTCTTAACCCAATTCTCTCCAAATGTTTTAACACTATCATCGGTTTGTAGCCTCACCATTTCGTTTATTCTCTGAGCCAACCAGCCTAACCCATGGTCCAGCATCTCCCCAACTTTAACGGTTACTATTCCGGTATGAACCAAGTTCCCGAAACAGTCTTCTTTTTGCTTTGGCTTTAGCCTCTGTCTCATGTCTATTGGTACTCTGCAACGTGTCTCTTCCTCTCGGCTCATGCCACTGTGTTTGACCCTTGAACGCCATATATGTCCTAAAACCGCCTGAAACGAAGAGATCTCTCCATCTTCTTTGGACACGGCTTCATCGTTAGCTTTAGCTTTCAGTTTTAACACATTCTCCTTTGTAAGACGAAACACAATCTCTTGTAAAGTGTTTGATGTCGCTGAAGCACCGTGACTAGTCTGTTGTTCTGTTTCGGGATCCTGAACTCGGATTGGATATTTGATCCGATCAAGAAACCAACCTTTGAGGAGGCAAAGATCCGAGGGAGCAGATCCAGAACCTTTGAAGCAAATCTCTGACCATGCATTGATGAACTTCCAGATCGATTTGCCATCAGCAACGGTATGATTATAGCCATAGCTGATAAACATCCCATCTTTTATTTCAGTTACTTGGATCATAAGTAAAGGGTTTGACACACCTTGATAGTTCTTGATTCCAGTCGCAGGGAAGAAGAAAGACCCAAGCAATCCATCGACAAAACCGGACTTAACCAGATCACTGATCGCGAGTGTTTTAGCTGCAGCGTGAATGAACTTTACACCGCCCGAACCGGAACCATCATCGGAGCAGCTGATGAAATAGGAGACAGTGTTATCGTCTTCGTTGACTTCTTTGACAAGGCGACCAGCCAGAGGGTAAAAGTGATGGAGAGCAATAGAAAGTGAAGTTTTTAGCTTTGAGATGATTGTATCAATATCTGAATCGTCAGGTTTGTGAAAGAAGAGACCTCTTTGAGGATAACCAAAACGAAGACGTATGAGATCCCATGGAGTCAGATTGATCTTCTTCACACGATCTGATGAGATTGATTGGTTAGCAATGTTTCTGGGATGCACAATGCTCGTTGATTTCACCACCAAATCTTCCATCTCTTACTCTCTTCTTCTTTTTTCTTCTTCCTGAGACGCAGTTTTGATGAGATCCTTTTCTGAATCTATGCACATGCATGGTCCCATTTTAAATAATAAAATTATTAAACCAAGGATGTTGAAAGCACATGACACAAACAAGTTGCGTTTACCTTACTATTTTTTACTCTTTCTTCTTCTTCATTATTTTTACATGATTATAGAACTTAGATTAGTTTAATTTGTCTTAGTAACACTTTATATAATACACATGCACGAGTCTGGTTCTACTAAACTAATATCACAATCGAGATTAACACACATAGTTATTACAAATGGCTCTACCTGCAACAATGGCACACGATTAGAACGCTCGATCTATGAGGTTGCCATAAACAAATGTAATATTATTGCCATGTATATGTAATATTTTCAAGACCACTGGATTAGATGGTAAATATAATTCCCAACATAATCATATAAATTTTCATAATATATTTCAGAAGGGCCGATCTGGGTTTTAGTAGCTTATTGGGTTAATGGACCATTTTGTTATGAGCTATTGTGGGCCCAATTATGGTTGGCACGAAATGTTAAATGTCATTACTCCGCCGCAACTATTCGACTGAGAAGGAAGGAAAAAGATGGCAAAAGCTAAGCAACAGAAATCATCTAAGCCTAAGAAACAACCGCGCCAGGTGCGTCTGAGTTATTATTAGATTCCTCTTCTGCTGATTTGGATCTGTAATTTGTTGATTCATCATCATAGGGGGAGAAGAAGAAGAAGAAGGAAGGAAAGGATTGTGATCTCTCTCAGTTCCGTGCTCAGCTTGACGCCTTAGGCCTTAAGATCATCCAAGTCACTGCCGACGGTAATTGCTTCTTCAGGTCTGTCTCTTCTATTCATCGTTTCTTCTTCTTCTTCTTCGACGAAGTAAAAATGTTAGATAGATTGGATTCGTCATTCACAGGTCAGTTGCAGATCAATTAGAAGGCAACGAGGATGAACACAGCAAATACCGTAACATGGTTGTACACTACATTGTGGTAAGTCTCCCACCATTTCATCATCATACCAACTCTACATTCTTAGGCAATTCTATTATATATGGCCATGGATTTCTACAGAAGAATCGTGAAATGTTTGAGCCTTTTATTGAAGACGATGTTCCGTTTGAGGATTACTGTAAAACCATGGATGACGATGGGACTTGGGCTGGGAACATGGAGTTACAGGCTGCTTCTCTTGTCACACGTAGTAATATATGTATCCACAGGGTAGTAATAATAGTAACACTTTCAATGCTTATTCATTTCCTATGTGAGAATCATACTTGCATTCTTACAGAGTTTGTCACCTCGTTGGTATATACGCAACTTTGAAGATGCAAGAACCCGCATGATCCATCTGTAAGTTCTTTATTCTCTTTGATGGATCATGGATGATGGTTTAAATTTTTACCATTGTTTTAGGTCTTACCACGATGGAGAACACTATAACAGTGTGCGTTCCAAGGAAGATGCTTGTGGTGGACCTGCCAGGCCTGTTGTGATACAGGTTTTATGTTAAAAACTTTATCTCGTTCGTTGTGTTTATGGTGTAGAATGCTTCGATGCACTGTCCTAATAGATTCCAGTTTTGTGAAAGGCTGATGCTAAAGTTTCAGCAGCGTCTAAACAAGCGAAAGCCACTGAGAGCAGCAAGTCCAAGAACACAAGTGATAAGTGTAATGTTGATGCTGGGGCTGTCAAAGTAGTCATGTCTGGTAGCTGTTGTTGCAATGCTGAGAAAGCTGAGCAGGTAGGTGATAAGCCAGATCGATCCTTGGTTAATTTCTGCAAAAAGATATGAGATCACTAGTCCTCTCTGATCTGGAATTACACTGCCTTTTAGGTTCTAGTACAAGTAAACGGTGATGTGGATGCTGCGATTGAATTTTTGATAGCAGAGCAACGAATGGAGTCTTTGATAGAAAATGGTTCAGAAACTGCTTCTGAACCAATGGAACGCACGGAGCTACTCAGGGAAGCAATTGAGACGATCAATGAGGAGGAGGAATCATCTAGCTGCAGTAACATCGAGACAGTCCTTGCTAAGTGCAGCTTACAGACCGATGACAAGGTTCATTTGCTCGCTTGAATAACTGATTTTGACAATTTTGATACATGTAAGTAATTTTGCGTAACTAAAACTATAGAAGATCTCGAGGAATAAATCATGTCCATGTGGTTCGAAGAAGAAATACAAGTCCTGCTGCGGGACAGCAGCTGGGAGATCCTCTGTTAAAGTGTTAGTGTATGTCTTTTTGATTCTGTTCTATAAAAACACTCTCAAGAATTAACTAAAGATGTGTATTTATTTCTTCAAAACTGAATGTAACAGGAGCCAAACAATGGAGGCAAAGAAAGGGAGAAAGAATCTGCGGAGAGGAACATCGAATGAAGTTGAAACAAATGCACCAGATGTTGGTGCTCTTTGTATATAATGTCACACACACCTGCACAAGTATTAAAGGTGATTAACTTTTCTCACTTAAGAAAGAACAGTAATTTTGTTTTCTTTTTCACCTATAATTCCGGTATGGTTACTCTCTTCTTCAGGGGGAAAGAAAGAAGATGATCTTTTAAGGATGGATTGGATATTTGACATAACAGCTTGCTCAGAGGTATGGGATTAGTTTTGAATTTTTGATTTAATGATTACTCGCAGGGTTTAGCCTTTGTTGTATGATTAAATTACAGAAAGATTTAAAACTTTTGCAGAACATATATGCTTATTTAAAGCTGTACTCTTTCTGATTTTGGTAGATTCTCATCTCCTTCATGTTTAAAAAAAAAAACATGTAACAAATATAAACAATAAAACGTACTTATATAATCCAATTCCTCCCAAGGCATGACTAAAACTTCTAGCACGATCTCAATAGGAAGAATGAAAAGAAAATGAAAAATACAATACATATACGATAATACGACATACTTTTCATTGATCCCTGTCACATATTCATATAATAATATGGCGTATGGTGAAGAAAAATTTCGACTCATATATAAGATAACAAAAATTTGTTTAATACAAATCTCAAAAATAAAAGCAGCTATGATAATTATTTGTAGAGAAATAATAGAAGATAGAGCATAAAATATCTAATTGGTGCCCACAGAACAAATAGAAATGGAGCAGAAGACAAAAGACAAAACACACCCAAGTCCCCGTCGACCTAAAACCTTATCCATAGATGCATTACATATGAATATAAATAGCTTTATAAACTAACAGATACAAAAAATCTAGACGTGATTAATAGAGATAGAGTATGTCAAGTTGCTTTTATATGATAAGCATGTATGTAGGTCATACTTTGTCCCGTTTTTATTATTCAACTTGATATCCCCCATCCTTTCAATTTAATCCTCCTAACAATGCCCTACACTTAGATTTTTTTTTTAAAGGGTTGGCATTTAAGAAAGCACCACTATTACTCTAGAAAAAACTTTTATGAATCACTTATATATAAAATTTTGAACGATTATACAGGAAAATTTCTTGTTATTTGCGAGAAAAACAATAACAGTATAAATTAACTATAGGGCGAATTTTCATTAATTATTAATGAGTTGATAATATACATTTTGCGTTCTTTAAGCAATGGCCTAAAATTCCATAAATCCGAAAACCCGTAATAAATGACAAAAAATGTAAAACTTAATAACTAAAAAAACTAAAATTTCAGATAATGCATAAAATACAAAATAACCGGCGGTAATGATTTTAGCAGAGGTAGGCCGAGGCGTGCGTTAGCAGCAGCCACCACTCCAATATATTTTTATTTATCTTTTATTTGGTTTCCCAGTCATCATCGGAGTTCTCCGGGTCGGGTAATTTATTCAAGTCAACCCGTTCCAATAACCAGCCGCCACTCTTCAAATTCTTGCTATTATCATCACTCTCTCTGCTCTGACCAAACACACGGTGGCGGTTATTTAGCACCGCCGTGCCCAAAGCGTCTACCTGAGCACCAACCTCCGTCGCTTTTTTCCTAATCGTATCACCTGACATGTCCTCCTCAGAGAATATCTCTCCGGTAAGAAGCTCAGGGAAGTTAAGCCTCGCCGTTGGTCCTCTGAGGTAAAACACCGCCGTGTCATAAGCTCTCGCCGCCGCCTCAGGAGTGGAGTAAGAGCCAAGCCAAAGCCTAGAGCGCTTGTTAGGCTCTCGAATCTCCGCAACCCATTTGCCCCACTTCCTCATCCTTATACCCTTGTAAGGTCTCTCTCTTTTCCTGCTCTTCCTGGCGACTGCCACGTCAGCAACTCCGCCGCCGTCCATGGAGAAACTTGAGCACTTTCTCCAAATAAAACGACTTTCGAGGTGGGTTTTGAGAATTTGACCGATTTGCTGAAGAGAGAGAAACAATGATAGAGAGAATAAATATGTCGGAGAGAGAGAGAGAGGGAGGTTGCAGGTGGTATTATGGTGTGATATGGCGGTGAGAAAATTCCAAATTCACCGACAAGAGAAAAAAAAAAAAAAAAAAAGGTAGAGAGAAGAGAAGTTTTGGTTAGTTGGATATTTAGCAGATAAACTTGTCTTGGTGGTCGTGGATTCGTTTTGTAGTTATAGACTTATAGTATCAGCTAAAATAAATAAATAAATAAATAAATAAATAAATAATGAAAGCTGTATCTTCTGTGTTAACTGTTGTTTTATTTAGCAGAAACTTTTTTTATGAGGATAGGCGAAAGAAGAGGTGGTGGAGATGACATGCGCATATCAATATAATTATTATTTTACTATCCCAACGCAAAAACTCTTCTAGTACTCCTAATATTTTTGTGTACGAATATACCCTGGTACGAATAATTAACATAATGTTTCTGTGTGTATACTAAATTATCTAATTAGATTCTGATAAAATTTATACGAAAGATACCTTGACATCCTGTCCGGATAGACAACATGAGCTATATAGTAGTATCATAATCATCATGACCAATACGGCATACCTTTTCCGATTATTAACTGAAATCTTATATCAGGTGAATACAATGTTGCATATGTACAACATGAGAACACGAATGTTGGAATAAGAACAAATAAGAGGCTAAAATCATGGTGAAACAAATTCTACAAACGGTGAATGCTATAGGAAGAAAGGTAGGTCGGTGGTCGGTGACTGGATGATACCTTTAGATATTGACTTTATGTGTATTATTACGTCACGTATTATGTGTATTGTCCCTTCTGTTCTTTTCATTCCTCTGTATTTTCAGTTTTCTCTCTCATCTTTTGATATTTCCAGGGTTAGTTTCGGTATTTTCTAGAGTTTCTGTGTATTTAAACCGACGTAAACACAATAATGCTAATTTTGTTTGATAATAATCATAACAACAAACCAATAATATGATCAATAACATAGTAACATCACATACATAACTTAATTGGTAATTTTTGTATTATCATATGCAGCAGGTGGGAGACTGATTATATTAGCAATATGTTGGTCCCCGAATGAACCAATCTTCCAATAATTATTTGATGTTATTTTCAGGAGTGTCGAGTTGTATTTTCTTCGTTTTAGAATTTGTTTGGATAATGATTTTTATTCTTATGGATTATCCACAGCGTATACGTGATCTGACTATAATCTTCAAAAATAAATAAAAAAGACTTCTTCAACTAATAAGTTGAACCATATTATATGCTATGTATTATATGATGCTGTTGCTATCTTTGCTTGTTTTCTTCACAACTTATATAATTTTATTTTAAACTAACTTCAATAATATTCTTGTAGGTCATAATTTTCCAAATAGACATTTTGGAAAGAAAATGCTTAGTTTTCCAGTCGGTGGTGGTCCTTAATAATATAAACGTCAGTGTACATATTATAATTATTCAGGACATATAAATATCATGGTTTTGTATTACATTGGCAGCCTTGTTTGAAAAAATTATCAGTTGACAAAAAAGTAACAATCACAATACTTACGGATTTCTTAGTTAATAATTTATGTTCCTTTCACAATAATTTGATGCTCATCTGGGAATCTTTAGACGCAAAATATTTTTCTGAGTAGCCTAAATATTTGTTTTTCGTAAAAGTTGCCTAATAATATTGGAACTGTTACAGAAAAATAGGCAGGGCACAAGTCGAGTGATAGTTTGGATTGTTCCCACGACTTTGGTTTAAAACTAAAATATCAAGATCTACAAAAACAAATAGTTTCACAAGAGAAGTAGTATTCGTATGAAAGAAATTCGATTCAATATTGAAACTTTAAGCTGTGACCCAGCTGGCACGTGAACATGGCGCCAATTACCACAGAAAAGCAAAGAAATCAATTCATTTCGTAGAAAATGGACCACTTCGTTACATGTTTCTTTTAAAATATCATGTTGTTTTATATCATTGTTGTTATATCACCTATTAGCAAACTATCATTTTATACTTGAATACACATCCGAACATTTGTAATGGGCTTTTATTTTAACCTAATGGGTTAAATTGTATAGTTTTCTTGTATATAGGCCATATTTACATTGCACTGAATAGTTAATACTTTCGAATTTGGGCATTTCTCCTTTTGGAAATGGATCATAAATAACTTGCAGGTGGGGGCCTAAACCCATAATTATCCATCCACAAAAATTAAAAACCTTTTTCTTCCTACCTTTAAATCCTTTCTCCTACTCTAATTTTCAAATCTTTGAGATATGTTAAAATTCTACCAAAAGAATATATTATGAATGTATTTTAACTTAAGCAAAGACTCTATAAATCAACTAACATCTTAGAAAATTATCAAAAAGTATTTGGACAGTGATACAACATAAAATCTCAATAAATCAAGAATGTATAACTTCAACTCTCTAATCCCTTTCGGGAGACTCTTGTGGAGTATCTATCTTCCTTTTCTTGTAGAGTGGAACTCGCCCCCCAAGCTCCTTTAGCTGATCCACAAGACCGTATAGAAACTCAAACGTTAATATGTTCTGAGCATTAAACTCCTCCCTAACCTGTGGATGAAGCCTAAACCAATCTCCCAGCATCTTATGCACGTGAGACCGAATCATCCTCCATGGAACCGGATGCTTCTCACATAACTTCAAATACTCAACAACCAAATCTCCCTGGTCTAATCCTCCATCGACGTATCCCTCTTCCTCACTATCTTTAGCCCATTCAGCTGTTCTAAACCCAGCAAACGCCGCAGGGTTTTCAAGAAGCGTCTCAGCGGAAAGAACACCTTCAACACCCGTCTCTCTGATGCAGTCATCCACGTCTTCAATGCATCTCACATTCCCATTTGCTAAAACAGGGATTCTCATAGCCTTTCTCACCTCCTTAATGGCTCCCCAATCAGCTCTAAACTTCTTCCCGTCTTTCTCATCTCTCGTCCGACCATGAACCGCTAGCAATGAGCAACCAGCATCTTCAAGCATCTTGGCGTAGTTGAGTGTATCCTGAAGGTTAGGGAAAATCCGGATCTTGCAGGAGACAGGAACAGTGAGGTTCTGAGCTAACTTCTCAACAAGAGATTTCACCAAAGGAAGGTTATCCATTAGGAATGCACCATAGTTTCCTCGCTTTGCAATACGTTGAGGACACCTATAAGTACCAAAAACGATCTTACTCAGTAGCCCAAAAGTTCAAACTACTCAAATGAACATTCACTTAGCTATCAGAACTAACAAAACTTAATAAAAATCCCATCTTTATCACTGCACTAAACTACTAACACCTCACTAAACTCTTATCTTTTCAAGAATCTCCAAACCCAAATCATTGAATATCAACATAATCGCAGTAGTGAAGCAATAAAAATTCAATCTTTATAGTAAAGATAGAGAAGGGTAGTTACCCTAAATTGATATCAACATAATCGCAGTAAGGTTCGACTCTCTTGGCAGCTTCCAAGAGGGTATCAGGATCATTAGCACAGAACTGAACAAACAATGGCCTGTCCTCCTACAAATATAATAACCAATCAAAAACCTTAAATAACAATCGAATGAATCTTGAGAGTGATAGATGATTATACCTTACAAGTGGTGAATTCCTGGTTACGATACTTCTCAGTCTCGGTGAAGATTCTGGAATGAAGCATCGGTGTATAAGCAGCTTGAGCTCCGTACTTCTGGCAGAGCAATCGAAAGGGCAGCTCTGAGTTATCCACCATTGGAGCAACGATGTACTTGGGTCTACCTAGTTTCTTCCAGTGTGCCCATGCTTGCTCCACCCTAGTGTCGATGCTCAAGACCCTTTCTGGAGCTGCTTCGGTGGGCTGCTGCTGCTGCTGCTCAGAGGAGAGGAGATCGTTGAGCACTAGCGATGGATCCGGGTTTGGATCGGGATTTTGGGTCATTGTTAGGATTTGTAAGATGGGTGAGTTTTGAGAGATTAGGTTTCATGAGCTGACGACGGGAGACGAAGACATCGCCGGCGCTTAAAAAAAGTTGTGGTTTTATTTTTTTTTGTTTTATCCCTTTTACGTATTTTCTGCCATTATTTGGGCCGTATTGGGCTCTAACGATTGTGAAACTCTGCAGCTAATTACCAGAGCTTGCGGAGAAAAGTAATTTAGTCATCAAAAGACATTTAGTTTTGTTTTTCATTGCGGTCCTTTTGACATCCAAGTATGTGGGTGTTAAACCAACAGGGCATCAACTTGTTGGATAAGAATGAAGAAGATTGATAGTCCATCGTCTTGCAACTTTCTTCTCTACTTGTATGCAGCTGGCTCATATAAATAAATTCATCCTTAGAAATCACAGTGCCATCAAAGAGGATACCGTTACCACACTCTCCCTCAGATCTCCCAGTGGTGAGAATAAAGAAGCCAAAAGGCTCTTTGGTTAAGCCAAGAGGATCAAAGAAAGAGCTTTTGATGGTAGTAGGTACATCAACTCGTTGAAAAAGATACAAAACGATCACAAGTAATATTAATTATAACCAGTGTACAAATGTATCGTTTCTCCCTTCCTTGTTGTGAGGGAGAAGAACTGAAGAAAGTAATTACCATTTTAAGTTACCTCTTAAATAGTAGATCATGTCAATCTGTTGTTGGTTGCAATATTATAAATACAAAGGTCAAATAATCTGCCTGGAAATCAAATTTTAATAAAACGAAACAAAACAATAAATGTTCTTACTTGGAATGACTTAAGTCTTCTTCTTACACACAGATTGAAACACATCACGAAAGGAGGATTACCAAAGCAAGTTTTTGACAGTTATCAGATATCAAGATGAACTAGTACCATTATCATTATTATGAGACCATCTCCCGAATGTGCAAGTTACTATCCTTCCACCAAGAAACCCAAACTTTGACCTAATCATCGCTAATCTACTTCCTCCACCATTACCTGATGATCCCACCTCCACCACACCCGCTGCTTGACCCACCCTTGGCTCTCCCACGACTGTCTCAACCTCACCATCCACAGCTACCGTTGCTTCACTTCCATCACCATCCATACACACCACAAGTGTCCTCCTTCGTTCACGTAGCCATTCTCCAATCTCTCCAGTCACCACTTTACATTTCTTCACCTTCAGCTTCACCAGGTTAGGACAACCAACAGCAAGCGCTTCGATCCCTACATCCGACACAGGACATCCTTTGATACAAAACTTCCTCAACGCCCCACATTTCTTAGCAATACAAGCGATCTCTGTATCCCCTATGGTTCCACTTCCGCAAAGCGCTAATCTTTCCAGTTTCTCACAGTTTGAAGCAATGGCTGCTAAACTCATATGCGTCGCACTAACACCAATCAGCACAAGTTCTTGTAAGTTTAAGCAATGTTTCGCTACAGCTAATAGACCTTCATCACCAATCCTATTAGTCCTCCAACCATCAATATGAAGCTTCCTCAGCAGCTTACATCTCTCAGCGACGTTAATCAAACCATAGTTAGAGCATTCCGGTGTCTTCACTATATGTAAAGTCTCCACCTTTGAGCATTTTGATATAGCGGAAAGACCAAAGTCACTCACTTGAAGCCTCTCCAGGTGAACTTCACTCAAGGAGCTATCTCCTTCTCCAATCATTTTAAGAACTTTATCCCAATCACCAAGACAACGAATAATCTTAAGTGTTTTCAGTGTTTTAGTATTAGCAACCAACGGTTCGAATACCTGACCATTAACGAGCTCCTTCAGGCAGATGGATCTAAGCGAAGACGATGAACCAATCAGCTCAGGAGCTTCATGAATCCCTCTGAGTCTCTTCACCGAGAGCTCCTCCAGAAGCTTGCAATGCTCAAGCATCGCGTTAACGCCTTTAGCTCCAAAGTTACAAGATCCAACCGAGAGCTTCTTCAGATTCCTACAATTCCGAGAAAACTCCACCATTCCCAGATCTGTGATCTCGCGACAACCACGAAGCTTCACACGAGTCAGATTCAAACAACGAACGGAGATTATCACCAACGCCTCGTCGCTCAAGCTTACAGACTTCCGATCACATCGGAGAGCGAGCTTCGTAACCGAATCGAACCGGTTGAATATAGACGGAAGGAACGAGTAGATCTCGTCTCTAGCATCGAGCGATAACCTATGACGATTCTGACCGTCGACGAACAGCCACCGTTTACCAACGAGAGAGCACCGCTTGCGATCTCCAGCTCCGAGATACTGAAAAACATGAGCTAAACATTCATCCGGTAGATCTCCGGTATAATCACGATCTCTAATCGCACCGCTGTTTCCCAAATCCATCGATTCTCCACCACCAATAATCACCGGAGAGCTTAGCCTCGGATCTACCTCTCTGCCGCTCGATTCAGCCGTAGACGACGGCGCTTGTCCCATTTTTTATTTTTATCCTTTTTTGGGGGTTGGGTCTTCGGTTTTTGAGGAGTTATAAAGTAACAGCCCATCCCGTAAGATAAGGGAGCACGTGTTATAATCGTAATCGTCAAATCTCAACCCAAATCCCACTCCAGTTAATCTCAGCCGTTCAAGCTAAAGATATGTGAGCTAATCGCGGTCGTTGATTTTTTCGACTTTTTAACCTTTTTTTTTGTTGTTGTTGCTTTTTCTGACTTCTCTTCTTCACGCTCTTCTTTGCAATAATCATGACTTCTCTCGTGTTCAATGGTCAAACGTTAGGTTCTCTAGATTGTAGACTTTTGAAGAGGCTATTTATGAATATTCGATGTTTATATTGATTCTTTCTCTTATTTGGAACGTTGAAAAGTTTGTCAAATACATTAACAAGAGAGTTTTATACACCGTCGATGAAACGTATGCCATGTTTTAAAAATGTGTAATGAGTAATCTTATTTCTATAGATGTTTAGGTAACGTCAAAGTTATCTATTCGTCTTGATGGTTTTTCCAATCTAAAACTACAGAAATTTAAACTATTAATTTTATATAAATATACCAAATGGGTGGAAACAAATGCTAGTGGTCTCTTTCAATTATTTTTTTTTTTTTAAATGCTAGTGGTCTGATAAGAGCTCAATTGCAGATTATTTAGCATTCAACGGTGTGGTTAACGAAAGGACTGGTTCTTTACTTTTGTCTTTGTAATTTTTACCAAGATTGATTGAATTGGCTTAGAGCATGATGAGTCTTCGGAAACCTTACGAATCAATAAGATATGTCAAAACATATTATTATAATACCATACCATAACGATTACAAAACATCATATGAATGATGCTTTCTTTTAAGCACATAGTAATAATAGGTTGTAGTAACAATAGGTTTATATGTAGTAATATAGAATTTTCGAACATAGCGAGCAACGTTCATAAGAAACAGAGTAGTAGTAAGGAGCTTCAGCAGGTCAAAAGAGGAGATGATCCACTGCATTTGACATCAGAAGAATCAGAGAGGCGTTGCCTTGGGGAGAGTGATGTAATCGCTGCAGCATCCACGTCGTGATTCACTATGAGTTTCCTCTTCTGCGACTCTATTACACTGTTCCTTCTCTCCTCTGATCCTTCAGCTATAGGGCTTAAGGTCTGTGTCTCTGCTGCTGCTGCTCCAACGTCTTCTCCATCTGCTGCGTAGAGGATTCTTTTTATGGAACCAACAAGCTGCAGAACACAAAAGAGTGATGATTATTAAGTAAACATCTGAGACATGTTAATGGATTTTATAAAACGAGGGATTGAGAAGACTTTTGCATACAGGTAAGTGGTCTGTGTCTGGATTCTGACAGAGAATCTCTACATCTCTTAGTTTAGAGAAGTAGAAGTCTCTCTCTTTCTCTAAACTGTCTATGTAGAGTTTCAGTTCTGTGATCTGTGAGATAAATAAAGCGAGTTTGTGAGCTTTTTAAAGATTTTAATGTTATTCAAGAAATGAGTATGTTGAGAGAGAAAACTACCTTTTCATCATAAGCAGCAGGCGCTTGTTTAGCTTGTTTAGATGAGGGGGCTCTTGAAGAGTGGTGATTCCCAGCGTTCGAGGATGGTGGTTCGTGTTTACGAGTACCATTTGAAGAGGAAGGTCTAGGTGCAGCAGCTGAAGAAGAAGAAGAACTCTTGCCTGATTGTTGTGTAGCAGCAGCTCTCCTGGTTGCTTCTTTTCCTCCTTTACAGGCTTCTCTTCTCTCCAGTGCATGGTAGCTAGCAACAAAAGCCAAATACAAGACAGCAGTGTCAGAAATGGGTATATGAACCTATAATACTAGTGAGTGGAATCCACTAGACTTGGTGGATTTATCTATTCAGGAGAGCCAGCACAAACAGTAAGCGAACTCATCTAAACCATGATTCAGATAGTTGATTTATGGATTTTGTCCTTAAAATGGATTCAGTGTGACACAATAATCATAATCATGAAGCCAAAGTTTTAACAGAGTAAGAAAACTTTCATGGTATTAAAGGACAAAGTTAATGGCTCTGATAAGCTGTGAAACTTACTTGTGAAGCTGGCCACCATTGACAGAATCGCAGTACTTCTTCATCCACTGCATGAACTCCAAGTTATCAAGTGGTCTACCTTTAACAAGTTTGCTCACTTCAATGTGCTACACACAGCCAAATTCCCAAGACAATTCAGTTCGACTGCAAGCTCTATTATACCCTTAAATAATGTTTGTAAACATATGAAAGAGGGACCTTAGTGAGCTTGAGTTTGTTAAACACGTCCTGAAGAACCTTATAGTTCTGAATCATCTCGTACTCACTCTTGGCATCGAAATTAACCTTGTGCATCGGAACAGCTCCAGGATGAACCGAATCCATGAGCTGACAGTGAACCGCGCCTGAACAAGCCTATAATAAATCCATAGATCCGTATTCAGATCCACAACAACAAAGCAACACAGAGAAGGATTCGAATCCAAATTCAATTCCAGAACAATAACAAAATCACTGACAGTCAATTGATCCGAATCCAAAACTAGGTTTATTATAGAAGAGAAGGGAAAATTAACTCAACCTCTTCGACTTTGGAGAGATTTAGATGCAGAGTGGAGTTGATCCACGCGAGAATCTCCGTTCTCCCTACAAAATATGCAGAATCCATCATCCCTATGTTCGTTGCCATCTCCGATTTACTCAGATCCCAACTCGCTTCTCTCTCTCCTCTAACGGCTCGTTTGAAATTAGAGAAGAAAACAAAGATACAAGGAGGAGAAGTGAAGAGAGCGGAGTTTTAAATTCAAATTGCAAAACCCGAATCTTTTACCCGCTCTAGAATATTTCGGATCCGGGTTCATTGGATGAAAAGCCCAATAGGGATCCTTTATTAGATGAAAAAGACTTCATCACAATCACTCAGGCCCAAAAGGTGAAATTATTGGATAATGTAAAGCCCATGAGGACAATAGTGTAAGGTTTAGAGATATGCCGTAGATGAAAAATATTATTATCTATCATATGAGAAGAGCTTAAAATCTCGAGAAGCTCCTCCCTCTTCTTCTGGGCGACCTTGTTGCTCCGACCGAACTCTTTCTTCTTCGGTTTTTTCGAGTTTGTTTTTTATATTACTTTGTGAATATTGAAGGGAGAGAGAATCAGGGTTTCAGAGATGTCTTCTTCACTGACCTCCGTCGAGATGAATTTTCTGGTTTTCCGATATCTTCAGGAATCAGGTTGGTGGATAGATAGATACCCCTTCTCTGTTATCTCCTCGTGCTTCTTATTTATTTTACTTGAATTTGTATATTTTCCTCTCTTCTAGCTACAAAGCTAGGGTTTTTTGGAATTTGATTTGGAATTACGAATGTCGATATCTTAGGGTTTTCATGGATTCGTCTTAGGGTTTGTACGAAAAATTGTTGATTTGTTAGTTCAGGATCGTATAGATCTTGTAGATCCTACGGAAGCTCTGGACTTTTCACTTGAAGCTATGTTGTTGAATCCGTAATCTTTTGGTTGTTGCAGGGTTTACACACGCTGCATTCACTCTAGGTTACGAGGCAGGGATTAATAAATCCACCATTGATGGGAACATGGTTCCACCTGGTGCTCTTGTCAAGTTTGTTCAGAAAGGACTCCACTACATGGAGATGGAAGCTAATTTGACCAATGTATTGCTTTTTCTTTGATCTCTTATGTTTTCAAATTTCGAGCAGTGTATAATTTGAGCTCTTGGTATTTTTTTTTAACTCGCCAGGGAGAAATGGAAACTGAGGAGGATTTCTCATTCTTTCAACCCTTGGATCTGATTTCAAAGGACGTGAAGGAATTGCAGGAGATGCTGAGGGAAAGGAAGAGGAAAGAGAGGGATAAGGAGAAGGAAAAAGACAAATCTAAAGATAACGATAGAGAGGTTGAAGGAGAGCGCAGCCGACTCAAGGAGAAGGATAGGCATGAGAAACTCAAGGAGAGGGAGAGGGAGAAGATGGAACGAGACAAGGAGAGAGAAAGAGAGAAGATGGAACGAGAAAAGGAACGCGAGAGAGAGAAGATGGAACGAGAAATATTCGAGAGGGAGAGGGAAAGGATGAAACTAGAGAGGGAACGAGACATTGAAAGGGAGAGGGAAAGAGAGAAGATAGAGAGGGAAAAGACTCAAGAAAAGCAACTTGGAGATGGTGGTGACAGGGACACGGTTATTGACCAAAGTGACAAAGCAAATGCTGGGGATGAAGATCATGCCCGTTCTTCGGGTTAGTCTTCATGTATTTTATCGTTTTTTACTGTTGAAACTTTGCTAATATTTTATCTATTTTCCAAATAATTCTGTCTGTTTTCTTATGTGAACAGCTGCAGAACCTATGGATATCATCATGACTCCTACATCTCTGCCATGTCACATTCCTAATTCTGATGTGAGAATTTTGGAAGGGCATACTTCCGAGGTACCCTTTTGATGATTTTTGTCTCTAAAATGGGCAAGCTGTATAGTTGATTTCCATCTTCGCTGGTATCTATTGCATTAATCCTTGTCTTTCTTATGTTGAGATTAAGACTCTGTCTATATTATTGGTTTAGGTTTGTGCGTGTGCATGGAGTCCGTCGGCTTCATTGCTCGCATCAGGGTAAGTAGTTCTGTTTAATGCACATGCGAATAATTAAGTTGTTTTCTTATTCCATTTATAAACGCCTTCGCAAAAATATCAGGTCTGGTGATACTACAGCACGGATCTGGAGTATTCCGGAAGGACCATTAAAATCTGGTCGTAGTATCAACGCTTTGATCCTGAAACATGCAAAAGGAAAGTCAAACGAGAAGAGCAAGGATGTGACCACTCTTGACTGGAATGTAAGCGCTGCTCCTTCGTTTTCACTATTCTTGGATACTGCTAAAAATATGTTACCGCCTCAGTTTCTGCTAAAAAAATGTTATCTGATTTCTGATATTTTAGGGTGAAGGGACTTTACTTGCAACTGGTTCATGTGATGGCCAAGCAAGAATCTGGACTACGAATGGTATGTCCACGTTCCTTTCTGGTGTTACTCCTTGTGTGAGTGAACCCCTCTATTACTAGCATCTCTCTTTTCTGGGAATGAGACTAGTTCTATGAAGTGATGAAGATGCTCAGTCATTTATGTCTAAACTAATATATGTACGTTTCCTCTGAGCCTGAGTTGCAGATTCCTGAGGCTTTGAGTTGTCTGGGCTTTGATAGTAAAACGAGTTCCGCGATTGAAACAAGAAAAGCTATCAGCTAGTAAAAGACATTATATGTTTTTTGAGAATTAGCTTTTAATATTACAATTTACTCTTTTAAAAATTTCAGGTGACCTAATAAGTACTCTGAGCAAACACAAGGGACCTATTTTTTCCCTAAAGTGGAACAAGAAGGGTGATTATCTTCTAACCGGAAGTGTTGATAGAACTGCTGTTGTTTGGGATGTAAAGGCAGAGGAATGGAAGCAACAATTTGAATTTCACACTGGTAACCTTTTTTTAAAAATGAAACATCAATTTGAACCAAGTTCTCTCATGCATATGACATAGGATACAATTGCGAATGTAGGCCCAACACTAGACGTTGATTGGCGCAACAATGTGTCTTTTGCAACAAGTTCCACCGACACATTTATCTACTTGTGTAAGATTGGAGAAACTCGACCTGTAAAAGTCTTTGCTGGTCATCAGGTTTTGTCTCTCGTCCAAGCATATCTCCATATGTTATCATTATGTTTAGTTTTCTCAGTCTTTTTAAGTCCTATATCAATCTCATCACCAACCATACTCAGTGGTTCCATAATTGCAGGGTGAAGTTAATTGCGTGAAGTGGGATCCTACTGGTTCATTACTTGCCTCATGTTCAGATGATAGTACTGCTAAGGTTTTCTGAATTAACCTCTCAAAGTGTTACTAATTGACTTAAATAGACATTTTTGTTCAGTGTTTTTCTCCTTTTTCTGCAGATATGGAATATAAAACAACACAACTTTGTTCATGACCTCCGAGACCATACGAAGGTAAACATAAAAATCCAATTGAGTCTTGGAGTAATGTTTTTTTTTAATAGCGTCTAAGGTTGGATATTGTGTATTATCCAGGAAATTTATACAATCAGATGGAGCCCTACAGGACCAGGAACCAACAATCCTAACAAACCGCTAACTCTTGCCAGGTGATAAAAGGCTTTAGAAATAGAATACCTTAAAAATAAGTGGCATTGTAGTTAACATATCATTCATTAATCCCGCGTTGTTGTTTATTTGAGTGGAGCAGTGCATCATTTGACTCAACAGTAAAGCTATGGGATGCAGAACTCGGAAAGATGATATGTAGTCTCAACGGCCACAGGTAAAACTTTATCCCTTGGAATGTTATGATGATGATGATTTGTGGTGTAACTCCATTGGTATACTAACAAAAACTGAATTGGTGATGAAGGGACGCTGTTTACTCGTTGGCGTTTAGTCCAAACGGGGAGTACATAGCGAGTGGGTCAGTGGACAAATCGATACACATATGGTCACTAAAAGAAGGAAAGATCGTGAAGACATACACAGGAGAAGGAGGAATATTCGAAGTGTGTTGGAACAAGGAAGGTAACAAACTCGCAGCTTGCTTCGCTGATAACTCGGTCTGTGTTCTTGATTTCAGAATGTAGTTTTCAAGTGTAGTAGTAGTAGTAGTAGGAGTGCTCCTAACACTCAGTCCAAACCTTTTTATTTTCTTGTTGCACATATTTATTAATAACATATTTTTATTATTTTAGTATTGGCTTTATTACAATAGAGCTAAATTTGAGGACAGAAAGTATAAACACTTTATGTCCTGTCCATCGTACACGGGTTAGGTGTAGAAGTTGAACCATGAAAGTGGATGTGGAGACGCTGCCGTGTCAAAATGTATAATATTGATCTAGCAAACTGAAAACAAACAAATGGTTCTGGAAGAATATAGTTTGGAGTTTCTTTATTACAAAAAATTTCCGGTGTATTTTTTTTTTTTTTTTTTTTTGTTGAAAAAACCGAACTTCCTCTTCTTTTCAGACCCAAAGTGATGTAAATTTCTATAAAAGGTGAAGAGGGGAAGAATTGGTCAATTTGTCAAGGAAGCAGGCGTTATAGAAACGCGCTCGCATTTAGTTAGAATATGATGTTTTATTATAGTCAATTCTTCGTCGTTTATTGAAAAAAAGTCGTGCATAATTTCTTTGATTCCACAACTAGTTAAAGGGTAGTACTTAATAAGGGTTTTGATTATACAATTTTCGTGCTAAACGACTAGAGCACGTAATGATTCGTTAATAGCTAATAATAAAAAATCAAAGATAAAGACCGAAAGAAACAGAAGCAGCAGCCTTAACTAACCCAAAACCCCAAAAAAAGAAAACAAATAATTTTGAAATCAAAAACAGAAAATAGTACTCGTAATTGATTGACATAAACCCACCTAACAAGGTTTGACGCAAGACTCTCCCTAATAGAATTAAATTAATGACTAAGAAGACCACTAAACAATAGAATAACATTTTCGAGAGGAAAATAAAAAAGAAGAAAGAAAGAAGGAAGTGGTCTCTTACCGCGCTTCCACGGTTTCTCATTTTTACGTCCTCTCTCCCTCCCATAGAGAAAGCTGAAACTGCCATTTCTGCCAGGTAACTTCTTCATCTTCAATCACCTGATTCTTCTCTTTCTTTTTAAGAAACTTTAATCCTCAAGTTTCCTTCTCCTTCCAGATAAAATCTCTGTCTTCTGTCTTCTTCTTCTCGAGTTATAATCTGTTTTCCTGCAGTTTTGTAGATTGTCGTTCGTTTGATTTCCTGGTTAAGTTTTTTGAATTTGAACCAAGTAAACGATGCTCAAACTGATGTTTGATTCAGAGTTTCAATGTGGTTTTCTTGTAATTGACTTCAGCGTTGACTAAGTATCTCTGGGTCCTCACGTCAGCTTATGATTTGGTCCGAGAGTTATTTTTAAAAACATGGGCTTACATATCATTTAGAATCATCAAACTCAAACCAACCTAATGTCTAGTTACTGTACTTTTGGTTAACTCATTCTTGATCTTTGTTTTGTGCAGCTAATGTTCAGGTCCAAGTTTTTCTTTTTTACGTATTTGTTGCAGTTCTTGTTTCAGGGGGCTTTGATTACTACTAATTGATTTATTTCATTACATTTATGGTAAAGTTTCTGAATGTCTAGCTTCCTTACTTCCTTTGATTTATTTTACTAATTATAAACTCCTGTCTTTTTTCTGTGTTACAAAAAAAAAAAAAAACTCCTGTCTTGATGTTTTTTTTTTTGGTTAACTAAAGGAGGTAAACATGGAGGTGTCTTGGTTGAGAGTTCTCTTAGATAACATCTCCTCATATCTAAGCATATCATCCATGGACACCTTATCTTCCAACCCTGCTCATAAATACTACACCAGAGGAGAAGAGATCGCCAACCTTCTCCAGCCTGTTCTTGAGAACCTTGTTGGCTCTGATGCCTCTCCTAGCGAGTTGCTTAACAATGGGTTTGAGGAGTTATCTCAGTACGTTGATGAACTGAGAGAGCAGTTTGAGAGCTGGGAACCTCTTTCTAGTAGAATCTTTTATGTAAGTAAAGAAACAGCCAACTCTTCTCTGAGCTAATTAACACTCCTTTTCTCTTATTAGCTATCTATCTTGTGTATCACCAGGTTCTTCAGATTGAATCATTAGCATCAAAGTTACGTGAATCCAGTTTGGAAGTCTTTCAGCTGCTCAAACACTGCGAACAGCACTTACCTGCCGATCTTGTTTCACCATCGTTTGAGGTATAGTCTCAATGTTAGTTTCTCTAAGGAACTAGTTATTGCTTGGGGTGGACATTTCAGTATAATATCGGGTTCGGTTATGTTTGCTTCGTTCTAAAAAAAAACTTTAATCAAAATCAACCAAAATTAGTTTAGTTTGGTTTGGTTTAATTTGTTATGTTTGGTTCAATCAAATTAGTTTTAAAATATTTTTCTAGTTTGTTTAAGAAATAAAATTTATAAATTTTTTAAAAAATCATCATTTAGTCTTTAAATCGTTGACTTTTTAATATTTTAATATTTTCAGGTTTGATGATTAATTGATTATGTAGGAAACTCATCTTTTTCTTTTATTTTTATCTTTGTTTCTTGTATTCATCTGAAATAAAATATATAAAATTATGGTTAGTTATTTAGGTTAGATAATTAACTATCATAAATTTTAATATTATTAATATATTTAGTTAGTATAATTAACTACATTTCGTTTTTTGGTTCAGTAGAAAAAATCAAACCAAACCATTTGATTGGTTCAATTCATTTTTTTTTGCCCATTCCCTAGTTATTGCTCAGTCTCCTCTATGTTGTGACATTTGTTCAATCTTGCAGGACTGCATAGAACTGGTGAAGTTAGTAGGAAGAGATGAAGTTTCATATACTATTGATTTAGCTCTGACAGATCAAAAGGAAGGCAATGGACCTACTTCAGAGGTTCTGGTCAAAATTGCTGAGAGTGTTGGTCTAAGATCTAACCAGGAGATTCTGATTGAAGGTGTGGTGCTTGCAAGTTTGAAGGAGAACGCAGAGCTTACCGAGAATAACACTGAAGCTGAGTTTATAGAGGGATTGATCTCTCTTATAACACAAATGCATGATTACCTTACCAACATAAAGCAGTCTCAGTTAGGTTGTTCGGTCCCTGTACCTCATGACTTCCGCTGCCCTTTGTCTCTTGAGCTTATGACTGATCCTGTCATTGTGACATCTGGTCAAACATACGAACGGTCTTTTATCGAAAAATGGTTTGATATGGGACTCATGGTTTGCCCAAAGACAAGGCAGCCTTTGACTCAGACCAGTTTGACACCTAACTTCATCGTCAAGGCTTTCATTGCAAACTGGTGTGAATCAAACAATGTCAATCTTCTTGATCCATTGGAGTTGATTCAGTCAAGTAAGCCATTCCCTCTTCTTGTTGAACCAGCTTCTGATGATGATTCTCAGCCTCTTTCTTTGGTGGATGAGTCAGAGATAGGTTCATCATCCCCTATGAAGATTGCTGGAAATGGCCGTACAGAATCTTTAGACGCTACCAAGTGCGAGAAGCTGCGTCAGGTCCTAAGCAGGTCTGTTTCTGCACCAGGGATTGTCTGTGAAGTGGTTTCCAAAACCGAAAGAATCATTAATGATGCAGCTGATACATCAGTCTCCTCCAAAACCGTGTGGCGGCTTCCATCAGGGAGGCATTTCCATCACCAAGGGATCATCCCAGCGACCATAAGAGAAACTGGAAGCAGTTCAAGTATTGAAGCCGAGGTGAAGAAACTGATTGAAGATCTCAAGAGCTCTTCCTTGGATGCACAGAGAGAGGCAACAGCTAGGGTCAGGATACTGTCAAGAAACAGCACAGACAACCGCATTGTCATAGCCAGGTGTGGTGCAATCAACTCCTTAGTTGATCTGCTTTACTCCACGGACGAGAGGATCCAAGCGGACGCAGTGACTTGCTTGCTAAACTTATCCATCAACGACAACAACAAATCAGTCATAGCAGACAGTGGAGCTATAGAGCCGCTCATCCACGTTCTCAAGACAGGGAACCTAGAAGCCAAAGAGAACTCGGCAGCAACTCTGTTCAGCTTATCTGTGATAGAAGAGAACAAGACAAAGATAGGGGAAGCAGGAGCTATAGAGCCGCTTGTTGATCTCCTGGGAAACGGAAGTCTCAGAGGCAAGAAAGACGCAGCCACGGCTCTGTTTAACCTCTCTATACACCACGAGAACAAGGCGAAAGTGATAGAAGCAGGTGCGGTTAGGTACTTGGTTGAGTTGATGGATCCAGCAGCTGGAATGGTGGAGAAAGCTGTGGTTGTGTTGGCGAATCTTGCGACGGTTAAAGAAGGAAAGATTGCGATTGGAGAGGAAGGAGGTATACCGGTGTTGGTGGAAGTAGTGGAGTTAGGTTCAGCGAGAGGGAAAGAGAATGCAACTGCAGCGCTTTTGCAGCTTTCTATGCATAGTCCAAGATTCTGCAACAGTATTATTAGAGAAGGAGCTATTCCACCTCTTGTGGCTCTTACTAAATCAGGAACAGCTAGAGCCAAAGAGAAGGTTTCTTTTTATTTTTGCTCTTTCTTGTTTGTTTGGTATGTCTCATCATCAAAGTAATAACTGTTTATATGCTTTGTTTCAGGCACATAATCTTCTAAAGTACTTCAAATCCCAAAAACAAGGCCAGAGGAGAGGCTGATCTTTGGTTGTACAGTACTCTATGTTGTACTACTAACCCTTACATGTACGATAATATTTACGTATATATGTTGTTGTATAATTTATAGTGATTCTTATGGAAAACCTATGTGTATAATGTGAATCTCTAAGCTTAGAAAATTGCACACTATTTTAAAAAAATATTATTTCATTGAAGCAAATATTTTTTTTTATTTAATTTAACATGTAGTGGACATTGAAACTGATAGGGGCGGCCCATTTGATAGTTTCCACTTTCCAGCGAGTTTTGGGTCAAATTTTAAGCCACGTATGCACAACTCACAAGTAAGTGACTACAATATTATATAATGAGCAAACATTATATTATACGATTTTATGGCGGGAAAATTTAACGTCTTAGATATAAACAACATTGCTTTAATCATGCTAAGCACCCTCTTATAAATAAAGTAAGCACAACAATATGATATTTCACTTTCACATTCATTTCGTTTCTTAATGGTGTCTCACTTTCATGCCATTATAACGTGTATGCCTCTCTCATGTCTTAATGAGGTGTTTAGAGAGAGATGTGATCAGAAATATAGATAAAGTATGACATTGGCACATTGCTAAAAACATGCTTACTATTAGTTATATAGAATGCATTTTTTTTTTTGAAGAAAAACATAAAGTATAACTGGCAATTAACACTAACATACAAAAAAAATCACGTATTAAACAGAAAAATACATTAAAATATTCAAGAGAAATGATGCCAAAAAAAAAATCTGGAGAAAAAAATACAAATGAAAGTGAAGCAGAGAAACATGAAGCTTCTTTGATTGAGTGATCATCAAGCAAAGCTTCGTCTTCCATGATCAACGCTAAACCCTACATGTGATAACTCTTTTAACCATTCAAACGTTCTCTTCCGCGCAACCGCTGTTTTCTCCTTTTTCTTCTCCGTCGTCATCCTCTGTTTCTCCTCCGTCTCACCACCGGAGACACTGATTTTCACAGTTGCGATCGTCTCCGTCGCCGCCGAGCACTTACAATCCCCGAACAGAAAACTTCTTCTCCGATTCCTCCTCGATCTCGATTCTCCTGATCCTGTTCTCTTCGAATTCGAGCTCGTGCTCGTGCTGCTGCAGCTACTGTTTCGACTCACTGATACTTTCGCGTTTGACGCCGTTCGAAGTTCTATCTCCGGCGTACGGACGAGTCCTAACCGGAGAAAATCCCAAATCGAAGATGATTTTGAGTTTTTCACTCTCGCCGTCATGCTCGATGATCGTCTGATCTGTGGCTGTGGACTCGGTTGGCTGTAATCGATGAAATTGTTTTTGATTTTCCGGTTAGAACCGACTCCGGTTTTTCGGAAATCGACCGATTCGGATCTGCATATTAACCGGTTCGAACCGGGAAGTTCCGCGTCTAAGCTGACGGAGTGACGACGAAACGGGATGATTAGACCTTTGGAGAATAATTCGTCCGCAGTACTCATCTCCGGAGCCGGTTCACACGAATCCGACCCGAGCCGAAACGATGACCCGGTTTCAAATTCGAACTCCTCTTCTTCCTTTGATTGTTTCCGAAGCTCAACTTTCTCATTAGATGAACTCACAGTCACAGGCAAATCACACAGAGACAACGCTTCTTCCTCTTCCTCTTCCTCGTCTTCGACCTCTTGATCTTGATTACGATGAGAGATCAAAAGAGTTTTCTCTTCTTCAGTAGATGGCCTCCCCATTTTCGAAGCTTCTGAGTTTTCAGACAAGAGACAAAAGAGAGGTGAAGTTTAAATTTAAACACATAACGAAAGGAGTGGGCAACAAATTTGAATATTTAAAGAAAACAAAAGAGAAGTTTCTGTTGAAAAAGTCAAAAATGATTTGGAACTTTATTCTTATTATTTTTTATCACTTAGCCTATAGTCTCTGATAGGATACATAGTTTACATTAGTGTTACAAAGTTACATCTAATACACATAACATTTCGAACCAGGCATAAGGCATTGAAAAAGGTAAAATTTACATTAACAAAGATCATGAGAAGTATGAGTCCTAGAGTTTACTAGACATGGTGTTTCTTTTGCTTTTTCATTCAGTACCGTGACAATTATCTCTACAGACTGCATTAGGTGAGCATGGTCACTATAATTATTTATTTGCTTCAAAGAATATTTTATTATGTTTGAAGCTTTTTTCGCCTGATTTTGAATTTCTTACAAAAATGCTTTAATGTGTCTACTTTTAATGGTCAACCAAGTTTCCATTTCAAACCCGTCCGTTTTGTAAATTAAGTTTTAGGTTTAACAAAATGAATTAAAGCATGTTTAATCTTTATATTGCTTTAGCGGGTTAAAAGAAAAGGAATTGTTTTCGTGAACTTCCTTTTTTAGTAAGAACACACATGATAAAAGTTGAGAGGTTGTAGGATATGGGCAGGCTTTTGTTTTATTATCTCTACTTACTTTTTCTCGTAGATTGAAATTTGAAAGCATAGATATGTAAAAGAAAAACAAGAACCATGAAAATTAAGTAATAAGAATAGCTTAGAAGGTTGGACCTAGGCCACTATTCCTGGCACGCGATAGCTACGCTTTACCCAGCACCATCACCGTCCATCTTCCACATGAATATACATTTATCATGATGATTTTTTATCAGTTCTTTTTCTGTTTTATTGTTAATTAACGTTTTATATTTATTTATATATGTGTAGAGAATAAAGTCAATAAACCATGCATCCTTTTCCTTCTATTTTTAATCATATAAACTCCTAACTTCTAGCTACAATTCAATTAGAATGATCTAACGTCTATATTTCTGCATATTTTTCTTTTTTGTCTTTTCTCCTTTTCAAACGCGTAATAATTGTTTCCTTAATCACATATGGAATACCATTAGACATTGACCACATTTATGATTACAAATTATAAATACAATATAAAAATGACACTTTGCATCTTATACAGAAGGATGTAGGCTAATAACATTCATGAAAAGGAAACTTTCCCATTGTTAAGACAATTTTTGTCATATACGAAATAAAAGGTATAATGGATTTGAAATCATATGATAAGTCTCGGTCGAACTGTATAATTATAAAAGCTGTTCTTGACACAAGGCACTATAAGAAGAAAAAAGCGAGGGTGGTAGCACAAACAATTGAAACTTGCGTCTCCTTGTTTGTTTCTGATTATTAAAAGAAAACACTGTTAGTAAATGATCTGTTGTTGTTTTACCATTTGTCAATGTCTGTTTAGAGGAGGGTTTGGTTGTGGTGTTATACTGAATCTGTTATAAACAACTTGATGATTATAGACAGGCCCGGTTTTGACCACATTCTCATGAAACAAATGAATGGGCCTAGAGTTTTTTCTAAAAATTTAGTGACCAAATATTTGATTTATTGTTCTTAAACATGTAGTAACATATATAAATTTTAGAAGGATAAGTGAAACGTTAGAACCACTTTAAAATAAAAACACAGAAATCTTAAAAATAGACGATATTAGTGATTTAGGTTAAGTTCTGGATTAAAAATTAAATTTGTGAACTATTTAAGGCTTCAGTTTTTTATTTTGTATTGGAACCTGAATATCCTAGGACGACACTGACTATAAATCTTATATTTTTATGAGCCATTAAATAAGTGTTTGTTTGTTTTGCAGAGTATCTTCATGTTTGTTTATATTTATTTACTAATAGAGTGAAATATATACTTTAGATGGAGTATAGTACCTGGTGAATATATACTTCTTTGATCTCTTATTTTAGGGTGGGATTCAATTGAAGATGGTGGTATGTAGGTTAATTTCACTACAATTGATAGTTTGAGAGCAGTATAAACAAATTTTGCACAAGTGAAAAATCATAGGTATGAGATGAAAAATATTGTAATAATGGGCTTGGACGTACTTGAACAATTCCTCCATAATTGGAGTTAAGTTTTATTTATAAAAGTTGGGTTGATCAAACAAAATGGGCTTGGACTTGTAGGCGGCTTAGAAGCCCAACACCATTAATACAACTGTATGCTATTTTTGATAAACAGAACCGTTATGAAAAACGACATTACAATATGACTTCCTTCTTACTCCTTTTTTTTATGAACAACTTGGTCATAATTGGACCACTATGTCCAGCTAATCGCCACGGGACTGGCCACAACGTGTTTCCCATCTGACCACTCAATGCTTCCGAAGCTGTTAGACCCTGACGGCTTAGACGAGTCAACGGTAAACGTTACCGAATACGATTTCTTCTCTTTTACTTCTTTGAAATTCAAAACCGCCGGTTCAACCGAAATCTTGACTGCTGTTGTCTCCGACGTTACTTTAACCGAGTATGACCCAGCTCCTCCAACGTTTGTGACCGTGCGCGTGTACTTGTAGGTGTCGGACCCGTCGACGTTAACGGCGAAGGACGGATAGTTTAGATCAGCGACGGAGTACGTCTTCCTTTGGTCGCAAGTGTAATTGCCTCTCGATATGATTTTGATCAGCGACGAATTGTAATTCAATGCACAGAGGAAACCTAAATAATCCACCGTCGTTAGATCGTAGACGAGTCCTGGATTGATGGCCGTCGTCGGTGATACGTGTCCTGCACCGTGCCCGAACGGTGTTGAAGGTTCTCCCGTCGCCACGTCGACGATCGGTTTGCCATCTTTGTAGGTATTGTAAGCAGTGGTCATGAGAGCTGATCGAATTGCCGAGGGGCTCCAATCCGGATGCACAGACTTGAGAAGAGCTGCTAAACCGCTCACGTGAGGGCAAGACATGGACGTTCCTGAGATGATGTTGAATTCCACGCGGCGAGTATCGGATGCGAGTCCAGAAGGTCCCATAGCTCCAGTCCACGCAGCAAGGATATTGACTCCCGGAGCGATCAAGTCTGGTTTGAGAATGTTTGGCGTTATGGGATTAGGTCCTCGCGAGCTAAAACCTGCAAGTACAGGAGATGGTTGGACGTTGACGACTGTTCCTTGGATCACAATCGATGCAGTGGGATTCGGATCGGTCATGACGTAGTGGCGGATAATGTCACCGGCTTTCTTTCCCACAGTAGTTGCTGGTAACAAAAAAGCATTGGGCGAAAGCTCTTCTCCGTAATAGGCCGTATTCGCAAGAATCATTCCGAGTCCACCCGCAGCTTTCACTACCTCCCCTTTCTCAACCCTAGCATTCCCTCCTAACTCGCACATCACGATCTTCCCCTTTACCCTCTCTGGAATAAGTGTTCCGGAGACACAAAAATTTCCATAAGTAGCATTGTTACTAGCATTCCCCGCGTAAACGAACGGCAACAATTTGGCGGGAAGTGCATCTCCTTTAAACAACGAAACTCCAGTATATTTTTCCCCGTTGCCGAGAATTGCGAGCGCAGGAAAATCACGATCTAATGTACCAGCACCAACCGTAGTAATCCATGGAGCTACGTTCGCTACACTGGAAGGGAAGGGGCCATTATTACCAGCAGAGCAAGAAACAAAGATCCCTCTTTCCATGGCCGCAAAAGCTCCAATGGCAGTATCGTCTGTATAACCTGTCCTTCTACCGCTGAGAGATATCGACAGAACGTTGACATTATCTTCGATGGCTTTATCGATTCCAGCTAATATATCTGAGGTGAAGCAACCAGTTTCCCAACAAACTTTGTAAACAGCCACTCGAGCGCGATAAGCGATCCCACGAGCCGTCCCATTAGCGAAGCCTAAAAGATTAGCTCCTTCCACGACACTTCCAGCTGCAGTTGACGCCGTGTGTGTTCCGTGACCGTCATCATCTCTAGGTGATTTTGACTCTTTGGATTCGTCCACTGGCCCATTAATTGCTTCGTAGCCCCGGACGAAAAATCTAGCTTCGATTAGTTTGCGGTTACAGAGCGAAGCTGTGAATCTAGTCCCAGTGTCGCAGCCACCTTTCCATGTAGGTGGAACGGGACTGTATCCTTCGTCGGAAAAGCTTTTGCTCTCTGGCCAAACACCAGTGTCGAGAACTCCAACGACTACATTGCTAGATGGGCCGGTTTCGGGGAACAGGCCGAAGTTGTGGACATCGAGACCGAGGAATAGTGGAGTCCGAGTGGTGTCTAACTCGTACTGCTGCTCTGGTTTAACCGAGATGATACCTGGTTGAGTCATGAGCGAGTCAGCTTCTTCGGGAGTAAGTCGAGTGGCGAATCCATGGATCGCACTGTTGTAAGTGTAGAGCATTTCTGCCGATTCTGAGACTGACCGGAGCGAGGAATCGTACCAGATAGAGTGGTGGTCGAAGCTTGACGGCATCTGAGATTTTGCCATGTGAACGATGTAGGTAGCTTGTTGAACTCCATCAGAGACATGGCAGAGACCCAGATAGAGTATAACGATAAAGAAGAAAGCAGTGGAGAGAAACGAAGGAGACATGTTTTGTGAGTTGTGTGGAAAATGTGAAGATGCAAGAGAGTTTATATAGAGTCGAGAAAGAGAGTGAGGAGATATTACTGTTACACTCTTGTGTCCACTATTCTGCTTTGAAAGTGATCACTTTTGTTTTTCTTTTTGATTTGTCTCTATAATTTGTTTTTGTCTTTTAGGTAAATTTTAATCTTCGTAGACTTCTGTTCATCAAGAACAAAAATAAAGACTTTTGTTCGCATGATTTTAACTATGTTCAACATGAAATAATAATATATCCAGTTACACCTATTACTATAATTAGCCATGCAGGTATGTCGAGTGGTACGACAGGCTCGAAAGAGTACTAAGTTCCTAAATTTTAAACTTACCATTTATATTTACTTATCTATATATCTTAACAGTTTGAGTATTTAACTCCTATATAAAGTAACCGAGTTTGTGGATTGATCCCTAAAATTAGTTGGATTTTCGGATTGAGATACTCCAGATTAAGAATTTTTTTATTATACTTTGATATTATCTCGAGACTATTATTGGTTTATTTTCTTGAGATTTTATGTTTTTGTTTAGTATTAACCTCTTTAATTTTGATATTTACTGTGACTCGTTTGAGATGATAAAGATCGGTTATAGTTTTGAAAAAATCATCATATGTCATGACGGATTCAGAAAACCTTTATGATGTTCAGAAAACATACACACTAAGTGAATGTAGCTTTTTAGTATATAACTCTAGAAGATTATTTGGTGGTGTAGTTGTGTAAAATCAATTTCCTTTTAAATATATTTTGTTTGTACGTTAGATTGGTTTTCCACACACACATTTTGATTTCTCTCTAAAATTATTTATTTTTTCTTCCCGTAAATTTTAAGGTTTTCAAGACTTCTCTTCAAAGAGGACAAAACTTAAAGACTTTTGTCCACATAAGTTGACCTATGTTCAACATGAATTAATATATCCAATTACACTGATTATTATGTTTCAGTTTTAGCTCGAGATTATTATTGTTTTATTATTTTGAGGCTCTCTGTTTCTATTTAGTATTAACATCTTTTAATTATATATAATACTGACTGTAACTTGTTTGAGACTCACAACTAGACTAAGTGAATATAGCCTCTTAGTTCATATCTCTAGCTAGAAGATTATTTGGTGGTGTACTTATGTTATGTGATGCACTGGAGGTGCTCTTAGACTCTTCTGTCCACTATTCTGCTTTGAAAGTGATCATCTTTTACTTTTCGTTTTGATTTGTCTCTAAAATTAATTTTTGAAAGTGATCACTTTTACTTTTCTTTTTGATTTTCTTATTTAATGTTTGTAGACTTCTGTTGAAAGACAAAAAATGAAGACTTTTGTTCAGAGTAGTTTACCTATGTTCAACATCAAATAATATATCCAGTTACACTGATTTCTATACTGGATATATTGGCTGTGACTTGTTTAATACTATAAAGATTGTTTATAGGTTTAAGCAACCAAAAAAAAAAAGGTTTATAGGTCACTGTGACCATAAGTTTACCTGTGTTCATTTTGATATTGAGTCTGACTTGCTTGAGACTATAAAATGGTTTATAGCCTTATAGGTTTGATAAAAACCATTAAGACAAAGTGAATATTAGACGATTTTATTGGATCTCGTTTTCCCCTTTGAACGAAACTACTAGTTGGAACCTAGCTAGAAAAGTTTTACCTTATAACAATTTGAAATAAGATTTGAAGTGTGAGAGGATTCCAAAGGGAAAATCATCAATAAGCTCTACTCATCGCTTTGTTTCCCCAAATTTTGTTTTTGATAAGAGAAGCAAATTAGGGTGAGCCATGCATCGGTCATCGGTGGAAGATCTTCGTCCAGCTGCTGCAACGTATCACAAGACAGAAGCAAAGAAACGAACTACTTTGTATAGATCTCAATGAGTTTCGTCGGAGACATCAACTAACCAATGCTTTTGACGGTTGGGATCCAAATAATGTGGGTGGCAGTTAGAGACTTTGGTTTGTATGGTCAACATGAATTAACATGTCTTCACATATATCAGATCAGACTAATTAAATCACATCAATAATTAACAATACAAGGATACATTCTCAGATTTTCTTTTTTACATTAGTTTGTATTCTTATAAACCAGAAAAAAATGAAAATATAGCAACATCAGAAGCTGGCAGGTTGGTCCATTGTATTAGTCTCTGAGTGATAATGCCACCATGCGGTTTTGGCTCTTGTTCACGTCCTTGTTTTTATAGTAATTTTTTGAAAATAAAATTATATATCAGGGTTTATTTGGACGTTGATTAAAATTGAGTTACTATTCATGATTTTTTAAAATCTTTTTCGTTTCTTTTGGATTTTTATTTGTAAATTGTGTAATGCAAAGAGGTGAGTTTGCTTTTAACAAAGGCCATACATTTTAATAGTTTGTTTGAAGATAGGTATTTATTTCGATTCATCTCTTTATTGCCTGATGTTTTATGAACTTGTTATTGTTGGTTCTTGAAATGTGAAACCTCTGGTTGGTTATGATTAGCTCTTAGACTCGTTTCAACCTTTTCTCTATGTTATTAGATCTTTTAACCCATCGTAATCACATTGTTATGATACACTGGATGTAGTTGATTAGTGATAGTTTCCTACGTTGAGTGGTTCACATTCATGCAACGTGAATCAAGATTGGCCATTAATCAATCAGGAACTAGTAATGCATGCCCAAATTTCATATTTCTCTTTACGATTCGTAAAGAGTGTCAATTAAACACATTTCACGCAGACTAAAATATAATAATATATTTTTATTTATTATATAATTCTTTTAATAAAATGATTTAATTAAATATATGTTATTATTCAAAAAGGTAAAAAGGTTTAATAAGAAAATTTATATTAAAAAAATGACATTTAAAAAGAAAATGACATGAAACAGAGAGAATATTTCATAAACTAAGAGCATGTCCGGTAATAATGAAAAAATGAGAATCTCTCATCATAATTAATATTTAAAAAAAAAAAAAGATGAAAGAGAATGTAAAAAAAGATGATTTTTTCGTAGAGACGTTGGTACAAACGTGAGAGATATTTATACCATTTGACTATTTCTAATTGGTGAAACTTGTTTTAATCACTTAAATTTAATTATACAAAAATAATTATGTTTAAATATTAACGTTCTAACGTTGGATAAAAAGAAAACATCAAGAAACATTTGAAGATATATAATATGAACACTACAAATCATAATCGCCAGAAAGCTTTTGGGATTAGAGATCTCTCCGAGTTTCATTAACTTCTGATTCTGCTCGTTTCTGCTGCCTTTACTTGCGCCAAGTAAGCGTGCCCCTGTTTCATCAAATCAACAAATCATATTTCTCTTTAACTCAATTATAATTCAAAAATATGATAACGTCCTTTTTTTAATCTACGTACGTACCATGGCTTCTCTTGCAGTTAATCTGTCTTGATGATCATATATATCTGAGCAGCTTTGCCCTGGAAATCAATCGCCTACATGGTTTTAAGAAGACATAACCTGTTAAAACCCCAACTAAACCATTTTCTAATGAAAAAAAATAGTAAACCTCAGGTGAGACTAGATCGATGCTGATTGTCTGCGTTGATGAATTTTTATAATTAATTGAACCAGTAAGGTTTGCGTTGTTTGATACCGACAGCATTGTTCAACGCATTCTCAGAACGATCGTTCAAGTTCTTTACTACGAGCAACAACGTCTACGAGGAGAAGTCACTAACGATTCAGATTCTCTAGCCCCATCACCATGCACCTTCAGCCACTGCTCTTCCTCCTAAACCCATCTCCTATAACGACGAACTCTCCAAGCTAAAACCATGACTTGAAAGTCATTCATAAACTCCGTTTCAAGAAAACTGGAAAGCTAAACCCTTTTGGCATCACACCAGGTGGAACCAAACAACCTAAAGATCATAGACGCTCTATCGCTTGAAAAGCATATACTTCGTAATAGATTGATGTTTTATAAAGATTTCAGTTAAAATAATTAAAATAGTTAAATAAATAATTATTATATTACAATAATTTTTTTTTCAAATAAACTTTCACTAAATAAGACTATTTCCGCAATCTATCTATTAAAAGATCTTATAATTTCACGCTATTAAGACCAGAATTAATACTTTTTCCCAAAACATACTGTACATTGTTAATCACTCTTTCTACAATGGATAATAACCCCTTAAGTATTTTTTACAGTTATATTATTTTTATTAATGTGTTGAGTGTTGACAAAGATTATTACAATAAACTCATATGATTACAACTACATGTATGCCACTTTTTCTTTTTTACATGTATGCCACTTTCACAAACTCTTGCAAGAAAACGGAAAAAATTATTTGATCTTGCCCATGAATTTACTTTATTATTTGTAAACTAAAAAAGCTTGTCCAATTACATTAGATGTGGACATGAATGAGAATCTTTTGATTTCTGCTATGCACGAAGGTCAAGTTTGAGTTTGTATCTTATCCTTTCTTAATTTTTCAAGTGTCAAATGTCTTGTCTGTTGTTGTCAAGGATGAACCTGTTAGACCATGATTAACCCGAAGTTCTTAGAGTGGGTTCTTAACGTAATTTAAAAACCAGTTCTTAACTTAACAAAGAAAAAGTTAAGAACCGGTTCTTAAATGTCTTATTTAAGAACCGGTTCTTAGCTTTTTCTTTGTTAAGTTAAGAACCGGTTCTTAAATTACGGTAAGAACCTCACCCTAAGAACCCCGGGTTAATCATGCTCTTAGACTCCACAACAAGAAAAAACAAGTAAATATAACTTGTAAAACGGATATAGTAATTATTTTTCAAACTGCCTAACGTACCCTAATAAATACTTAATGTTAATGGGCCTAAATTCACAAAACACCGAAAGTCAAGTTTAAAAGAGAAAGAAGCTGGAAGAAGTAAAATACACGTACGTAGACATTTAACAAAGTCAACGGTTAAATTGTCATTTGTTATACTAATTCAAAACCCCAAATTACTGCTAAGAAACTTGTCGGCCATCACCAAGATCGTGGCTCCAAGTTATATACATACTCTCCGGCCCAATTTGAAAATTTCTTCAAAACATTTACATATTATTAAAATAAGATTATGATAAAGTCCAAATCACGATTACTATAAATACAATTCAATAGTTTCCTCATTTTTTCATCAACTCAGACCATTTCTCAGCATAAACAAAGCAACTTTTAATTCCCAGACGAAATGGCACGGTTTGGTCTGGTTCTTGCCATGGCTCTTTGCCTCACGATCTCTGTGTTTCCGGACACAACCACTGCTCACCTCAGACACAACGTCTACGGAAAGTCATGTCCAAATGTTGAAGCTATCGTGAGGAAAGTTGTCCAACAAAAAGTCAAAGAGACATTCGTCACTATCCCAGCTACTCTCCGTCTCTTCTTCCACGATTGCTTCGTCAATGTAATGCTCAAAACTTTTGATTGCCTTTTCTATATTTGGAACTTTATAATATGGTTACTTATATGTTTCTTGTTTTACACATAGGGATGTGATGCGTCGGTCATGATTCAATCAACGCCTAACAACAAGGCCGAGAAGGATCATCCAGACAACGTGTCTTTGGCCGGAGACGGATTTGATGTTGTGATCAAGGCCAAGAAAGCTCTTGACGCAATCCCAAGCTGCAAAAACAAAGTTTCTTGTGCTGATATCCTTGCCTTAGCCACCCGTGATGTTATTGTCGCGGTAAGTTACAAAAAAATATTTATCAATCTTACAGAAACTATTAGGTCTGCTTGTGTTGGTTAGATGTGATCAATTTCTTGTAACCTAGGAGATTGTTTCTCCGACTCACCGGAGTCTACACTGTAATCGATGCGGGAAGATGATTAGAGCATGATTAAAGGAGAATTCTTCGCGGAGTTCTTAGCGGAATTTAAGAACCGGTTCTTTATTAAAATTGTTAGGTCAATAAAAAAACACAAGCTACTTGTGTTTTTTTTATTGATCAATTTCTTAGGTCATTTTTGTAAAAACTATTAGGTCAAAAAAAGAAAAAACAAGTTTAAAATATTATACAACTATTAAATGTAGCTTTTTGGATGCATGTGTTTAGGCTAAAGGACCGTCTTACCCAGTGGAACTCGGTAGACTTGACGGTTTTGTATCGACCGCTGCTAGCGTCAACGGGAACTTGCCAGGACCAAATGACAACGTTGACAAACTCAACAAGCTCTTTGCCAAAAACAAACTTACTCAAGAGGATATGATCGCTCTTTCAGGTAATAATAATAACTTAATAAATTATATAAGTTTCATGACTTTCGACCTCAAAGCTATTCGGTAACATAACAAATGAACTAACAGTACATAATACTCTCCATTTGTTTCATAAAAACGAACATTTATTTAAAATTATGCGTTGAAATATAAAACGACACTATTTTTAAAACAATAATGAAATAATAAAACCATACTCCCTCTATACCATTTTAAGTAGTGTTTAAGGTTCTTTTACAAAGATTAAGAAAACATCAACTTTAATGCAAATTATCTTGGTAATATAAAATAACATGAGTTCAACCAATAAAAAAAAGATGTTGTATTTTGTGATTGGTCACAGATTTCAAATGTCATTAAATTTTATCTAGAATAGTGAGAACATCACTTATTATGAAACAAAATGAAAATCCTTAAATATCACTTAAAGTGATACAGAGGGAGTACTTTTTAAAAAACATAGGGAATAACAAAAACTTATTCAATACATAATATACCACCAAAATGCATTTTTCTAAACCGTTAGAATTTCTCCAACCATGCAGCGGCTCACACCCTCGGGTTCGCTCACTGTGGCAAAGTAGCCAACAGAATCTACAGCTTCAACCGCACACACTCCGTTGATCCAACTCTAAACAAAGCCTACGTTAAAGAACTTCAAGCGGCTTGCCCCAAGAAAGTTGACCCAAGAATCGCTATTAACATGGACCCAGTCACTCCAAGAACGTTCGACAACGTTTACTTCAAGAATCTTCAACAAGGCAAAGGACTCTTTACTTCCGACCAAGTTCTCTACACCGATCGTCGCTCTAGGCCCACCGTCGACGCTTGGGCCAAGAGCTCACCTGCTTTCAACGCCGCTTTTACTAAAGCTATGACCAAGCTCGGACGCGTTGGCGTTAAGGTTGGACGCAACGGTAACATCCGTCGTGACTGTGGAGCTTTTAACTAAAGTGGGAAAACCAAAAAAAAGTTTATAATCCGTTTTTTTGAGCTTGTTTTCGAGATTTAATTTACAAAACTTTTTTTTATTGTTCTGTTTGTTTCTGCATCTTGTGTTCTTCAAAAAAAACATTTAAAGAAATTGTTGTTTTTATTTACTTTTGACTGTAATATTTACCTTATTTCTTTTATTGAAGTTGTTTAACAAATCAAACCCTAAGCATATAAAATCAGCACAAGTAATTAAACACCAAGACATATATACACACATAAAAACCTAAAGATGTTGTTGTCCAACATAAACTCTGCAATGGAAGAATCATCTATCTAGTTATAGAGTTAGCTTGTCTGAAAATCTGGTGTAGCTAGCTAACCGGATCTTTTCAAGCTTTGTAGACCAGTCTTCTCCAAGTATCAACGGGTTTAACTCCATAGCTACTTGAAAATCTACCATAGATATTGAAGAAGAACATACTTCCCCTCGGCTACTAGATCTCGAAGAAGCTGCTAATTCTAGACAGGGTTTGATTAGTCTTTTCAAGTAGACATGGAGTCCAGCGTTCAACAAGTTAGCAAAACCAGCTGAAACCTCTAGTCCTTCTTCTTCGAGTTTCTTCTTTAAGGAATTAGAGTCAGGAAGCTCACCAGAGGAGTAACAAGTCCCTACGTGAGGTCTTCTCTTGATCACATCTCTAAGATTAATAACACCTAAGGGAGCTTCAATGGGTTGACTTCTCCAACATCGAGTCAACTGATCAACTTCTTCACCATCATCTTCCATTGACCATTGTTGTTTAAAACTAGAAGAAACAACCTCAGTGACTTGACTCTTTCCTTTGCTTCCATTACAATCCTTATTAAACTTCCTCTGAGTCCTTCCTTTACGAGGCGATTTAGGAAGGTCGTTGCATAAAGACTTGACGCCATTCAATTGCTTTTTCTTCTCTATCAAAGGAGATGTCTTTGAGAGACATACATTCTTAATAATCCCTCTTAGCAAAGCGTTGTGTAAGCCAACGTTCTCCTTCTTCACCGTGGCAACGATAAGCTTATCGAAATCGGGTTTGCTGATTTTCAAGCTCAAGAATTTGGATAAGAGATGAAGATAGCTCTCGGTTTTGGCCCGACCAATCTTCTTCTCAAGCTGAGACTTCAACTCCGAAGTATCTGTCCTAACGACATCATGATGATGCTGACCCGTTGGCATTTGGGTCCCTCAGATTCGAACTTTCTCCTTCAAAAAAAAAAGGAAAAACAGAACACAAACTGTAAGAAGAATACGAACCTAGATCCGTATAAGTCACAAAGGTCAACTCTTTTTTTGCGATAAACCAAAACTGAGATCAGAATTACGAAACCCAGATTGGGAATTGTTCAAGTAAGTAACTTTTTCAAGTTCATTGCTACACGCAGAAGATGATGAACACTGAACAACAGTATCCTACCAAAATAAAAATCACAACTTTATTACCAGTTTCGATTCCCGAGATCAACAGAAAACTTAAACTCTAACAGTTTCTCAATCGCGCAATAATGAATCACACTATACAAAATTACCAGATTCGGCAAACAAAAAAAAACTGATAAATTTAACTAACCTCAGAAGAAGAACAGAGAAGCGAATTTGGGCTTTGAGATGAACAGTAATCGCGACTTGAAGAGTGGTTTAACAGAAAAACAAAAAGAGGGATTTTGGGGGAGAGACGGATAGATCGCATATTCTTCTAATTTCTTTTTGTTTGTGTTTTTTTTTCTTTTCAGAAGCTTCTGTTTTGTAAAAGTCAACGTTTAGTCAACGAGTCACGTGCTACAAAAAATTACAGCTGGAGATATAGCTAACTGACCAATCATGTTACTTGATTTTACAAAAGTAAAGTTTGGTCGTCACAGCTCATTCAGACACAAGTCACACAATGGGTCGAGGTCAGGTCGGGTCGGGTATAAATCTTAAATCCCCTACACTTTTCTATAACACCAACTAGTAATGAAGTACTACTACTAATTAAGCGCTAATCCTAGATTAAAGAAGATAAAAATTAAATATATCATTATCTAGTTTAGGCTTTTACTGTATAAGATCATAAACCCCATTGACTATTTAGTAAGTTTACTAGTGTGAGCATGGATCGAATGTATCAAAAATGTATCTGCAGTGTCGTAAATCCACATGTAGTTGAAGATAGACTTTAACCTGAACATTTGATCACACATTTTAGAATATTTACTCGTAAATGTTTCACTTCAATCGTAATTCTTAAAAGATTTTTCACTAATTTCTTTTTGTGAAATGAGAGCGTAGGATCAAACTATAGTACGTATTTTTTCCCAATACTCCAGAACTAATGGGCTTAAAAGCATTGGGCTTCACAGTTGAAAGAGGCCAAGATTGGATATAATGTCCCGGCCATGAAGGAGACAGTCGGGTGAGTATCAGTCTATCACGTGTTCGAACACCGTTCCGTCATTGTCTCCATACCATCGCTCCTAAATATCCGCTGGTCTCTAGTCCTCAGATTCTGTATGCCTCGTGTCGATCCTCTTGCATCATCTTTTATAGAGAGGCTCGTAGCTTTGATTGATTTTATGCCGTTACTTCGATTTTTATTCATTCATTTCACGGATTTAATTTTGTTAGCTCCATCAGTTTATTTTACACATCACGACAAAACTCACATTAAAGAAAACATTGCACCCACAGTGTCAAGTCAATGGTACTAAAACCTTAAAACGCATATTATTAGTTACTTAGGTCAGATCCGACATGTGTGGAAGCAATCATCAATCAAGTGAGTATTAATTATACGTTTATTGGGTGAAAAGATCTTTAGTGGATGACGTAATATTGTAAACAAATGCAAAGTGCGTGGATTATGAGATGAAAAGAGTTTTAAGGGTACGACCAATAAAATCGTTGAAGGGGCATATGTCTCTTGGACTCTCCCACGACGAAGGATCGTTATTTATACTTTAAAAAAAAAAAAAAACTAATTAGTGTGCCTGTTCATTACTGGAAAACAGCACTATCAATCATCTCACGTCATACATTATAAAAACGATTAAATCCCCAGTCACATAACACACACACACAAAGTTAAACCAAATAATTTGTCTCACTCTTACGTCTATACCTTTAGATTTTTTTTTCATATGCCATATGCTGATAACATCTTGACAGAAGCATATTCCCATTATTGATGGAATGGATAAAGTAAATGTAATTAAGTCAGCAAAAAATGTGCAAGACGACGTAAGGTGAATGAAAAAGAAAGTGAGCCCTACCAGGTCCATTTACAGCTACGGCTTTAATTTAACATCCACCACGAGCCATTCTATCCATTTCTTAACATTATTGATTTGACTTCAATTTGTAGCTTGAGACAAGTCATTATATAATATATCATCGATCTTTGGATATGATCATATGAGTCATGTAGAACTGAAACAAACCCTTCATTTTATTTAGACAACCCCTCATTTTTTTGTTAAATAGAACGTTGTGTTCATTCTTTCCAGCTGTTCTCATTTTTAAAAAACGTTTAACTAACATATCTCTATTTGTAATAAACAACTGGATGAACAAAGCCTCTCGATTCCTTAAAATCTCGAGCTTACTGTTTAATGTTTATTACTTATTTAACGACCTTTTGAGGTTGAATTCTAAATTCGAATATATAATATATAATATAATAAATTGTGGATAGTGGAGGCAATAAGAAATCGTGATTGGGAATAATAAGTAAAACAAATCTAATTATAAAGAAGTCATAGATGTCAAAAAAAGCAAAGGAATATATATGACGTGTGACATTGCCTTTGATTTCCATTGGATGGTTGGCAAAGAATATTTGAGGGTCCTACGTGACATTATCCCCTATTTTGATCAGTTTTTATCATAAAACATTATCTAAAACGCCTCAAAAGAGTCGAGTTATAAAATGTAACTTATAACTTGTAACCTAATACTTTTAGCAAAAAAAAAAAAAAACTTGTAAACTAATACACAGATCATTAACCGAAAGTAGTCACAATGCCCACGCACCTAGGAAATAATACGTAACAAGTAATAAAATTTAAGAAAAAACGACAGTAAGACAGAAAGTGCCATTAAAATAATGGGTTACCATGCAGTAGTGATTGTTTGCGTTATATTGAAATATATACGTTAGAATGTTGTACGTACTATAGTTATCAATTTGCATTCAATATTAGAAGAATGGCATATATATAATATGAAGATAGAGAGAGATAGAGAGTGTGGTTGTGTTACAAAAGAAAAAGAGTGTGTGTGTGTGTGTGTGTGTGTGTTTAGACTTTAGAGTATTCCATGGGTGGAAGTGAAAAATGGCTCTTTGAGCGTCTAAAAGCTGCCTCTAAAACAAAAGGCTAATGTGTCAATGTGGCCTCCTCTCCAACCTTTTGGTCCAACCACATGCTAAGATATTGTATATCGATCTTTATAGTTTTTACTATATGATATATGTATGACACAACTACTTTATTCGTTCCGATCATTTTTGTTTATTAAATGTGCTACGAGCCCCACTACAATATATATATATAGATATACTGGTAATTGAGAGTATTATTTTTTTCTTTTAATGAGAACTTGCTTGCGATGTAGTGTATACATTCATAAGCTATATGCCTATATGTGGACTATATGTTATAAAGTTGAATATCCAACCAAATAACACATGTAATCTGCATTATCATTGTGGTAATTAAATAGTAAACAAGATGGATGAATCAATTGGTGTAAAGTAGTAATTATTTCGAGTTTATTCTATTATATACTATCTTGTTATACCGTGTCATGAAGTAGGGGATAACTAAACACGGTAGAAATTTCCCCTCAATAAAATTTTACTTTGGTTAACAAGTCTTTACCGAGTTGTTTCACTGAAAGGGAACGAAAATGTGTAAAAATACATTTCTGAACCCTAAACTAATCCAAAGGGAGGAAAAGAAGAAGATAGTTTCCTTAAACAAAAAGGTTAAGCAGCTTGCTTGTTTCTCCTCCTCCGTTATCCCAAAACGACGTCGTCCTTGTAGTCGTCGTCATCGTCACTGACTCCTCTGATGACGGTGTTCCTGATCGCTGCCGTGTGGAAGAAGGCATTGTTTTGATGGGGAAACCAGGGTTTAGTACTGAAATATCGAGCTCAGAAGATTGTCGCTTACGTTTTGTGGGAGAATTAGAAGAATGTAGCATCATAGATCTTGACTTTGACTTAGAGGTTGAGAATCTGGAGTGATGGTACATGTTACGATCGCTGGAACCATCATCATCATTCTTCTGGAGATTCAACATTTCCGTGCAGATCTCAGATGGAAACCCCGCGAATCCACCGGCGTGAGTGAGAAGCTTAGGGATGGGTCTCAAAGAACCGCCGCGAAGCACCGTCTCAACTGCAGCTTGGCAGATACTCCAGTTTCCCGTCCACAGCATTCCTATTGCACCGTTGACTGGATTCACTGTTCTTCCACACGCTTCGTAGAGCAAAGACCGAAACAAAGCTGCGTATAAAGAAAAAAAAAAACATATCAAGAGATTAGAAAACCATGGCAATTAAGTTTTAAAATCGTTGAGATCTCTGGTTTAGTTTGGTTATATTTACCGGGACGTTGAGATTCCGGTACAGCGGAGATAAAGGACATGAGACCGGCACGACCGAAGAATTTAGCCACGAAGACGGTGGCGTGGCCTTGAGCATCGGCGCTTTCTATCCATTGAATACATGGCCTGAGGATGCAGTTCTCGCTGCAACCTTTTCTAAGCACGCGGCAACCATTGCAACTCATTCTTTTTCCTATTATATTTAATTCTCCGTCCCTTGCTGATGTGTGGGAGAAGCTCAGAGAGAGAAGAAGAAGAAGGTTTGCTTTAAGAGCAAGAAAGTGATATTTCCACAGAAAGAAAGATAGATTACATGTCTCTGAAGATAAGAAGACACATATAAATACATAAATACTTAGGGTATTAAAGTCCAATTTGGGATTTTTAAAACAATTATTTGAATAATAAAATATCAAAGAGAGACAAGGAACTATAGGAAGGAAAGCTTATTAATCGCCGCCGTATAGAAGTTTCTTAAAATTTAATAAGGGCGATTTATTCAAAATAAATTAAAAGGATTACTTCTCTCTTTTTCTTAAAAAATTGAAAACGGATTTGCATTTTTAATAATTTGTATGTATTTTTGTGACGTTTATGAAGTGACCTTAGAAAGTAGTCAAGATTCCAAGATGGTGTGTGTGTGAGCAGCTCCGTTTCTCCGCGGAAAGTTGGATCCTCTCTCAGCCATTCATTTTCTAAAAAGTATTTTTCACTTGCAATATTATAATCTCTCTTAATTCTTATTGTAGAAATAGTTGCTATATTTCAATGCATATGTAAGCCTGATTATGGGGGTCCTTTTCTCGACGGATTCGGAATCCCCTAATCATTCAACTTTATATTGTAGATCAGGGCAATTAAAGGTTAGAAATCAAGGGAATTATATGCATAAGAGTGTCAATAATTGCTTACATGACGTCTGGTAAATGAGTGGGTGAAACAATATATAATCATGGTTTAGGCTTTATAGGAATCTTATCCTTTTCCCATGGAATGCTAATCATAACAACCAAATTTTGGTATGATATGTAAAACGATCACATGCAATGCATTACAATGGAGGAGATAGAGAACTAAATATTCGTCGCTGCCCCCTGATCCCCACTAATCACCTAGCTTGGTATCAGTTTATGTATTTTTATTTTTAAACTCATGTTTCTTTTGGAAATTTTATAATTATCTTTTATATACATGATATGGAAGAGTTTACAAAAAGAAAACTCTCCTCGTCAGTTAACCAAGTACATGTTTCTCCAACTATACACAAAGACATAAGAAGACTAGAAAATTTTAAAAGGAGAAAACTATGGGATGAAAATAAAATAATTTAGGGGACTAAAATTAAGCTCTGACCCTATAACATCCTTAAGAGACCTACCTAAAAATACTGTATGATTAAAAATATTAATTTTGCAATATAAGTCTTCTTATATCTCCAAAACAAAAGTCTTGTTCTATTGTCACTCTCCACTCACAGCTAACCTAGAGGCTTTGCATGCAACGATGTCATGGCCTCATGGGTGACGCAGTGAACGTTTTCTTTTTCCCCACGTACTACTAATAATTGCTATACAAATAAAGAGGTTATTTGTGAAATAAACAAAAAACATAATTAGATTTTTGTTTGTTGGTGAATTTGGTTTTGTTTTTAAAATATTGGGGAATTTCTGATAAGTAAAACTAATGCGATGATTTTGTAAGGTTTAGCAATGTTAATGGGCTGACAATTTTCTACATTCTTGTCGGCTTGGCCCATACAATTCTGCACTCATCAGTCTCACGGGTCACGATGCAGGACTGCAATTTGGATAATGATGATAACGAGATTTTCCGAATCATCACTCAAAAAGGTGGGCTTATGATTTGTTAATGGGCCCTGATTATACCAAGTTCAGTTTGATCTAAAACAAGTTAGCTTAATAAAAACACTAATTAAGCAAAAAAGGGACCAAAGTCAAGACGATGATCTTCTCCGGCGAGTCGACGGCGTAGATTTATCATCGACGGTGGTAGCTGAGCCAGGACTCTCAGACGTGTCAGAGCTACTAACATCCCCGACACCATCTCTGTCTTTACCAGTCCAAAGCTTCGAGAAAATCCGAGACATCACAACTCCTTTAGCCTTCGTCTTCTCAGAACCAATTGTCTTCTCTCTCGTCTCCTCCGTGGCCGTGACTGAGTCACACTCTTCTTCCGTATTCGTCCTCGAGCTCCCGTGAGAGCCGCTAGGTGGAAGAGAAGGTTTCGCAGTAGCGCGAACCTGCTCGAAGAAGAGAATCTGCACAACGACACGTAAAGGTAACCGCTCGTTTTGCACGGCGTGAGCACATGCCTCCGGTGATAGTTTCCGGCAATCCATTAATCTGCATATCGATTTCTTCTCGCTCTTTGCCATTCCTGGATGTTGCTGCAAAACCATATAGATACTTTATTGAGGATAACTGTAACTATCTTTAAAGGGAAGAAATGATTTGAGAGCAGAAGCTACCTTCAAGAACATGTCAATGGCACGATAAACTCCATCGTGTGATGATCTTGGGAAACACGAAACCTTTTCTGCTATCGCAATAAACTTCAAAGGAGAGAGATTCGGTTCGATTCTCGCTATTTCACTCAAATATCCATCGATTAGCTTTGCGACAGCTGCTCTCGAGCTGTCTGAAACAAACACACTTCCTTGCTCGATGTCTGAACAACCAAGCTCGTCTCTTTTCTCTGTTTGTGTAATAAACTCATCGATCAAAGTCTCAACAATGTCAACGTCATAGACTGTTTCACTTCCCTCTGAAGAAGCTCTGATCAAGAGATCATCCACATTTGCTTCCTCTAGCTTCTCTCCTATTCTCCTACTCAACTCTCTCCTCTCTTCTTCTCCACACTCCAGAGAGACAGATGACGATTTCAAAAGCTTGATCAAGAACCCACAAGAAACACTCTGTTTCTCGCTAGGCAGCAACGAGATCAACGTCTCCACGTCATGATCGTCATCTGTTTGGATTCTCTTCGCTGCATAATATACCTCAAGAGCTTCTCCTATAACCTCAGGTGAAACTGAAACACCACCTTTTCTTCTTATAGTTGAAATAACTCTTTTGTATAAATCAATGCTAAGCTCGGTGAGATCCTCCACCCACCAATCTCTAGGCACCCCATTATTAACCTTTCTTCTGTTATACGTAAAAGACCAATCTACTCTCGCTGGATCCATTGCAGCTTTCGAAGCGATAGTTTCCAAACACCTTACATCTATCTTCACATCTTTTGACCACGGATGAAACGTTCTTGTCGTCTGTAGAACTATGATGGAGTCTTTCCAGCTTCTCAGAACACTAGAGTTCAAGAAAACCTCTATCTTGTAAACAAGATTCCCGGTTTCGATAGATTCATACATCTCGAGATACTCAGCAGCGCAACGCACGGATACAACGTTGTAAGCGTTGAGTGTCACAGCCATTCCGTAGCAGAACTTGGCGCATACCTCGAACCCTGGAGGTCCTCCTGGGATGTCAGGAATGCTTATTTCATCATCTGGTTGTTGTTGTTGTTCATTGATCGTTGCAGCTATTAGTTTCTGAAGACGAGCGCTTTTGGACAGAAGAGGAAACTGTTTCCAAAAACCAAAAACAAGAAGTTGTTTTCACTATAGAACAGAGTAAGCTAACATTATGAGTTGAGAATCTAGTCTTACCTTATGGAGATAGAACTTCACGTCTCCAACATTTACTACTACATCGGTGGCTAGGTCCGATGCTACATACCTGTAAGCAGCCAGAAAAAACTAAAGATTCATATGATCAAGAACCACTCTAATCATGGAAGACGTTTTTACCTTATGCAATCTTCTTGAGACTGAAATGAATCAGGTTTGGATCCAAGTTTCATAAACTTCATTTCTGAAGATTGTTCTGCTATCTTCTTGTCTTAAGCAGGATCTGAGAAATAGTTGTTGTCAGGACAAGAAGCATTAAGGATTCAAAATCTGAGATCCTTATTGGATGCAAAAGGTATAAACAAGAAGAGTGTCGTTGAAGCAATAATCTGTAGACTTTAAGACTTAAACTTAAAGAGAAGAAATCTATATTTGCTTGTTTAGTTGCTAACCCCTAAGAGATTAAAGAGAGATGCTCAAATCCGACACGTTGCGTAGTTCTTTATTAACAAAGTCTCTGTTTATTTTTCAATGGTTCTGTTTTTGTATACGGAATCTTTTCAGAAAAGCAACAAAGGAAGAAGAAACAAAAACCCAGAACCCTAGAAAAAAGTGGGAATATTATCCGGTTTAAGAATAAAGCAGTGTTCTTGGTTAGTGTCGTGGAACAAAAGCATTTAAATTAAAGAATAACGATGGAGAGTTTGCCAAAGGAGGAAAGAAAATGATTATGTTATGTTTTGTGAGATGTAATCAATTATCCAAAACCTGTGGATTATCTAATCAGATCGACCCATTTATAGAAAAATATGGTATTTTCAAGATACCAAAAAAACATGTGGTTCAAGTTTTAAATCTACCAAACTAAGAACTTAAAAATATGTAAGTTTACTCCCAAACCTAGAAAAAAAAAGACGTGATTATATGTTTTTACATGGACTTTAGAACAGGGCAAGTAAAAAAACTGCAAGAAAATGAAATAGGAATCCACGAGAATTCATACCTTTGATGGAAAGAGAAGGCTTCTTTGTAATTATGGAGTGAAAAAACACAAAGACAGGGGGGAAAGTGTGAGCTGCTGTTTGTAGGCAGAGAACTCTAATCCAAGAGAGATCCGACAAAACACAAAACAGCAATCCAACAAAAGAAAGAAAAAGGTAAGAAAGCCTAAAAGTTTTTTTTAAACAGAGAGAATCAAAGAAGATGAGCTGTTATCTTCTATCTTCTTCTTTCTCAACTTAGTGCAAATCTGAAACCCTCAGAATGTTCTGTCCCCTTTTATCTCCCCTCTCTCTCTCTCCTTCCAATGTCACACTCTCTGAATCAGCACCACCGCCTCCACCACTCAGCCTAACTTTATTTAAAATTTGATTTTATATGAATAAAAAATTGTTTTCTTATAATTTACCCAGGATTTGTCTCAGTGATGTGTTGCTCTTTTTTTCTTTCTTTTATATAATGAATAGAAACTGAAATCAATGGTTGTAACTATGAAGTGTAATAGTAAAGAAGTAGCTACGATTTTAATGAGTGTATTTATAAAACTCAGACACGCTAAATCTGACAAGTGAAACTGTGCTCTGCTTCCTTTTATCAATATCCACATTCTGACTAGCTCTCTCTTTTGTAGAAATGAGTAGATAGATAATTTTTCTCACTCGTGGATTTATGACAACTAGTTTGGTTTCATGTGTTGACCAAGGAAACCCAATACTTCTCGGTCAAAGTAAACATGAATTTGTGAGGATAATAGTAACTATCTTTCATTTATAACCAGAACTAAGAGACAAACACTATTAAGTATATCTTTTTAACATTTAAACAATAGATTTGATTTCTTTAATAAATGATAGGTCGATACAACAAGTGAACCAGTCTTTTGCCCTAGTGGACAAACGGGGACCGCACGCAACATTTTTTCCCGTAATAATATGCTTTTATATTATGAATATGACTGGATGTAAATATTAGAGTAAAACTAGTTCAGTTGTTACTCTTATTTTCACTTTTGCGACCAATCAAATGAAATGATATTTCAGCCATTTATTCTAAAAAATAGGGAAAAATCAACGAAAATAGAGTAAATTCTTCATCTATACTTTAAATAAATGAAAACATTTCACACTTCATTTTTTCCACCATTTTACTCTGCCAGGTAACTACGTTAGAAGAAATATTATACGTCAAACTGTTTAGCTTTTCTCTGCCTTTTAATTCTCTTTACAGTCACCAACACTGAAATCTAAAAGGATCCAATGTGAATTTAAAATATGTTTCTAGACAAACATTATATTTAATATTTTTAACATGGGTTGTACCACGTCACCTTCAGGCACATCCGCATGAAAGTGCTTCACAAACTTTATAAAACAAATTGTTTATCTTCATTTATATAAGGAATCTGACGGCCATCATCACCCTAGTTTGTAAGGCAACGTAATTTAATTAAACCTATAATGTTTTATATAATGCAATTAAAGAAAAAGGTGAAGCATATTTATTCACTTATAATTTGTTTTATCAAGTCATTATGCACGATACATTGATTTTGTTTACATAATTACATTACCGGCAAGCTCTCGAACTGTTTTTGAATGTAAAAGGTATTGACAAAACAAAAAACGTAAAAGGTATTGACATAAACAAAAACATAAGAGCTTCATTTAAAAAAACATATTAAGATCATTAAAAATAAAAGGAGAGCACATTAAAATGAGGGTCACATGATTAAGGAGAAAGATAAGGCATACTTAAGAGTTTGGTCGGTTAGGGGAGCGATGATGATTACTTCCAACTGTTTTGGTCAATGGACTTTAAAGACTGAACATTAGTACATTTCACATGTGCTTTGTAGATTTTTTTCAACAATTATATACCACCAAGTCAGTAGTAGTTTATTTCCTCAATATGTTGATTTTTGCCAATTTGAATAGCGACGTTTTTAGGTGCTAAACTAGTAATGAAAGATAGATAGCGTAGTTGGAAAAGGACAGATGTGTAACGTCTCGTAATCTTGCTTTCTTAGCAAAAAAAAGAAAGTTTAATCTTGCTCTATGTTTTGTAGTACCCATGTCTTGTAGTATAACACGAATTAATTAGTAAAATAAGATAACATAGTTATGAGAAAGCACATGGGAGACGCAGATTCTCATGGACAAACAAGATCGCATGCATGCATATTTGCTGATTCACCTCCGTGTGTGGGTAACATGTTCGAATCATTACGGTCAAAGCTGTTGTAGTTTTCAATTTTTACTCCCTTATAACAACTTTGTTTTGTTTTATTTCTCCTCACTATATTAATCTTTTGGAACAAATATTACTCTCAAATCATCTGATCAAGTCAAATGTTAGGATCGAAATATATACGTTTCTCCATTTCCATGGCCATTTAAGAAAGGCCCAATAAATAGTCTCATATTGGCCTGTTAATCAGGCCTGTTAAGTGGGTTTATATTTGAATGCTGAGTTGGTGGACGATGACGGTCCACAAAATTTGTTATTTTATAATCTTTTTGTTGAGCAACTCTATTTTATAATCTTGTATCAGTAAATGTTATATAGTTCTGTTGACTATGGTCTATATATATTAATATTCCATTAATAGTTATAATTAGGACTCGAAATAAATTAGGTGTTTGTTTGGTGTGTTGTAAACATGTTTTTCGGTTTATCTGGATCGAGTTTTGCTTATTGCTATCAAATTTAATAAGTGAGGATTTTACATTTTCGATAAAACCAGAATCAAGTCAGAGATGTTCCAAATATTTAATTTATCAAGACTAATACGTGCCATGGAAACATTGCAAATCATATTAAAATATGAAATTATGACAGGTATTTATTGGCTATTATTGATTAAAATATTTATTGTGAAGGAACAGATCACTTGGAGCTGTGAGTGGCTTTCCTTTGCTTATGGAATCAAATGAAGTATACTTTACGAAAAATAAATAAATAAGAATTTCAGTATTACAAAACAGTCCACTATATATAAATAACATGTATGATCCAATCATCCATCTCTATTATTTTCTTAAGGAAAATATTCCAGTATCCCAATTGTTTTCTCTATCTATAACCAATTCCAGCAACAAATAAACATTTCTCTTTAAAAAATAATAATAATAATGCAACTGCAATTGCGCAAGTCCACTCCAATCATTTTCATTACAGACTCAGTCAAAACTGAAGCAACTGGTAAGAAACGGCCCTTCTTTTACTCTTGCGTCCACTAAACCCCATTCCTCGCTTGAAAGTTGACTTTTTATCTAACAGAGTCAACGTTAAGAAATGACCACCGAGACTTGGTCAGCCGGTAAATTTAAGTCAAATCCACGGTGGCCGCCTATAGCGCTTTGTTCTTCCGCCGATGATCTTTCAATATCATCAACGTCGCTGACGTCACTACCACCGACGACTTCAACGCTGCTACTTGCTTTACCGTTCGCGTTATGGCCACCGTCATAGTGACAGCGTTTGTGTCCACCTAAGGCTTGACCAGAGGAAAACGACTTGAAACATATAGAACATGTGTGAGTCTTCCTGCTCTGACTAACTCCGTTACCGTTAATAACAACGGAACCGCCGTTACTGTTAATATGGGTGTTACAAGACGGCTCTTGGTTACTTGGAACGTCAATGTTATTCACCGGTTTCCGGTGACTGGTCTTGTGTCCACCTAAGGCTTGGTAAGAGGAAAACGACTTTCCACAGACAGTACACTTGTAACCACGGTGGTCGGATGACGGCGGAGACGGTGGAAGAGGAGATTTTACGGCGGAGCCACGAGCGAGCATGAGGAGACAGAGAGCGAGATACTCTTCTTCGGAAGGAGTCGTTTCTTGGCTGTGATGATTCTGATCAAAACGTTGTCGTTTGGTACGTTTTCTTTTAGCCCATTGCTCGAGATTCTCCGGCTCCATTTCTTCACGACACCGGAGGAAAGGCCGAGCAGTGGCGGTGGCTGAAGTGGGAGAACTGAGAGTCTCGAGAGCCATGTATATATATGGTTTTATATTCTGAGATGTGATCTTGAGGTATCTAAGAAGAAGAAGAAGAAAGAGTGAAGTGTGTGATGTATTGGGAGCACGTCTTGAGTTTGTGTGTTGTGTATGTTTTCAGAGCTGGTTTGATTTATATATATATTTTTTGTTAAACAACTTAAGAATTTTGGGATTGAGAGTGGGAACGTGGGCTATGAGTGATCAAGTGGTGCTGCTCTTGCTTTCTTCAATCCATAAGTTCCTTTATTTTATAGCATAATAATATTGTCATTAATTTTTTGGAATATTTATACCAAGTCCATACATTATTTTTAGTTAGAAATCGCCAAACTTATTGGGAAATTTCGTAGAATAGTATTAAGTTGAATGGTAGTAAAAGATTACTATTCAGCAATGTATATATTACGACACTCTCGAGTAACCAAAATATATAGTTGTCGTCATATACACTCATAACCATCGATCCTATAAATCATTATAACGTAAAAGAATATAATTAAAATTTAAACTAAGGTAGTTATTTTTAAACAGAGTGCCATATCTTTGGAGTTGTATTTAATTTTTTTTAAACAAAGAAGCAGCTTTTGCCACTCATAGAGTATAATCTCTTTTATAGTTTTGTGATATGTGGTGGCATTAGGACGTTGCTTATCTGGCATTGTTAGAGAAGGCTGGATTCTTCTGGAGGCGAACGTGGCGGAATACTAATGGTGAGACTTTTCGGTTGGATAGTTAAAAGTCGGTACGTGACTTTATGCTCAGACTACACGACCATTACAGTTCGTTGCACCACCGTCAACACCATCTCTGTTTGGTTGATCCTAAACTTCTATTGGTTTATCTAGAAGAGAAAACTACTTTCTTTAAGCTTCTCAAGAGGTGCATGAATATATAAGGAATAATTTTGTGTGAAACTTGCCCACTAGCCAGTAGTCCACCAACTTAAACCCAACACAACGATGTGCTAAAAAAAAAGAAACTATTCTGTTAAATAATAACTGGGCTTCGTTGACGACGGTAAAAAAGAAAGTGGAGTACTTGGTCTTAGTCTTTGCTTTGTCTTGTTGCATTATAAAATGGGGTCGTCGTTGCTCATAAGAGGTTAGTCAACTCAACTGCCAAAACACTTCAACTAATCTAAAAGCTGTCGTTTTTGCTGAAGAATATTATGAATTTTTCAACACGATTTATTGTCGACAGTATATAGAAACAGTCTTTTGAATATTCGCATAGTTAACAATTACAAAAAGAGAAATGTAATTAATGATCAATTGGTAAGACCTACATGAAACAACAAATCTCAGGAAATGGCAAGTAGACAGTATTGTTTTGTTAATAAATAAAAACAGTACATAAGGAACAAACAGAATCAGAGTGGCGCAGCGGAAGCGTGGTGGGCCCATAACCCACAGGTCCCAGGATCGAAACCTGGCTCTGATAATAATTATTTTTTTATTTTTCTTTTATGAAAAATAAGCCCATTAACAATTGAAAGTGGGCTGAGTTAATCTTGGGCTTACGCGTTATAGGTATTATTTTGATGGACTTACACTATCACGTCGTATTATTGGAATAAGCCCAATGGACACTATGCCCGACCGTAGCTCAAAAAATGAAAATAACACGTGAAAGGTTGTGAGTGGGTTGTCAGGAAAGAAAGCCACAGGCTGTTATTTAAAGTGAAGAATATTTCGTTATTTATTAAGTCAAAGTCGCATTTCTCTCTATCTTCAACCGCTTCTCCTCCTCCAAATCTTGGCCGATATCTCTGCATCTCCGATCAAACGATGAGCAAAGGTCCAGGTCTGTTCGCCGATATCGGCAAGAAAGCCAAAGGTAACGTCACCGTATAACTCTTCCTCTATCAATCTCGTCTCGTCGGTGAAAGAAATCGCGCTAATATGATATGATGCTACTGCCTTGTTCATTGACTCGTAGTGCTGATTCCGATGTTGATTTGATGTTTTCTCCTCTCTTCGTGTTTAGATCTGTTGACGAGAGACTACAACACCGATCAGAAATTCAGTATCTCCACATTCAGTGCCTCCGGCGTGGTACGTCTCATATCGATTCATCTTCTATTAATATTCTCAGATTCTCGTCTGTGATATCGTTTGCATTGAGCTTTATATGTTGCCGTTCTGATTGATCTTATCAATTTCATTAGTTCTGGATTAGATCTTTGGTAAAACTGTATCAATTGAGGCTTCTGGATACAGAAGTTTATACTCTATGATTGGTTGTACATTTTCTTTGTAGAAGAGAGTTATGGCGTGTGTGACAGTACCAAGTAGCTAATAGCATTTTTGTTGCTTGACATTTCTGGTTTTCTGGAAACTAATCTAGCAGATTAACGCCATGAATGGAGGATATAGCCTTTATATTTATTTTCTCTGCGTTGTTGTTGTTTAGGCACTTACGTCTACTGCTCTGAAGAAAGGAGGAGTGCATGCTGCTGATGTTGCCACTCAATACAAGTACAAGAATGCTGTCTTCGATGTCAAAGTCGACACTGATTCTACTGTAAGTCTGTTTTACTACTAGATCATCCAGTACATAGTTAGCACGTGTTTCAAACCTAATATGTGTATTTGCTTTGGCAGATTTTGACAACAGTCACATTCACTGAGATTCTCCCATCAACAAAAGCCATTGCCTCCTTCAAAGTCCCTGACAACAGCTCTGGCAAGGTTAACAAAACCTAGAACCGTTTTTTTTTTTTGTATGTCTTTCAGTGGTTTTGAGCTTAACTTGTTCATCTTTGAATTTCATTAACAGCTCGAGGTTCAATACTTCCACGACCACGCAACTGTTACCGCTGCAGCTGCTTTGAAGCAGAACCCGTTGATCGACATAACAGCGACTCTAGGTACACCAGTCATCTCATTTGGTGCTGAAGCTGGATACGACACATCCTCCAAAACTTTCACCAAGTACAACGCCGGAATCAGTGTGACCAAACCAGATGCATGCGCTTCCATAATTTTGTAAGAAAGAATCTCAATATCTCAGATAAAAGTAAATCAGTAGCTATATGTATTGTGTGGTTATGATCTGAATTTTTTTGACAGGGGAGACAAGGGAGACTCGATCAAAGCATCTTACCTTCATCACCTTGACGTATCTAAGAGAAGCGCAGCTGTTGGTGAGGTTTACAGGAAGTTCTCGACTAATGAAAACACCATAACGGTTGGTGGGTTGTATGCGATTGATCATACGACTACAGTGAAAGCTAAGCTGAACAACAATGGCAAACTCGGTGCTCTTCTTCAGCACGAGGTTGTGCCCAAATCACTAGTGACTGTTTCCAGTGAGATAGACACTAAGGCGTTAGACAAGCATCCAAGGTTTGGTCTTTCTCTTGTTCTCAAACCTTGAAGAAGTCTCCCTGCCGTAGAATTTGAGAGTTTTCGTTTTTCTATTTTGGAATAAATAGTTCCGCAGTGAAAATTGACGGATAAATTCTTTTTTTTTTTCGGATATGTTTGGTTTTTGTTATTTTCACTAAGCAATTCTTGGTACATTTCTTTTTTATCAAAGCAGATGTCATTATCTCATCATCCTCACATATCAAATTTGAAATTAAATTTTTCTTTAAATTGAATTTACAATTTTTCTTGGGTTCCCATTTGTCTGCATCTACATAATAGAAGATCCATTTAAATATCTTATGTAACGAATACATCCATTAATATACTCGTTTATTTGATATAAACTGATAAGGGTTTAACTCCTACCCAATAAAAGATAAGCTCGCCAAATCACATTGGAGAATCTCTAAATATTGGATTAGGTGAATAATCCGACAATGCCATCTATGTCTTCACGTGCCAATCGCGCTCCAAAGAGCATGCGTCGTTAACACTCGCGTCCATCATGGCTTCCAGCCTTCCACGAGCCATTATATCGTTTATTAAAGCTCATGCTTCACAGCCACGGTGGCTCGTGTCCATCATGGCTGAGCCACCGTTGAGTATGTTCATTTGAATCAAGTAGACAAAAATATTATTAAAGCTTATTACATAGTTTTATAAGAGATTATTGATTAGACAAGTGTTTAAACTGATTTAATAGTCATTAAATTGATAAGCTTTAATAGTCATTTTATATTCAAGTAGACAAATTATAAAACGTGTGACAAAAATACTGTTGAGTCACACTTATTACATACAAATGCTTGATATAATTAATGTCATACTTACAATTCTTAAAATATTCTGTTTCACTGATATTTTTCAAAAAAAAAAAAGAGAGTAAATACAAAGCAAAATCAATGGCATGTACACACTCAACTCACGAGTCGCCACTATATATTCACTTGTCGAGTTTCTCCCGAAGAAGTTGGATGAATGGAAAACAAAGCAAAACACTTTCCTTTCTCTTGGAATGCTTTAGCGAGGAAGAGCAAGACCATAACCTTCATGATAAGAGAGAGAGCAAGCATAGCCGCCCAAAGCCGATACATCGAAGCCCTAAAGGGTTTACACTGGTTGGAGACGATGCTAGATAACGTGTCTTTCATGTAAAGGCATTGTGTTAGGTTTTGAAGAGAAGGCAATATGTCCAGCATGCCCTGAGCTGAGTTGCTGTAAGCATAGACTCTTAGGTAAGCTGCTTCCGGAATGAATTTCCCGGTAATTCTGCAGGTTTCCAGTGGAACTTTGTCGTGGCATGTGAATCTTGAAAGAACCTAAAAACACAAAAGGATATTTTGTTCACTTGTCTGTCTATATGTCTTACGAATATAAATCTAACCAAACCTTACTTCATGGTAGCAACAAAGTCTCACATAGTTGGAATGAATGATGGTCTAATTTATTTATTGTCAATTAGTTTTATTTTGTAACTCTTTCTAACTTAATATGGTATCAAACTATTACCCGATATTCTTAAATAAAATGGATTTAAAAAACTTACGTTTGGGAACTCGCCGATTGGAATGGCGCCATTGGAGCAACGTTGTGGTGTGTAGCTGTTAATCTGTTGTCCAGCAAACGGATCACATACCAGTCCAGATTTGGGCGCCAACGATGCAGTGTTACTCGTCAACGCATAAGACCCCATTGAATCTGCTACTTTTGAGTTTAACTAAAAGAAAAGACAAATTCAAAAATCAAGAAATAGAGGATTTAATATCTTACAATTTTTTTTACCTCGGTGATGAAGTTACGGATCATTGAGCTGACTTCAATTAGGGTTTTATCAGAGTGAAGAGGATCCATACAAGGGGAAAGACTTGACAATGTATTGTTTTGTGGGTTTTGTACAAAGCCACTGAATGCTGAACAAACGTCTTCTGCGAATCTGCGGTTGAGTGTGAATATGAGGTGTCAGGGTTTAGGAACAAACTTGAGGTTCTTCTTTTAGGGTTTGGTTAACTTACGTGTGAAGGAAGAAATCGAAGCCAGTTAGAACCCAAGAAAGAGTGGTTAAGATCCAAAACAAGAATATCACCCTTTTTAGAAACAACAAGAAAGAAAAACATAAATGATATTTATTTATTTATTTACAAAACTAACAAGAAAAATGTTGAACCGATTTTGATTGCTTACATAATGAATCCAGGATGCCAATGAAGCAAGAGAGGAGCTGAGATAGACAAAAAAAAAAAATCATTAGGCACATAAAAGATGATCAAGTTATCATAACTTTTAGTGAATGTTAAATGATCTTACCAAAGGCCAGAAGCAGAACAAACAAGTTAGTCGATGCAATCATAAGATGAGTTACATACCTGAAAAACAATTAAAAGAGCAGAATAAGCAGAGAAACAGATGAAATGACAAAAACAGAAAAACAGAGAAGAAGCTATATATGTTACGAGATGTTGATGGCGAGATCAATGGTGGGACTGTTAGTGTGAACAAAGCTTTGAATAAGCAGAGATCCTTTTCTAAGTCGATGGCTAGTGACATTGAGAAGATGAGTCGTTTTCTGATCATAAGGAAGCAGCAAGTACTGTATTTTCGTTAGCGATGTTATCACTGTACGTATGTTTCTATCAACATCTTCTCCTGCTTTGTCTATTGTCTCTTTCATCTCCTCTGTTCTGTTCTTCGAGCTCTGGTTCGCTGCTATAACTATCCCTGACGCTGCCCTATTCCCAATTTTTTCATTTATTATTGATATTGTAAACTAAAGAAGATCCAACGTAACTAAACTTAAACATGCATGTGCATTAAAGCTTACATGGAAAGAAACATGAAGAGGAGGAGAAGTAAGAAGAGAGGAAGATAGTAACGGTCCAGATATGGGCATCGCGTGGAAGAAACGCGACTTCTTTTGTCAGAGAAAGCTAGGTAAAGTCCCAAACATACGCCGGCAATAAGTAACACTCCGGCGACTGCATACCCGTGTATTCCGGTAAATGCCGTAGCCTGATTTAAATTATATTAACATTTATGCTATTATATGACAAATAGTACATATACCATTCTACAACCCCCACCAGAAAACACTAACATATTAATTAATCTTTATATTAACTTATATGACCAAATATCTAAAATGTAATAGATATTATAAAATGAATATTAGTTATATTTAATTTTGTAATAAGTATAATTTTTCTCATAAAAAAAAAAAAAAAAGAGATAGAAGAGAGACTCACTGCCCAGTAATGTTTGTTTCTAACGTCGAAACTTCCGTGGTAATACGTAAAGCTGTTAAGAGGATCACGTCTCTTAAACCTCTCATCATCTCCACCGTCCGGATAACTGGACACCGCTAAGATAGGAGAGATCACGGCCGTTAAGAGGAGCTGAGACAGAACTCCGATGTTTCTTGATTTTGTCATGTTGGAGAAGTTGATGATCGAAAATCATGTTACTTATATTTATTATTCCAATAAATGTTTATTATTATTGTCTTTCTTGTTCGTGTGTTTTGGCTTACTTAGTAAGGTAAGGATAGCTTGTGGCTAGATTGTTCTTAAAAAGTTTTTATTTTTTATATAATTGAAGAAAGGAGAGTGATTATAGAGTAACGTATCTGGGGCCATTTTCTGTGGGTTTTTTTATTTGACTCATTCTTTTTTTTTCTTTCTAAAAAGGTAAAAGATCAAACTATACACTATAACTGATACTAAAGTATATATAGGTAAAGTAATATATAAAACCAGACTCGCTCCTGATTTACGACCTGGTGTATATGAGCTCGGACCAAATGTGTATTACAAGATTTGACATACTTCTCACATGAAAGAGGTTTTTGATCTTGTACTCTCGCTCACATCAGTGTTTGTAGAAAATATCACATTGGTGTTGTCATGTGTTTGTAGACTTCTTCTACAGACTCTTGGCATGACACTTGTTTCAGTGGATGATGCACCAGATCTAATCAGTTTTTCTCACAATAATACACTTTGAATCCGGAAAATTTTCTGACTAGTTAATACTTATATAAGTTTATTAGTGGTTTTAATAGTTCAAGGAATCAAATTAAACGTTTTATATGAGATTAATGATTAGGCAATAGCCTAGTTTAATTGTTTGAGTGTTTAAACTGATTTTCTAAAACAAAACATTTCTAAAATCGTTTTAAACCACATAAATATGGTCGAGTGGTACGACAGGTTAGAAAATGTGTTAAATATTTTGGGTGCGAAACCTTTCAAATTTTACCCGTTTGTGTGGTTAGACAACATAAATATCTAATTTTCATTGCAAGCACGAGATCGGTTTGGTATCGGTGAACAGACCCTTAAAGAACTAGTGGTTGAAGACTCGGTCCGCCAGATACCTCATATTAAGAATTTTTTTTTTTGTAGGTTTGTCGACTAAACGGATGTATAGACGCTACCAAAACCGATTTTAGAATACTGGCTACAATAATTTCTACACTTGTAAACAAAATTAAGAAACCCAAACCAGAATGCATCCTGGCCCCTAGACGTGAGTTTAGTCTTTCTTATATAACCAACCCATTACTATTGGGCTTGAAAAACCCATCTAAATAACTAGCTGAAACGGCCCGTATAAGTGCAGCTTCCAATCCCACCAACTCCCGCCAATTTCTCCTGGGATCGCCCACTCACAAGCTAATCATTGGATCGTGATTAATACGCGCCGCCTCGGCGTGATCTGCATTCGTCCGAACTTCTCTCTGTCCCATCGAATCTGTCTTCTCATTGGCTAAATCCAAAATTTAAATAAACACAGCTCCACGAATTTCGCTCTGTCACACGCAGACTTCTCCCTATATCACATCTGAACCGTTAATCTCACGGACCTACACAGATTCAACGGTCCAGATTTCGTACCTATTATCTCGCCAGCTCTATTTGCTGTGTGTCTAGATTTTGACAGAAACAAACAAAATCTAGAAGAGAGAAGCGAGAAGAAGCTTCCATTTAGCAGAGACCACAGAGAGAGATCCGTGGAGGAGAATTTCCACCAGACCGATCTGTAGTCTACGAATCTCTGTCTTCTGTCGGAAACTTTGAATTGTCTGAATCATTAAAAAAATGGGTTTGTGGGATGTTTTTCTCAATTGGCTTCGCAGGTTAGTTCCTATTTGAATCCTAAGGTTTTTAGATTAGACAATACAAATTGGGAATCAAATCATTGGATCTTAAACTGAATAGAGAGTTTGTTAAACGATATTGCAAGTCTCTTCTTCAAGGAAGAGATGGAGCTTTCATTGATTGGTCTTCAAAACGCAGGAAAGACCTCACTTGTTAACGTCGTTGCTGTAAGTCGTATGCTCTTCTTATCTCTACAAAAATCCCTTTCCTTCTTTATTTCTTTCAACCACTCTATTGATGCTCTCTCCTCTTTTTATCTCTTCTTGTTCAGACCGGTGGATACAGTGAAGACATGATTCCTACGGTGAGTCAATACTTCTCCCTCTATGTTGATTGCTTGCTTTTGGATTTAATAGTAAAAGAGGAGTTTTTTTTACTTCTTTTTTTCAGGTTGGTTTCAACATGAGGAAAGTGACAAAAGGAAGCGTCACAATCAAACTTTGGGATCTCGGTGGCCAACCTCGGTTCCGCAGCATGTGGGAACGTTACTGCCGTTCTGTTTCCGCCATTGTGTAAGAGAAAAAAAGTCTCATGCTTTCCTACTTGTCACACACTCTTGGCTTGACTATTTTTGTGTTCTTCTTCTTCTTCCAGGTATGTAGTTGATGCTGCTGATCCTGACAACCTTGGTGTCTCCAAAAGCGAACTACATGATTTGTTGAGTAAGATGTCGCTTACTGGTATCCCTCTTCTTGTCCTTGGTAACAAAATCGACAAGCCTGGTGCTCTGTCTAAAGAAGCCTTTACCGAGGAAATGTAAAGTCTTCTAAAACATGAAAACACAACACTAAGAAGACTTGTGCCTTTTTTAGCTTCTTGATTCTGAAGATGCTTTTTTCTCCATTGTTTTACACAGGGGGCTCAAGTCGCTTACGGATAGAGAAGTTTGCTGCTTCATGATATCTTGCAAGAACTCTACCAACATTGATCAAGTGATTGATTGGCTTGTTAAGCACTCCAAGTCTGCTAGCTAAACAGAACTCTCTCTCTCTCTCTCTCTGCAAGCGCTTGATCTTTTGCCAGTCTTCATGTGTGTTGCTCCTTTGATGATGATGGTGGAAAACAATCCTGTGAAAACACACAAGATTAGTCTTTGTTTTGCTGTTCTCTGTATATTAGATTTTGATTGGTTTTCTTCTTAAAGCAACGAGATTCTTCTTCCTTCAGGGCCTCTTATTTTTCAGATTCATGAAATAGAAAATAAGCAGGATCATCTACTGATCTACAAACAGAAAATATAAAGACTCAGGTTTTTACAGAATCTCAGAGTTATGAACATACAAACTGCGGCAACTCTGAGATATCACATGATTCAAGACCTAAGCTCTTGAAACATGAAACCAGTAATGGTTCGAATGTATATATATATATAAGGGCTTGCTTCCCCATAATGGCTTCTGTTTTACCAAGTATGATTGCTGATCCTGAACTTCAAAGCTTTCACGGCAGCCTTAGCATATATTTGAGCAGCTTCAGCTTCGGCTTCTGCTCTATCTGCCTCTTTTGCTGCTTCTTCAGCCTCTGTGATTGCAAACTCTGCCTCTGCGACTGCTCTTGCAGCAGTTTCTGCAGCTTCTTGTGCTGTCATGCCTTTTATCATAAACAACTCTCCCTCTGATCTTGACTTGGTGAGAATATTGGCGCTGTTCCCCTTGGGTTTTGGTGAGTCGTTCTTGTTGTTTCCTTCTAAACAGAGTTGAGGAGACTTCTGTCTTGCTCCTGGGTTAGTGAAATTAGTAGAGAACCTGTACTTGTGCTTTATCTGAAAGCGAGAACAAGAACGAGTAAAGCACTTGAAAATGGTGAGAGTATAACGAAGTGTGCGTTATTCATGTGTTTACCTTAACTAATGGTCCATTTGACGATAGATGCTTTAATCTTACAGCCACATGTCTTTTCATATTCACCGGAGTCTTGAAATTCTCCTGTAAAATTTTACAGATACTACTAAGTAATGCGGCCAGCAAGCGCCTTAAAAGGAAACAGAGAATCCTAATGATAAGAGTTACCTCTATATACATAAAGATGGATGTTCTGTCAGAACCGCGTGGCTCCTTCAAGTTGGTAATAGCCTCCAAGATGATCTTGTCCAAACTACAAGAACAAGCAATAGCTCAAGATCTCTTATAATTAATCAAATTAGAACAAAAAATAAATAAAAAACCTTGTAATTGATTTCTTTGAAGCATGAGTTCGTGGGGATCCAACACCAGAGCCTCCAGGCAATGTTGGATTTGTCTGTTCTTCGCCGTTCGCCAAAGGCACAATGCTAAGAGGTGTAGTGTTGTTGTCATTCTGTTTAGGAGGAGCAGCCGGCAGTGACCTTTTAAGTGCAAGTTTAGCCTTCTTCCTTGAACCCCATAAGGCAGTCACACTTATATTTCTCCACTTGTCCTGTTACACTTAGAAATATCAAAGATTAATAATCACAAAGCAGATATCTTTTTATCCAAATCCCATCACTGATTACCTTGAGATCGACATTAGAGCGAGACTTGAGAAGAGAGCTAAAGTGAGGATCAGAGAGAATGGTACGCCACTTGCCAGTGCCATGTTTGAGAACACCGGCTTTAAGGGCTGCTTCTTCTTCCGGTGTCCACTTCTGCTTTGGGGCACCCATCCAACAACTTGTCAAGAAACTAAAGTTTCAATTTTTCTCTGCAAAGAGATGAAAACACCACAAAACACGATCAAATGAAGCTAAACAATTCTTGTCTACAAAAGATCCAACTTCTCAAATTTTAAACAAAGCCTAAAAGAGGATCAAATCCAGTGATTTAAACAACAACAAAAATCCATCAATTACGCCAACAATCATAATGTTATACCAAAATCAAATGCGACGATCTGAGACAACCCAGAGAGCAGAAACCAAAAAAAAAAAAACGAGAATTGAGGAAAGAGGAGAAGAAGCATGCCAGATCAAATGGAACCAAAGGAAAGTTTTTGAGGGAAAGACTTGATGATGAAAGGTGATTCCTCGAGAAGATGTGTCATGGATCAAATGTGAATCTTACAGTTTCGCTTACACGAGCGAAGAAGATGATGATGACCAGAGAGTAGCCACAAAGGATGAATATCCTTTGCAAATGAGCTTTCTTTTTGTATCAAAATGAAGCCTTTTTATTTCTCAATATTCACAAATTTGTCTCATATTATATAAAATTACACTAAAACACCTTCTATCTAAAATTAATTTGAACATTGAATCAATAGTTCTTATCCAATACATATATGATCCATATAGCTTTCAAAGATTTTTTAAAAAACAATATTATTTGAGATACAGAAAGATAATTGCATATAGGTCATAATGTGTGTGAGTATAATAAACCAAAATTCATTTTCATATTTTTTTACAATGTTTTTTTTCTTGTCAGAAATTTGTTACTTTCTGATGTTTAGAGAAGATTAATTCTGAAGGAAATTGAGAAAAAAGGGGATCTGGGTTATTAGAGAGCTCTATATATAGTATTAAGACCTATATAATAATTTATAAATAATTTGATGGCTGAATTGAAAATTTCCTTGTTTTTAAAAAAACTTTTCCTATTCTTCCCTTTCTACCATATTCCAGATTTCTCTCTTATTTGCGTGACGATGGCGCTTCGTGCTACTACTTATCAAGGAACTAGCCGTATCGCGGCGACGCTAGGGCGTGTGGTGGCTCGGCCATTCTCAAGAGACGCGGTGGTAGAGTCGGATTACAAGCGTGGCGAGATCGGCAAGGTCTCCGGAATCCCAGAGGAGCATCTTTCCCGCAAGGTAAATCATTCGTTTTCTTCCTTTGTTATTATCAATTCTGAATTAGGAATAAGGATTGATTTGAGTCTTTTAGTCGGAGAAATTGATTGAGTTTTTGCAGGTGATAATATACTCACCAGCTAGAACTGCGACTCAGCAAGGATCTGGCAAACTTGGCAAATGGAAGATTAACTTCGTCTCCACATTAAAGTATTGAACTTTTCTTCACTCACAGATTGATTGATATCCTCTTCGATGTTCATCAGATACACGATTCTTTTGTAGGTGGGAGAACCCATTGATGGGATGGACTTCTACAGGTGACCCTTACGCCAATGTTGGTGACTCTGCTCTTTCTTTTGATTCTGAGGCTGCTGCCAAGTCCTTTGCTGAGCGTCATGGCTGGGATTTTGTGGTATGTATTCTTGTTATTTCCTTCTTCTTTATCAGAGTGTGTCTCATCTTCCTGTTCTAAGAAGAGCCCTTGATAATATCTTGACAGGTCAAGAAGCCCAAAACGCCACTATTGAAGGTCTGTCATCTCTTCCTTTAGCTAATAATCCCACTTGTTTTAGCCGAAGCTGGAAATCGAGTATCTTTAATCTAAACCCCCTAATGGTGTCTGTTCAATTGAATGTAAACTCTGTGTTGCCGTCATCAGAACTGGTTTGCTACCTTAATGAACAAGGGTTTCTGGATGTTGATTTGTTTGTTAACTCATCATCACCCGAATGCATAATAATATGATGAGACATGTTGCTTTCTCTCTCTCTTTCATTCTTCATTTTGAAGTTTTCACCTAACTTTATTGATGGTTATTTTCATCTACCATAAACTGCAGCCTAAGTCTTACTCGGACAACTTCAAGTGGAAGGGATTGCCAGAGAAGTGATTTTACACCATCTTCTTCTTCCTCCATTTCTCGAGCAAAAGGAGAAACCTCATTTGATAAATAAAAAGAAAGCTCTCATCGTTTCTTTCTTTGTTTTAGCATCTCTGAGCTTTTCTCTGAACTATATTATTATCCATGTTTGGATTCTTTTTGTATGTTTTCCTTATCATAACAATAATATGATTATGGTGATGATGGCAAACACTCTTCTGATGTTTCATCGAGCTTTCTGATCACCTACTCGTTTACTTCTCAATAATTATGATGATGATAAAAACTCTTACATGTTTCATCGAACTGTGATGTATATGTAAACAGAACACACAGCATGTCAGAATTATTCCCGATTACTAAAATATACAACAGATAAATACTAAAACTTAAAGAGATGGGATCGATAGTTTTTTTTTTTTTTTTTTGAACTAAGGGATCGATAGTTATTGATGAAGCTGAAATGATTGAGCCGTTTACTGCGTTACGTCTGTTTAACTGAACCAAATAGCATTATGCATCAGTCATTGGCTTATTATGGACTTCGTGGCTATGGTTTTGACGAAAGAGGCCGACCAAATGAGCTGGTACCAAAAATATTTTTAAGGAAACTACCTTTACACATGAAGCTATAGAGCATTGTATTAATAACTACGGTATGTTTAAAACCGATTAAACACCTATCATTTGGTTATTTGACAGGTGGTTTACGCCTAACATCTTATTATGAAACCTTATCATTGCATGTTTCGAAAATTTTATGATATTACGTAAACACTTAATGATAAATGTCGTTCGAGAATACTCCCTTAAAAATCTCAAATAAGTATTTAAAACATTAAAAGTTGTTGAAAATATTTATTGACACTGGATATTTCATTAAAGCATCTATAATACTCCCTCCGTTTCATATTACTTGTCGTTCTAGGTTTATTCACACATATTAAGAAAATATATGATTTTGTATATTTCCAAAATAAAAACACAATTACCTATACACCTAACCATTTTCAACCAATTGAAAAATAAAAACACAATTACCTATCAATTTTATTAATGAATTTTGCATTGAAACTCTAAAACGACACTTATTTTGAAACGAAATTTTTTTCCTAAGTAATATGAAAAAATAACATCGCTTTACATAATAACTTTTCAAAGTTGTCGGATAGTGCTTTAAGAATATCTATGCTTTTAAAGAGTTCTCTCGTGAGGATCCAAACTCCGGAATGCTATGTAAAGCTGGCCTCCACCCACCACCACCTCTTCCTCGGCCCTGACTCCGCCTCGTTAACCCGTCTTCTCCGGTGACCTATACAAAAACCGGTCGAGTGAAATCATGTCTTAAGACTAAAACTAGGCATGTGAAAGATGTGTATTTGCATATGGTCATGTGATCCATGATAAAAGTCTTACAAAAATATTTTAGGATCCAAACTATTTTAATTAAACATATTTTAAATATTCTACATGGTCATTCAAAAATAAATTAAAAAATATTCTACATGCCCTTATACTATTCTTTTACAACTACTAGTGATCAAAATGTCAGAGTATGGTAAAGAATGGACATGTGACTTACTGTATCATTAGCCCCATCTTCTTTCGGATCCGGATCCAAATTCGGGTTGACCCGACCCATCTCTTGATCAGTCTTCTTTCTAGGTTTCTTCTTCTTCTTCTTCTTTAACTCAAGCCCTCCTCCTTCTTTCAAAAGCTTCCCAAGCTTCACACATTTCTTCGACGCAAACTCGTTCAAAACCTCTGCATATGAATTCATGAGCCCTTTTAATAAACGGTTTTAAGTATATAAAACATTGTGGACAAAAAGAAAAACAAAGAGATCGAATGTATGTATGCATGCCTTCGAAGCTGACGAGACGGTAAACATGTCCGATGAGTAAAGTGTCATCAGGACGAAGGAGCTTCAGCTGCTTCAACGGCGATCCTTTCTCGTTCTTTAATGTCGGTGACGTCACCACCACCGCAACGTAGTGACCGGGATTAGATCTCATGACGTCGCTTGCTGTCACCGACCAGTAAATCCGCTCCACCTTGTTCTCCGCCGGGTGATGGATCAAAATCGTCGCTGCCTCCGCTGCTTGACAGTTCCCCATTTCTTGATTTTTTTTACGTTATTTCTTTTGTTGTGTTCTTGTCTGAAAATGAAGTATATAAAGAAGAGACAATAGCGTTGTGTTGTGTTGTGTTGTGTTTTTAATAAATAGTGACGTCAGAATTCTTGTCCTTTTGGAATTGTCAGGTTTGACAAAGAGGCAGAATAAAAAAGAAACACAGAGATAATTTGTAAATTAAATGATGTCGACGAAGATTAAGCAAAAGAAATTTAATAAATAAAGAGGTTGGAGGGTGGTAGAAATATTTATTATATCTTGAATTCTAATGATAATGACAGATTAACTTATTTTGTATGGGAGATTAATAAATGTTATTAAGGATCTTGCATATCGTAACGAGTGATTCGAATGCTTAATTCTCTTGAATTATTAAGTTGACCAGAGTTTATGACATTATGGACTAGTATAACTAAAAAATAAATTATTTGTAAATTTAATAATCAACCATGTTTTTAGCTTTTGCAGGTGATATATTCTGCAATTTTATTTAGTAGAGTGCATGTTTTGTGATTTGATAATTAATCTTATATATTTATTGAATATTCATGTGAACATTAGAAACTCTAATGTTATGAAACATGCACGTAATCATAGCATTTGAGTTTTGATTGACAATGTGGTACAACGCGGTCAATGTAACCATCAAACGAAATGATAATAAGCTGGTCACGTAATCATCTTACTAACTATTTTTACTGTTAGGTTTAACCGTAATGCTATGTTTACTTGTTAAATACAGTCAAGAACATTTATGGTATGTCTATGTATATTTATGATATATTTTGCTTTTTATGTTACTTAAAGTACTTTCACTAAACCCTAAGTAAACCGAATTTTGCAAATAAATGTAAAGTAAATGCTGTTCCAGTTCTACAAAGGAAGCGTGTTGATTTGGAGTTAAGAGGACAGTGAGAGACAGAGGTATGATGTAGTATAGCATCCATGATGAGTCAAATCATAATAGTTTTGTGACCATTGGATTCACATAGGTTTCGTTATAGAGCGTCGGATTAAAGAAACGATGCATCTCTCCATAATAGCAGTACCAAAAAGACACTGCAAACTCTTTAACGTTTCTATATTTTTCTGATAGATTCGTTCCATATATTATTTTGACATAAAGTGTCATTTTAAATATTATTTTGACATTTTCATATAATTAAATTTTTATTGAAATGTATTTGTATTTTATTAACTATCATATTTAATTAATATTATGTTAAATAAATATTTTTTTTATTAACTCATTGTATTTTGAAACTAATATTAAATTAAAATTAAATATAATTTCGAGAGATTTCGCCATGGCCATGAAGAAGAGCTATGAGTAGAGGTTTTAGGGTTTTAGGTAAAGTAACACAAAGAAGCTTAGTTGTGAGAGTTACTAATTAAGTAACGTGCCCTTGTATTATTGATGACACTGCAGTTTAACCTCTTGATCAACCAGTTTGTCACGGCCCAATCATCTGAATGCATATATAAATGGGCCGTTTACCATGCTTTCATGGACTGTGAACCAAACCTACTTCCCTCCTTTATATTGTTTGGGCTGATCCGGAACCGAACTAATATACGTTGACATACTATGTGTTTATATTCATCCAAAAAGCTATTTAGAACAACCCTACACAGCCTTGTGCTTATATGGTTACTAATAAACTCATGAAGTTAGTTGAAAACAATAACAAAAGGGCTTTAAATGGGCTTTACATTACTTACTCGGTCCTTTCTTCGCCACGTGTGTTCCTTTTCCATCTCATGTTTTCCTTTTTGTTTCCCATCGCCAAACTGCTTTAACCAGGTTTCTTGTCTGAACAATGGCGATTCTCTCTGTCCGAACTCCAAGTTCGATTCAGCTTCTTCGTTCCTCTGTTTCTCCTATGTGCTCGAAACCCTTGTTTCAATCATCATCATCGAGCTTTTCATCTTCCATCGTTTCTTCTCCTTTCACCAGATTAAAATCCAATTCCCCAATCTCTAGACCTCGTGCTGTTCTCGCGAGAGCTTCCACGGGAGTAGCTGATCCCGTCACTGAGTACAGAGAAGATATAGGCGTGATACTCGGAGATGTCTCCATCTTTACTGCTTCAGGCCAGCCCGTGAAGTTCAGCAATCTCTTGGATCAGAACGATGTATTATGTTGTTCTGTGCTAATTACTTGATATCCAAGAAAACGAATATGAGGATGCATATAACGAGTTCTTGTGATTTTTTTATACACAGGGAGTTTCTGCTGTTGTACTTTTGAGGCACTTCGGATGCGTTTGCTGGTAAATTAGATTGAATACATTTTAAGAGAACATTTGCAAAACCTTCTCAAATCACTGATGATCTTTTCTGTATATATATATATGAAAGTTGGGAGCTTGCCACTGCATTGAGAGAGGCGAAACCGCGGTTTGATGCGGCTGGTGTTAAGCTAGTGGCTGTTGGTGTTGGAACTCCTGATAAAGCTCGTATACTTGCATCTCGGGTATACTTCCTTAGTCTTTGTTTCTGCAATGGAGATAAGATAGCTCATTAGAGCTTAACTACGTCCAAGAAGATTAAAGTTATAATCAGTGGTTACAGAACTAACAGTGTTTGTTTTCATTGCTTTAGTTGCCTTTTCCAATGGAATGTCTTTACGCCGATCCTGAGCGCAAGGTAACGCAAACAAGAAAAAAGTAGAAACTCTTGCCTTGTTTTGTATAGACTTATCTTTTGTGTTGAAATGGTGTTTTTTTTTCTTCTTCTTAAAAATATGCAGGCATATGATGTTCTTGGTTTATACTACGGTTTAGGCCGCACTTTCTTCAACCCAGCTAGCGTATGAGACCGCCTCAACATTTTTACTGTTTTGATTGTATATTAGTACTTCACCTTTGAATATCTTAGCAACTTTGTTTGATATACAGAAAAAAATCTTCTCACGATTTGATGAGTTACGAGAAGCTACAAAGAATTACACCGTAAAAGCCACTCCTGAAGACAGAAGCAGTGTCTTGCAACAGGTTTGGTTCTTCTCAAGACAATATTTTTAACAGATGAAGTTGTCTGCTTTATTTGATCCTTTTTATCCGTATTCTTCTCAGGGAGGTACGTTTGTTTTCCAAGGCAATAAGCTTTTGTATGGTCGAAAAGACGAAGGTACCGGAGATCATCCATCTCTAGATGATGTCCTCAATGTCTGCTGCAAAACCAAAGCCACTGTTGATTGAACATTGGATTAAAAGTCTCTCTGGCTTGGTTTAATGCTTAAGTCACTGTATAATTATACCTATTAATGTCTTTTTATAAGATATCCTAAATAAATTAGAAATAGTATCAACACTATACATTGAACCATACAAGTCCTTTTTAGTGTAAAGATAAGACAGTAGTTTGGTATGTTATTGGAATAATTTGTTCTTTTGTCTTTTTCAATAATGAGTTTGTATTTATTTGAACTCTGCGTTACAGGTGAGTGAACTGTTAGCATCACATACATTTTTAAAAAGTTATACTATTCAATACTGATTCCTGACCAACAAAAATAAAACATATACTTCAACATATCTACATTATTTTAAGATGATTGGGATATCAATCTTCGTTCTAATAAGAACCCACATGATATAAGTATACTTCACTAAAAAATCTCATATTTAATTATTTATATAGGAAAAGACAGAGAGGCTTGTCGAATTATACTTTAATACTATACGTCTCATAATACAGTCAAACAAATACAATTAAATTGCGAAATGCGGTGTGACATGACTAAGCATGAAACCTTGGTCTATATCCCTATAACGTTTTTAAATACTTAAAACGATGAAAACACACATTTTTGAAAGTGACTAGCGCGTATAGAATAATCGTACTTAAATAAAAAATTTGAGAAAATTAACAAATAGTACCTTAACTTACAAAACAAATCTAACTCTCTAATTTATAAACAAACCATTTAATCTCATATTTTTATGTAAACACAAATGGATATTAAATTTTTATCAATCAAACGTATGCTAACAACAATTTAACATTTTACTAAACACATGGTTAAATTAGTGTGATTTTGAAAATTTAATATTTATTCATTTTGGGTGAAGGTAAAATATTAAAATAATTTGTTTTGGGGTTTTAGTAAATTCATTCATGTATTGTTTACTAATTTTCCTAAAATTATCCCTAGTAAATGGAAAATACTTACATATATAATCTCTATAGTGCGCACAGCCCGAAGTCCTACTAACGTACGCATTAATACCCGGCCGAAAGACGATCACTCTCACAAGCAAAAATAATATTTTCCCAGCGATACGTTTTCAATCTCCTCTCTGCTTTCTTTTTTTGTTTTTCTTTAATTTATTTTGTTTGATTAAACACTCACGTGAAATCTTCATCCTTTTCAACCAATTCAATCTCTACAATGCCGGCGAATCCCCACCGGTTAGTCTTATTATTCCTCCTAACTTTCGAAACAGCGCGGCGTTTAGCTTCCGGTGACTTAAACGACGAGGCGTGTCTGACGAATCTCCATCAAAGCTTAGAAGATCCGGCGAATAATCTCCACAACTGGACTAAACCCTTCTTCTCGAAGCCTTGCCCCGACTTCGACTCCTATCTCCGCGGCGTCACTTGCAACAACGGCAGAATCTATAAACTCTCCTTAACCAACCTCTCCCTCCGCGGCTCCATCTCCCCGTTCCTCTCCAACTGCACCAACCTCCAATCGCTAGATCTATCTTCCAACCAGATCTCCGGCGAGATCCCGCCGGAGCTTCAGTCCTTATCCAACCTCGCGGTTCTCAACCTCTCTTCCAACCGTCTCTCCGGGGAAATCTCGCCTCAGCTCGCTCGATGCTCTTTCCTGAACGTCATCGATCTCCACGATAACGGACTCTCCGGCGTGATCCCGCAGCAGCTCGGGACGCTCGCGAGGCTATCGGCGTTCGATGTATCGAGAAACAAGTTGTCCGGTCAGATCCCGGCGAATCTGGGGATGCGTAACGGAAACTTGCCGAGGTTCAATTCGAGCTCGTTTGCTGGGAACAAGAAGTTGTATGGATATCCGTTGGAGGAGATGAAGAGCAAGGGGTTGTCAGTGATGGCGATCGTTGGGATTGGGCTTGGAAGCGGAGTCGCGAGCTTAGTGATTAGCTTCACGGGAGTGTGTATATGGTTAAAGGTAACGGAGAAGAAGATGGAGGAAGAAGAAGGAAAGATTAGTCACTCCATGCCTGATTACTAATCATCTTACTAATTGTGGTTTAATTTCCTTAACCACATATTTATTTAGTTTTTTTTTTTGTTTTAAATCTCTTTTAATTAACAAACAAAATGAAAGATACAAAATAGGGAATTCATAATGCGAATTTACGGTTGATAATCATGTTTAGATAATACTTATTTCTGTTAAATCTTTTGGAATTTCTCCTTGTTTTAGTTATTACTTACCCTAAAAGAAATGTGATTTGTAATTTGGATAATATTAACAAAAGAAGGCAAGACTGGTTTAGTGGAATACTTTGATTTGTAAAATGTAATAAGGCTAAAGTCCGAGTAAAGGGATTGGGTCGGGACCATTAACGGGACACTTGACATGTACTGCTTTTGTTGGATATATGTTTTGGTGGAGGATAGTCTAGTCAAAGAACCGTCCGACATCTTGACGTCACTGATCAAAAGGCAAAAGATATAAGAGTAGATATAATTCTCTCTCTTTTTTTTTTTTGTCAACAGATATAATTCTATCTATAACGTTAGAACTCCTACATAAGAATATAATAAGTGGAGCAGCTTTGGGGCCTTAAAAGTTGAGGGCCTGCTCTGCTCTTAGTTTTGGAAGATCGTGATTGCACAATCTCATGCATGATAAAGGGCCAATCATCTAATTATTGACTCTAATCCAGCTGCTTCATGGTGGATCCAAGTTACTTAAAAGACCGCAGGGAGCAGTGATAAAAGCTCACCAAATATCAGGCACAGGCCCCCAACATACTTGTGAAAATTGCTACTGTCGGCAGAAAGGGCAAGAAGTCTTCTACAATTGTTAGTTAAATGCGCAGAATAGAAACGACGGCGTATTGGCAGGAGCACACTCGCATCGCTTCTTTTTACGACGTGATGCTTGAGAATAACACTAGGAAGCTCTCCCCTAGTACAATTTCTAGCTAAGAGAGAGAGAGAGAGCGACAAGACAAGACAAGACAAGACAAGAAGAAAGAAAGCGTTTCACACACAACATTCTCGGATCTGAGATTTTTGGATCCAATTATCGTTGATTCGGAGTCTGTTAATTCAAGGGTATGTTATGCTTTTCCTTCATGGATCTCTCTCTCTCTCTATATATATATGGATGGTATTGATTAGTTTCTGTGGATTCATTGGTGATTTTATTGCTATTTATGTTAGCTGAAATGGTACAACAAACCTGTTTTGATTGTCTGGTAATTTGCATTCCAGGATGCTCATTTGTTTTCATGGATCTGTTATTTTTTTAAAATAGATTCCACATCTGTGGTTAAGAATGTGATGGATTAATGACTATTGTATAACTGAACGAAAGAAGTAGAGATCTTTATATTTAGTTCTGAAACAGCATTAGAGAGTGGCGTTTATCTTACTTAGATGTGTTGTTTGTAGATTTACAGACATTATTATGAAATCCCTTTAAGAAAAAGAAAAAAAGATTTATAGGTATTATTGGTCTAGAAAAAGGTGTAAATTAATCTATTTGAATGTTTCCTTTATTGTTTTGCTTTGAAGGTTTAAGCAAAGTTTTTGAGGTCATCATGTCAAGAAGGCAAGTAGGTTCGACGAGGCGTGTAGGGGATAGTGGCAGCTTCCCTTTTGTAGGAGCTTTGCACTCAAAGTCACGCTCCTCTCCTCTCTTATCTATTTGCCTTGTTCTCCTGGTTTGAATTCTCATCTCTTGCTTCCTATTTGCAAGTGTTTCATATGAGTAATCCTCTTTTTTTCAATTACCCCTGGCAGGGAGCATGCCTTCTCATTGGTTATGCTTTCAGTGGTCCAGGTTTTGTTTCTCTTCTACCAACTAAACTAAGTTCTCTGCTTGTGATTTATCTCCCTCTAATTCCAGATTCATGTATAAATATATATTAATTAACAGGTATGTTTAAAAGTATCAGACAAGTCAGCAAGATCACAGGTGACTACTCTTCTTGCACATCAGAAGTTCAAAGAGCCATTCCTCTTCTCAAGAATGCTTATGGTGATAGCATGCGAAAAGTCTTGCACGTCGGTCCTGACACATGTGCGGTGGTCTCTACTCTGTTGAAGGAAGAAGACACTGAAGCATGGGGTGTTGAACCTTATGATGTAGAGGATGCAGACTCTAACTGCAAAAGTCTTTTGCGTAAAGGCTTCGTGCGTGTGGCTGACATCAAGTTCCCTCTGCCTTACCGCTCAAAGTCGTTTTCTCTTGTCATCGTCTCAGATGCTCTCGATTACCTCTCACCCAAGTATCTCAACAAGACCGTTCCTGTATTGAAGCCCACATACAAGCCCAACTTAGGATTCACTAAGAAGTCTCAAAAGCTCATGTAATAGGGTTTCTAGGTTGATATAAAAACGTCTTTAGATGCTTGTTTGTGGTAACCTTGGCTGCCTCTTAGTGCAGCCTTTCTAAACCTTTGTATGAGATTAATCAGATTCCTTTGTTTTTGGTGACAATCTCAAGCTTCTTTCTTTCTTACTTTCATTGCATAATAAAGCTTTAATAAGCTATTTCTATTTTTCAATAAAGCTCTTATGAGCTCAATCTATTCTTATTTTGAGATTATCTACATGGTATCAGAGCTTCAGTCGGTTCATGGGTGTTATATCATTTTCTAAAGCTTCCGCTTACTCTATCAACGCTAAGGCATTCAGATTTCAAAGTCATCACTTCACTGTCGTTTCTGTTATTTACAGTTGGAGCCAGATCGTTGACAAGCTCCTTCCTTTGTGCTTAAAACAGTGAAGTCAATGTTCTGTTGCTATCTAAACCAGAGATCTCATGTTCTGGAAATTATGTTCAAGCTCGTTCAGTGATTATCAACTCGTCTCTGTCTCTAAAACATTGTCGTCCTCCTCCTTAGGCTTCAAGCAAAGTGGGTCTAAAGAAACCTCACACAAGAGCTTCACATCAGCAGGGTTGTGGTAACCGTCGGAGAATATGGTCACTGTCCTCAAGTACGTCCCTGTTCTGGAGCTGGCTTGCAACAGTACTAGATACAACAAGCAAACGTTTTCATGGGTCTTTGGTTTCTAAAATTGAAATCTGAAGAAAAGAGATGGCTTTTGCAAATTTAGTGAAGCATTAAGTGAAGCCGTGACTCAGCGCAAAACAAAGAGGTTCTCGACTGTGTAGTGGTGTGAGAGCAACATCAAGTCAAAAAAAAAAAAGAGATCATGGACAGAAAATCCAGCGTGTACTCCATCTAAGGTAACTTCTTTGTTCTAAAGGCAGAGCAGAACTTAGAGTAATGCTGTGTAGTCATAGTTTGATAGAACAATGCTGGTTTGGATGATTGGTCTGGATTCAGAAGTTGTGATGAATTATGCTCTCGTTTGGATGCAAGTTTTAGATGCAAGTTTCTGCTGGTTTTCAAAGAATATGATGAGTGCACACAAGTTGTTCGATAGAATACCAAAAGAAAAGCAGAAGGTCATACGCATAGTCTAGTTGGTTATTGGATGGAAGATAAATAGTGGAAAGGATTTAAGTTGTTGTGGGGAGGTCTCTTTTTTTGTTATAAGACAAATTTTATGAGTTAAACGGGTCACAAGAGAACCCAGACTCTTTGTGAGAAAGAAAGGTCACAATGTACCTCTGAGTGAGATCGACTAAGCTCTCCAAGTTCAAGAGAAACCTCTGAGTGAAGCCATGCGATGCTCTCCAAGTATAGACCAAACAATCTCTTTTATGTGGTGAATTGAAGACTACACTTATAGCTCCATTTGATTATGCTTCCACTACTCTTTCCACCAAGCCATCTACATTTGCGGTTCAAACTTGTCATCTTGCATTCACCGACGCCAAGTTTGCGGGGGAGTATTGAAGCCCACATACAAGCCCAACTTAGGATTCACTAAGAAGTCTCAAAAGCTCATGTAATAGGGTTTCTAGGTTGATATAAAAACGTCTTTAGATGCTTGTTTGTGGTAACCTTGGCTGCCTCTTAGTGCAGCCTTTCTAAACCTTTGTATGAGATTAATCAGATTCCTTTGTTTTTGGTGACAATCTCAAGCTTCTTTCTTTCTTACTTTCATTGCATAATAAAGCTTTAATAAGCTATTTCTATTTTTCAATAAAGCTCTTATGAGCTCAATCTATTCTTATTTTGAGATTATCTACATCCTGAACTTGCTCGGGTTGCTTCAGATGGTCTCCTTCTTTTCGCAGGTAACTAAACCCAACTTCGTGGAAGATTTGACGTATCCTAAGGGATGTAATTCCATTCTGAATGAGCTTAAATCTCCATTGAATTATAGGTAATCCTGGTAAGCAAAAGGCTAAAGTTGCAGAACTGTCGAAGTTTGGACGACCGGTAAGTTCAGGAGAACCCATGTCCTTCTCATGAATGAAACCACACACGTTCTGGAACTTGATGCAATTTTCGCTGTTTTTTGAAGGCTAAAATGCGAAGCTCGTCGTGGTGGAACCGTTTCTTCTCACAGACGAATTTAGAGGAAAACGAAGCAGCGAGCAAGAAGTTCGAAAAAGCAGCTTCCAAGATTTCATACAAACCAGCTTGTCAAGTCTTCCACCTCAAGCCATTACATTAGAACATTTATTGTTGTTATTACTGGTCTTGAAAAGCATCAGACCAGATACGTCTCCTCCTCTTATGTTATATGCATTTTTTCCTCTATAGAAAGAAACAGAAAAGTTCCACAAAATTGTAGCCCATTTTCAACTATTTGATTCATAATTTAGATATTTAATAAATTTGTCTGAATTTATTTCATTTTAAGCTAAGATATTATTAGATAACCAAACAGTTTATATAGACTAAATATAAATATTATTATGTTGTTTTGGCAACAAAGAATATTACTCATTCCGTATGCAAATAATTGATGTTTTAGAATATAATAAATATATTTGTTTTTATAACTAAAAAATAAATTAAAATGTAAAATTATGAATGCTGGAACTTTGTTGATAAAATAAAAAGTAATGATCAAAAGGGTATATTTATTGTTTTTTAATATGTGTGAGAAATATTAAATGTTAATTTTGTTTAAATACATAGAGTATTATGTTAAGAGATCATTATCTATACATCAGAAATTGATACACTCAAATAGTCATTAGGGGTTGTGTAACTCATTTTGATTTGAGAGTTTACTCTTTCAAGCATTTAAATTGTTTTGGGCTAAGGTTAGAGAAGGCTAGATGGAACTCTACAGGTGAATAAGAGGCCTGCCTAGTTTCCCCTCTCTATTTGATTTGGTTATACGAGCCAGGCCCAATATTAAATATCTATACGTAACTAGACTGTTTAATATGTGTCATGAGCATTGAGCAGTTTAAGAATGAGTGAATGACCCAACCTTATATTACGCACACTCATAAGAACGACAGACATTTCTGTTGACTTGAGCCGAAACACAGCCTGGAAATACAGGCTAATCTTATGGTATGTATAGCTGCTAAATGAATCATTTTGCATTTGTATGCAATCTTTAGTAGGCTACAAAACTCGAACTTTTTGTCCCAAAATATACAAACAAACAAAAATACAGCATGGATTTTATGAATATGGAAAACGAGAGGGGAGGGACAAACACAGACTGGTATAGAGACATAAACATAAGTTGACCATACTGATTGTTAATTGGTATCCAATGCAGCAGGTGGGAGTTGTTTTTTTTCTTTTGTCAAAATTTGGTTTGGTTTATTAGTGGCTTTGATATGATCATATATATTCAAACCAACATTTTAATAGACAAAACTCTCACAAAACATGTAAAAGTTTGTAACCATTATTCATGTTCCAGAAATTTGTTAGAACTCTCAAACACAAAAATGTTGCTTTTAGTGAACCACATTTTAACGCTCCAATATATCAATGGCTACTCAATACATTCAAAGATACAACCTCAGCTAGAATTAAGACTATATCACCAAACAAACTAACAAAGCCACTAAATCATTCAAGGAAATACAAAAGAGAAATAAAATATTCATAATACATATCAGGTTCTGAATAGTGTCAAATGGGACCCACGTTTTCAAAATTTGGAACATGAATAGTGGTTTTAAGAAAAACAAAAATGGAAAAAAGAAAGATCACGATGGTTGTTTCAAAATGTTTTTGTTTGATGTAAGTATTTGGGGTGGGTAGGGTCTTATAACCTACACTTTTCACATGCATTCTTAAACCCTATTTCTACTGCATCTCCATGTGCTGCCCCTCACGTCTCTACCTCATCCTCTATGTTTTTATTAAAACATTTAGTAACAATGCAAATGTATACATCCTCTATCTTTAACTATCTATGACGGATTTTAAAACATTTCCATATACATGCGGCTCAAACTTCACCATCTTTTTTTTTTTATAGAAATATTATGGCCTGTATTTATCAAAATTACATAGTAGGATTTGTTTAACAATATGTTACTGTACTTGTTTTGATTAGAATATGCATGAATTTCATCAAAAACAATTAAAAACTAGTTGGGAATATACTATCTTGGTCATAAAGTATAAATGGTACCAAACTATCAGTTGCTATATAATTTCATAAGTTATATCTGTATTTGGGTCCTTTTTATCTTTATTTATTTCCTTTCTTCTGATAACACATAAAATAGGGAATATATCAACTCTACTTTTTATGATAAAAGAATACAAATGTGGTGTTCTATCTTCATCCTTCAAAATACAGAACCTTAAATTGTTATGTGGTGTTAATTATGTGATTGCACTTATGAGTTGATATGATATCTTTGGTTGTTTCAAAAAACGCAATCAAGATGATGAATGCCGAAATATATGGCTTCATCACCATATGATGATTTCACATGCTATTTTCAATGAGTCGTTTTGCATTTTATCATTATTAAGGGTTGTTATTTGAGGACCCATTTTGGTCGCACCAATCAAATCAATTTGAGCTTTATAAAATATTGAAAAATAATCTGAGAAAATCACAACGTCTAATTAATTATTTAAAAATCAAAATGGTGTGTGAAGTAATATCAATTTCTGATGTCAACTTTTATTATTTTAGAGAAACAATATGCTACTAGACTATTACCTACCAAATAATATTCCAGTTAAGTTAGTTGGTAGTTGGAGTCAAACTTAAATAGGAAAACGTCGCCTAAAAATCTGGGGGCCTAAGTTACAACTTGTAAACCAACGGCTACCTCCACTGGCTTTGATTTCGTCCACCTGATTTTGTTGGTTAATATAACTCAACTGGATTGATTAAATATTAAGTAAGCATATTAATCATTAATCTATGTCCGAAAACAGATAGCTCTTCTAAATATCTCATGTTTAAGAGAAATCATTCAATATATGATAAAAATGCCATCTAAAAAACCCCATCTAATTTTGTTCTTCATATTTTAAAATTTTATATTCAAAATGAAAATAGTTTCAAAAAATTCACACTATATATTATATACATCTATATATTTATATATATATTCATGATTCCAGTTAGTAGAATTTTTTTTTTGTAATATTCATCTTATTTTCTTATGATTATCATCTGGAATCATCAAATTCATTGATTATCAAAGTATGCGAAAATAACTGGATCAACATTTTTACCAATTTTTTTTTGGCTCAACGTACATAAAACTCCATAATTTACTCTAAAAATAAAATGTCATCCTTTATTCTATACTTCTATATTGTTGATAGTCTCTTGGTGATATTACAAAACTGAAACCATCATTGTAAGTGAAAACTTATATTTGCATGAAAATGATGATCCCATTGAATAAATACGTTGTCGTAAATGAATGGAGAAAGAGGAAAAAGAAAATTAATGGCAGACCAACACATATGGGACTACTAGAGTTTAGGGAGCATATACCATCTTTCGTATAAATAAATGTATATATACGTATACAAGATCAATTTAGTGAGACAAAACAATTTTTTAAAAGCGATTCGATGTCGGTATGGCATTACATTTGATCCACACTCGTCTATCTTCCTTTTTTTTTGGTATTTCATTTTACATGTTTTCCAGTTTTACGTTACCATTTTAATCTTATTTTATTGAATATTGTATAAGTCAAAGTTACAGCCTTACAGGTTATGATAAGAAAGTTTCGTATAATGTCTCAACTTTGGCATAAATAATGACTTCTAATTGCCATGTTTAGTCTAAGGGGATATGGTCATAATAAGGGACGGTCCGGCGGTGACGGAAACGCGTAAAGGCTAATCATTTAATGACGCTAAAATACCATTATTTAATACGTAACTACGATATTTTCCCTTTCTTATCCCGATTAATTTATAAAATTGTTTTTTAATATACTCAAATCCTAGGAAACGAACAAATAACCTCAAAAAATTTCATTCATTTTGTATGTATGTAGAATTGGAAGTTTTTGAAAACATACAATTCTAAGATTTATTGATGTATGTGTGTGGATCTATTTGCAATGTATTCAATAATTATTCTTATCAAATAATAGCTGACTGATTATTAGAGACGTATTAAAATATAATTAAAAAAAGAAGTTGCCTCACATGTCTTAACGAACATTTACTAAAACTACGTAAAAAGTCTCACAGTTTCTGATTCTGTTGTCATCCTATATATATCTATTAACATACCCATTGCTTCTCAAAACATATCTCACTCTTCACCAGCTTCAACCCTAAATTCAAAATCTCCCTTTCTCTCTATCTCACTCTCTTCTGACATTAATCCTCTCTTCAACAAAAATCTCGTGACCTAAAATCAGAAAAATGAAACAGCTCTCGACAAAAGTAACAAGCAATGGTCATGGACAAGACTCATCCTACTTCTTGGGATGGGAAGAGTACGAGAAGAATCCTTACGATGAGATCAAGAACCCTAATGGCATGATCCAAATGGGTCTTGCTGAAAATCAGCTATGTTTTGATCTGATTGAGTCTTGGTTAGCTAAGAACCAAGACGCAGCTAGTCTCAAGAGGAACGGTCAATCTATTTTTAGAGAGCTTGCTCTCTTTCAAGACTATCACGGCATGCCTGAATTCAAAAAAGTAAGTAAAAAGATATTAACCTAATAACTTGTATTACAAGTAACGAATCATTTTCTCAGCTCTCATGAACAATATTCGTTTTTTATAGGCTATGGCTGAGTTCATGGAAGAGATAAGAGGAAACAGAGTCACGTTTGATCCGAAAAAGATTGTTTTAGCAGCTGGTTCGACCTCTGCAAACGAGACTCTCATGTTTTGTCTCGCAGAGCCTGGCGACGCTTTCCTTTTGCCTACTCCTTACTATCCTGGGTAAGTTACTATCATAACCCTAATCTCACTTTACTTTGTTTCCAAGCATATTCATTAAAACTCTCTGCTTACATACGTTTTGACTTTTTAATGATTACAGATTTGATAGAGATCTTAAATGGAGAACTGGAGCTGAGATCGTGCCAATCCACTGCTCAAGCTCCAATGGCTTTCAAATCACGGAATCAGCTCTACAGCAAGCTTACCAACAAGCTCACAAACTTGATCTCAAAGTCAAAGGAGTTCTCGTCACAAACCCATCTAACCCACTTGGCACTGCGTTGACCAGACGTGAGCTTAATCTTCTCGTTGACTTCATCACTTCCAAGAACATTCATCTCATTAGCGACGAGATCTACTCAGGTACTATGTTCGGGTTTGAACAGTTCATAAGTGTAATGGATGTCTTGAAAGACAAGAAACTCGAAAACACTGAAGTTTCTAAAAGAGTCCACATCGTTTATAGCCTTTCTAAAGATCTAGGGCTTCCTGGCTTCCGCGTGGGAGCTATCTACTCCAACGACGAAATGATCGTTTCCGCAGCTACAAAAATGTCGAGTTTCGGTCTTGTTTCGTCTCAGACTCAGTACCTTCTCTCTGCATTGCTCTCAGACAAGAAGTTCACAAGCCAATACCTCGAAGAGAATCAAAAACGGCTCAAGTCCAGACAAAAACGTCTAGTGTCTGGTCTTGAGTCCTCCGGGATTACTTGCCTGAGAAGCAACGCGGGTTTGTTCTGCTGGGTCGACATGAGACACCTTTTGGACACGAACACATTCGAAGCAGAGCTCGACCTTTGGAAAAAGATTGTTTACAACGTGAAACTAAACATCTCGCCCGGTTCGTCTTGTCACTGCACTGAACCGGGTTGGTTTAGGGTTTGTTTTGCTAATATGAGTGAGGACACACTAGATTTAGCCTTGGAGAGGCTCAAAACGTTCGTAGAGTCCACAGACTGTGGACGGATGATATCAAGAAAAAGCCATGAAAGGCTCAAGAGTTTGAGGAAGAAGACAGTCTCTAACTGGGTTTTCCGGGTTTCATGGTCCGACCGTGTGCCTGATGAGCGATGAAACTATTCATCTCCCTGAGTTTGAGACTACAAATGAAACAAAAATTAAAAAAAGAAATCAAGGTTTTTTTCTTCTTTCATTTTTTTATATTTTGGAATTTATTTTCATTTTCCAAGATAGTATACTATCATTATATGTGTAATATTCATAAAATGTTTGGGTGAGTTTTTATTCAATTTTTTTGGGGTGAGTTTTTATTCATTTTTTCGGGTATAACCTTGTTACTGTAAGAGATGTTATGCGTGTCTAAAAATGCACTCAGTCCGAATGTGGATTTGGAGTGGCTATATATATAATATTTCATGTTGTAATTTTAGTAAAATGTTTGCTTGTATAATGTATTGTGTAATTCACTCTACTTAATATATATATTATATTTGAATTTGTAAATATGTGTTTCTTCTTCGTTAAAAAATATGTGTTTCCTTAATTTGGGTTAATTTCTGAATCGGTTGACATGCAATCAATCACCTGCGGCTATAAGTCAATGAACGTTAGTTAAGGACGTCAGTGAAGGCATATATTAAGGAGGTTTATAATTTAGAACGTTAGTTAAGTACTGATGATTATTATTGCAATGGCGGGAATTGGTCAACTGAGGAAGCTAATTAGGAAAGTCAAAGGAGACGTCTTTTGTGTGAATCGAGGAAGAGAGCATGACCTAATCTCTTTGTTCAAAATGTTCCATGGAAGCCAAATTGATAAATGAAATTGACAAATAAATCTTCAATGACAGCAAGATGATAAGATAAACAATCGTTTTTTTTTTGGTGTAAATGTTAAAAAGATGAACAATCGATTTTTTTCGTCCATTTTAAACATATGTTTGGATCGTTTTACAACTGTCCAGAACCTATACAATGATCGACTCTTAAAGCGATGCTAAGAAATACCATGGTCCAGTGATTACAATGATTTAAAGATATTTGAACATACAATGCAATTTCAATCATAGCTACCGAAATCAATAATTTTGTAAACTAAAAGGCTCCAATCATTTAAAGAGAAAAGGCATTATAACCATTTTATTGTGTAATTTATATCCGGAAGGATAATTAGGATAAAGTGTCACATCATAGCCTAATCATTATATGAGATACCGGTCAAAGATTATGATGCTATAGATAGAATATATATACTTATCAAACAACTGAAAAAATATATATATTGAAAATGCCATGAGCCTTGTTGGTACTACGAAGACTATATAGGAACTATATAAATACAACTTCCCAACTTTACTAACCGAAACTTATTTAACTTGAGCATGATACGCGGCCATACAGGCCGTAACGGCAAATGGTCCTTACATGTGAAGTGCATTAATCTGGTGGTTGAGTCCCCAAAAACATGTCCGAAATCATTAATAATTCGATTAAAAAATGTACTAATAGAGTATGTACTTTGATAAATAAGAGATTGAGAATTTGGTTGGATTTGAGCGTGATTGAGTATTGTACTAAAACTCTAAATTGCATATGACCGACCATAACTATACAAACTGAGATTTCGTATATAGTCGTTGTACCAGAAAATTTTCGTCGTTTATCATGGTCGTTGATTAATATAACTTGCAAATACATTAATTAAGCGACATGGAATGATAATATGATAATAAATAAATCGGTACGTCAACTTAGTTATATGTTAATCATATAGAATTTGTTTAATGGTATATATATCCTTATGATATTAATCATATAGAATGTTAATTCCAAGATTAAACCTAATGGAATGCCAAGTTACATTGCTAAGTACGTATAAAAGCCAATGATATGCCATGAGAGCTTAGTAAATTGAAAATCGAATTCCACTAATAAAAAATCATAGTCGATGTCTTTTTACAAAGTGAGTTTCTTTTTTTTTTTTGCTTGACAAAGTGAGTTTCTATGTATCAACGTTTTGCAAAGCATGTTTAAAAGTACGGATTGTAAAATAGAAGACTATAAGACGGTATTGAAAACCTATTAACAGAAAAAGAAAAGAATGAAGACGTAGAACATATAACATCTCCTGCATAACAAACATGTCAAGTTTGAACCAAGCTTTTAGACACGTGGGCTTCACGATTAAGGCCATATATATAACTGCACATGCCATGACACATGAACATATAACATCTCCTGCATAACAAACATGAATAGTAAAATTTGGTTTTTCTCCTCATCTTTGACTTCGACCAATAGGACAAATCATTTGGATAATTACATAAACTTTACGCGTGACCCGTTTATGTCCTTTATATATATATGCATGAGGGGCCATCTACGCATGGCTTTGTTACTTGCATGACATGCACATCCTGTGTATGATCAGTACACACTTTTTTAGTGGACAAACATGACGCATACATACTTGATGCTCGATCACATAAACATAGTGTAAAATACCGGAATCAAAACTTCATATATTATAAGCGCTAATATATGAATGGGGGTCACGTTAGCTTTTCTCTTACGGGATGCATAGCTTATGAGTCGGGAAGTCACTTAAGCATCTTCTTATAGACGAGCATATTTCCACATTTTTATTATATTTAATTACAGTTAAGAAGATTCATCGCAAATTTGTTGCTTAGGAAACAAGAATCAAATCACACAGAGATTTGTTTCTTTGGCTTAGATGCACCGGCATGAATTATAATATAAAGTCGACAGATTAATGCTCATGGAGTTTATCAATGTTCATCCACTTCTTCCCACCTTTTCAAACATTGTTTACACTCAAGTTAAACTCTTTGTTTAAATTGACTTTTATTATTTGACTGTTTGTTGATTGTTTTCTCCAAAGAATAAATTTAGTCGGCTTTTCCTCCCTTTAAACCTAAGTAATCTAGTGACATATGATGCTTAATCGTCAAATTTAAACCCACCAGTTGGGTATTTGCTTTAACTTCTGCTCTCTTGGTCAAGTAACTAATGGGCTTTTATGAGCCTTACGCAACATTTTGATCAAATCTAATAAATGTACCAATATGTTTCATTTATACGGGCTTTCATGGGCCTTACAAGCGTTTTCAAACGAGAGCAAGAGTTGGATTCGAAGGTCATTTGCGGGATGTTTTGATCTGGATTTTATTAATATATAAATAATAATAAATACATTACGAAAATAACTTGTGGAAATATTTTATTATTTTACGTAAAGTACCGGAAATTTCCGTGTATCTATCTTTTTCTCCATAAGTAGATAACAAGAAATAGCCAAATCTCGTCTGATGGAAACAATATTAATTAATTAAAAGTTAAAAGTACGTAGAAAACAATCAGAGGATGCGACATCACTCCCATTCGCCATAACCATTTCCACAAAAAACGTTAACACTATTTTATGTAAATAAAAACAAAATTCCTAACTTTTATATGGACAGAAAACAGAAACACAAAGTTGAAAAGATGATTATTATTTTAAAAAGACAAAAAATTAGTGAGTGTCAGCATCAACTGCATTATATAAATATATAAATTGTCAAGTACGTTGGTTCCTTTTTGACAATGGTCCAACTTTAGTGGCTAAACAAAGAAAATAAAATTATAAAATATACAACAAGGTCGTCGTGGAGCGAATTGTCGCAAGGCTAATCAAGGTTTCATATGGTGTTGTTTTACTTATCGTCTAGAGGTTTGACAGAATGTACCATTATTCAACTGATTATATTATTTAATCATAAGTGAGTCCGTATATTCATGCATCAATAGTGTCTCTAGTTCATACAATTAACGTTTTGTTCCTTGAACTATACTCAAAGTTAATTATTCCTTTTTCCTTCTTTTCATATATTGCTTATCTAGACTCAAGAAGGGTACACAATATATCATAATATATTCATGTTTATATGATTATATGCATAGTTTGAATGAAATCCAGTTTTTGGTTCAATTATTCTTAAAAAAGAAGAGAATAATTGAAGTCTTTAATTAGTTAAATGTATATTATCAAAAGAAAATAACACTAAACATGTTATATGGCTAAGCTAAGTATAGCATAGAGGTACATGGCCATGACACGTCTTGCCATCCACTAATGCAAGTGCTTAAATACATAATCTTCGTCACTATCTTTACAGATCCTGCCTAGAGTACGATTATTTCATTTAATTTACTTTTTCGTAGCTGTGTATTAATAATTTGGGAATTAATTTATGTATTAATTAGAGGCGGATAATGCCATATGATTTGTCGGTTTTCTGTTTGTAGAGAATGTTTGGAAGATACAAAATAACTTGTCTTTCAGAGACTAGCTAGTTTTTCAACTATTATTTGAGAACATACTTCTGTTGTCCTTAAGTAGTTAATTAGTGTATGTATGTATAAAACTGAAATCAACAAAATAATCATCCTCTTAATTAATTATATATCCACGTATAGTAATCAATCAAGCACGGCGCAATAAACCATAAAATGTCATTTTCTATACTTTTCTTATTAGAGGTTTCCTTCTTTTTATGTGTCAGAGGTATTGTAATTTGCAAAGATTAAAAAATATCTAAACACCTAAATCATTAGGGAAAAAAAAGAAGAAGCCAAAAGGTAGAATCTCTTTAAAATCATTAACCATGAAGAAAAACTCAAAAAAGATCATATATAATGTTCGTGAAAAAAAGCTAAGTTGAAACTAAGGAAAACAAATCTCTGCATGAACATTAATCTTAATCCATATAGTTTACCAGCCGACCAACTAATGATACATATTTATACAAAATGAAACCCCTCTTTATATATAAGGCAAATTTTGATTAAAGAATACACATAATTAACTTGGCCCGTTGAAGTAACTTGCATCTTCGGAATTAACAAGAGAGGTTATGTCCTCCCAACTTATTGTGCTTTGATCTGCCGATGTACTCGTCGTTCCTCCGGCCAAAGCCGCTCCTGTCTGAAGATTACTACTCCCAAACCATTGAAGAATATTCTCTTGCTGCTGATGTTCATTTTGATCATCACTTGTGTTTGGTAATGGAGAATTTGTGCTGCTACTCATGATAGCAAAATCCCCTTCTCCTCCTCCTCCTGATCCAAAGTAGTAATTAGGATCTAGCAAAAGCTGGGAGAAGGAGACATCAAAAGGGTTTGTGATAGAATCTTGATGCTGATGATGATGATCAGAGTTTGTTCTCTCCAGTTTCTCTTCAATCTTGACCATGTTCTTGAGAGTGATCAATGGCTTTTGTTCTAGGTTACAAGACGGTGACGTTTGGTAGTAGTTACAGCTTGTTGGTTCCATCATCACAAGAGGTACTTGATGATGAGGAAGCTGTTGTAGTAATGGCCATGGTGATGATCCAAACATGTTTTTCAGATAAAAATCCGTACTACCATTGATATGGTCTTGTCCTTGTTGTTGTTGTTGTCTCTTCATCATCACCATCTCTTGCTTCATCCGAGCTTCTTGGAACTCTTTCCTTTGTTTGTTTAGAAGCTTCTTCTTCAGCCTCGTGTTCCAATAGTTCTTGATATCGTTGTCCGTTCTTCCCGGCAGTTGTGCAGCAATTATAGACCACCTTAAAAATTCATTTGAACATATATTCAAGGACCAGAGTCATAATTTGGTAATACTCACCCATATGATATACATTATAAGTCTATAGTACCTGCTACCAATAGTAACATAGAGGTTACAAATGATGCTGTCTTCTTCCTCAGAGAAGCCACCATGTTTGATATTTGGTCTCAAATAGTTGAGCCACCTTAGCCTGCAACTCTTCCCACATCTCCTTAGACCTAAACCATATATATATACATACATTTATAAATATCAATACGCACATATATATACAGACATATGTGTTATATTGTCTATTAATTGGAAAACTTTCTGTTAATATTTGATTAAAAGTTATTTTAAGATTATACAAACCGTCTCAAATTATTTGTAAATTTAGTGCGAATTTTAAATTAAAAGAAAGATTTTAAGTATATACCAATCTTCTGAGGCAAAGCGATCCAGTTTCCTCCTGTACCACTATTCTCGATGTAATCTTTAAGTTTGGCATCTTCCTCGGGAGACCAAGGCCCTTTCTTCACGTTGGCTTTGTCACAACACGGTGCCCTTCCCATCTTATTGATTCTTGACTCTTGATCTTATTCCTAGTGTATCTCTATCTCTCTTTCTCTTTCTCAATTATGTTGATGCTGAAGAGGAGGAGGAGGATGGTGTGATGGTGCGTGTGTGTGAGGTTATATAGACATACATCAAAGTGTGTGTAATGGAGAAAAGTATATGTGAATGTAGAAAATAAAAAGGAGAGAGAGTATATAATAGCTGGAGCCTGGAGGAGATTGTCCTTCATGTGATTGAAGATGTCAAAAAGTAAGGGATTAAAATAACAATGAATCAAAAAGTGACTATGAAATTGAAAATTTTCATGATATATAATATTGTGAGAAGATATTAGTAGAATTTAGAGCTGGCAGGAAGGGGGAGACTAATGTTTTTATCCTTTGTCTTTGCTCCTATATCAGAATCTAGAGATTCAATATTATTACTAGTTTTTTTTAAAAAAGGAAAATATTTATTTTTGTTATAACGTTTTTAATTATAACCCCCATAAACTGATATTGTTTTCTTAGCCGCCCGGCTACCCTTTGACGCTTTTTATCGTCCTTACTATTCTCGATTTTAATTAGGATGTGCCCATTTCACGTCAAACATGTTTCTCAATTCCATTATGGATGATCATTTAAAATAAAATCAATTTAATTAAGGTGAACAAATTTTAAGTTGAAAATAAGATGGCATGTATAAAATATTTTGTTATATGATTGCATGAGCTGCATCTAATTCTAAGTTTATATTTACTTTTGACTTTTGAAAAAGTAAAAACATATATATGTTTTATATATTAGACTCGGAAATGTATACTGTATAGGCTAAAGCCTAATGTTGAAAAGTCATCGTTATGTTATCATTTTTATTTGCAGTCAATTATCTTTTTAATTTCCACCATTCTATGTTTCTAGTAAATGTTTACGTCTATACACGCTATAGGTTTCATAATTATGTTCTATATAGCAAATAGAGGACTAGTTTATATATTATTTAATTTTTGATCGTGTCTGATCCGTAGTTTAGGATCTATACTTTTTCTCCTTAATTTGTCTTTGCTCCTATATCAGAATCTAGAGATTCAATATTATTACTAGTTTTTTTTTAAAGGAAAATATTTACTGGATGATCATTTTTAGTTTAGGATCTGTAAAAAATGGTTCAACTAATTTTCTTTTACATAAATTTGAGGATCTATTTTTTTTGGATCTATATCTATATAGTTTTCTTAAAGTGTTTTAAAGGTTTAAGATTAATGTTTTATTCGGATTTGCCCAATGCTTTGTTAGATGCATATTAGTCGGAAATATATATAGAGTTTTTTTTTTGGGTGCAGATGTTAAAAGTATATACAGAATTATTACGTAAGATATTTCGAAAGCTTGACACCCCTACCACTTGCATGGCAGCTTACGAAAAAGAGAGAAAGACCAATTACGTGTGATGAACTTGGTCATCGAGAATAATAAAAGAATTCAAATATATATTCTTAAAAAATTTGAGACAATATATAAGTTATTGGATTACACTTGTATTATTCTTTTTCAAAAAGGTTTTAGTATTAACTTTTTCAGTTTCTTAATATACATAACAACTAGATTAGAAATAAAAAGAAAAACTTATAATAAAAAAAAAAGAAAAGAAAAGAAAAGCCAAACCCTATCCAAAGAGAACCGGGTTGACCCGAAACCTAAACCTAATCACAACAGAGAACAAAACAGAGGAGAAGCCATTGAACTTGCTCGTCGGAACTGTCAAATGACTGCTACATCGGCCAAAGTTTCCCCCGCCAGATACTTCGAATGCAAGAAGAGAGAGATTAGATTTGTATTAGTACGCATACATGACTATATATGCACATGTACACATTCAATTTTGTTTAGTAATTGTTTTTGTAGTATAGTACAAAGGAATGTATTATATGTTGTAGAAATGTATACAGATACTTCGAATGTTTGGTGATAGAAATGTGTGATTCAACTAAGAACATTTATAACTAATTTTTGTATAGAGTAATCTCTCTTGATCAATATATTAATATGAGAAACTTGGTATTTTATGTACCATCTGAATCAAGTCTTATTTAATGGACCATCCTACGTCTTCGTTGTATCAATTTAAAAGAAGAAAAAAAGTCCATTCACATACATTTTTTAACAGAAGAGTAGCATCGTATTCGAATACTTAACGTATTTATTATTCGCTAATTGAACTAAATGGTCCTTGATAAATACAAATCCAAATTATCCATAGTATATCGAAAATTCAGGATAAATTTTCAAATACGTCAATTAAGTTGTCCAGAAAATATTACCAATCATAAATCACACTGGGTGGATGATGAATCACTTGCTGAAAAGGATAGGAGTTAATGATATGTACCAAAAGAGATGAAAAGAAAGGTAGAGATAATGAATTTTGTGAGTGATTTACGTTGTGGTTGGTGAACAAATTTTTGCCAATCCTGGAATTTTCTTACCACAAACATTTGTATAGATTTTAATACTTTTCATAATTCATGCATTATATAATCTCGATCTTCTAACACAAAATGTTTTTTTCTGTAATAAAAGGAATTCTAAAATGAAATTTTCAAATTTACGGTGAAATATGTAATGGCTTGATCATGGCCGGTCATGCGATTTAAGGGATAATCGATGATTTATTAAAAGTTTTAACTAGATTTTTTATATATATATTTCAACTAAATTTTCTTTTATATATATATAAATTTAGGATTCTATTTTTTTTGGTATTTATTCAAAAAGTTAAAAGTCTAAAGTCAATGTTTTATCCGGTTTTGCTTAAGACTGGATATAAGCTTGATAGATGGATTTGTTTAATTCATTTAAAATGCAGCCATCTAATAATCATGCAGTATTAAAATTGAACCTAATGATGCTGTCCAATGGATTCAAAATAAAATTTAATTAAATATTTGTTAGGGATGTTATAAATCAAACAATTATAACTTGATAGTTGATAGTAAATTATTGATTACACTAGTTTCCACGGCAGCTTAGATTAAGGAACAAGAAACCCCACTATCTCTTATAAAGTGGCGTCACAATTATGGACCTTCTTGTATAAACGTATATGATTAAGATTTTTTTCCTTTCTCTTAGTTTTAATGTCAAATAAATAATGATCAATTTGGGTGTATTGTTTATTATAATTTAATACTATTTTGCAAAACAAGTGAAATACGATTAAATATACTTGCTTAACATCGTGATTAGCCTATAAATAATATGCAAAACAAATAATCATTGTTTTTTTTAAAAAAAAAAGCAAATAATCATTGGAGTTGTAAATATGTACTGGTTCATTTTCAAGTTTAAATGAGGCTTCTAGAGGAAACAAAAGGTTGACTTGACTCGTTGATGGTAAGGGTTAAAAGTCAAAGCACTTTGAAAAATGTGAAGTCTCAAATTATTGAGGTGTTTGTTATTCACTGTGTTTATCATATGCTTTTGTGGGATAAAATATGTATCGTGATTGGATAAAGTATCATTATTCTAAAGATTTCAAAAGTGATTTCAATTTCTATGATTTAACTTTCTTATCTTACACTAATATTAAACCAATTTAATACATAAAAACAATGTTACTATATCGTAATTATGAGATAATCATGACATCCCTTTTGCATGAGTTCTCTGTCTCCTCTTGTCGCTAGAAGGTTAATGATTTTGATAAGACCTTCCTCAAGTATATTATACACTCCATCCGTTTCAAATTATGTCGTTTTAGAATAAAATTTTTGTTTCAAAATAAATGTCGTTTTCGGTTTTCAATGCAAAATTTATTGATATTTTTATCTACTTTATTTTTCTATTGGTTGATATATAGTTAAGTGTATTGGTAATAGTGTTTTTATTTTGAAAATATGTAAAATTAAATATTTCCTTAATCTGTGTACATAAACTTAGAACGACAACTAATATGAAACGGATGGAGTATCATTTAAATTTTATACTCAAAATAAATTTCAGAAAGAAAGAAAAAAAAAAATCTCATCAAACACATGGTTAGCTAAATAATGATTAGTAAAATATAATTAAGCTGTCACTCATTCAGCTTAAAACCCCCACAAATCAATGTCGATTTCTTCACCCATTTCACACGCAATTTGTTTCCAATTCTCCGCCATAGCTTTCAGATGTTGGCACTTCCCGTAGCCACATCATTCTTCATTTCTTCATACAATTTATAGACGATTTAATTCCAAAAAGTAATAAGAGAAACCTATTCGTTTGCTTATACAGTCTTTCAGGATTCTGCACTCCACAATATTTAAGCTTTAGCTCAGACAATCATGTGTAGCTAAAGCTCAGAAAACACTCGTTTTAGGCACTAAAATTTGTAAAAAATATTATATCGAAGTCTTAAGGCATCAAATTAAGACTTGGATATAATATTTTGGGGTTTATGAGTAATTTTTTTTGTGTGTTTTATACTATAAATATATTATTATACCGGTGTCTATATATTGGTATCCTCTTTGCTTGGGTTTTAACAAGTACCAAACAAGTTATACATCACATTAGTCCAACCAACGAGTCAAAAGGAAAGATGTTAATAAAAGGGTCACGTTAAGCAATAATAGAGTAGGAGGTTGATAAACAGTCAAGTTCACAAAGCTAACTCATCGGAAGGAGACTATAGAGTCAAAAGGAAAGAAATAAAGGGTCACGTTAAGCAATAATACAGTAGGAGAACAGTCAAGTTCACAAAGCTAACTCATAGGAAGGAGACTATAGAGGTCCCCTCTTCATTCATATGAGGAGGAAGTGTTAAAAAGCAAATATGTAAGAATATTTTATATGTGACCTATGTGTCTATTGGTTTAATATAAAGTTCAAGTTCATATTAATGTTTTAGATTCTAATATAAAAGACGATACCGTGATGGATCGGTTTCGAGTAATGAATTAGAATCCGGGTGTATTGATAACCCTCCTACTTTACCTTATATTTATAAAGTCCTTAATCTCTTTATTATTACT